>CM053038.1:189667104-189907104 GCA_028564925.1 Lithobates sylvaticus
CCAGGAATAAAGTCACTGCTGCTCACTCACCTTGTAAGGTAAAGCAGAACTACACTTTATCTGAGTGAAGGTAACTTAGGTACTTAGGTATCAATGCCCTTAGTTTGTAATGTACATTAGTCAGTCTTTAGGTAAAAACAAAGTTGAACCACGGTAAGGTGACAGGTGACAGAGGCACGTAATCTGACCACTGTGTCAGGGCTCAGCAGCCCTGATGAACCGTGGTCAGTTTACAGAGGCGAGGGTAGAAACTGTCAGGATAAGCCAGGTATTTCAGGGGGTATGGGGGGGGGGGGGGGATTACACAGCACACTTACTGTGCTGTATAACTGTCAGGACTGGGCTCGGCCTTTCCGTCTGAAAGCTGGCTGATCAACTGTCGGCTAATTGCAAGCTCCTATCTCTCCATAGTGACTCCTCGGTTGATGATATCCTGCTAGTCAGTCCTGCCTACTTTAGCCGTCTAGTCCAGATGGTCTCTGCCTTCGCCTTGGTCACATCTCTAGAGACGCTCTCCTGTGTTCCTGTTAAAGACTTGCTTGGCTGACATTCCTTCTGGCTCCAGATCCTGCTTGCTGTTCTACTAAGCTCATCTCTGGCTCCCTGACGTTTTGGCTTGTCTGACTATCCGTTCCGGTTCCTGAACTCTGGCTTTGTTTTGACTACATTTACTTTTTTTTTTATTATTAAACAAGTATGATTTAACTGTACCTCTGTCTCAGTCTGATTCATGGTTCCTGACAATAACATGCTTTAAAAAAAAAAAAAGGGACAGGATTTTTATTTATTTTTTAGGTTAACACTTTAAAAATGGACAGCGTTTTGTATTTTCCTAGATTCATTCTGTAACAGGTTGGTCAGTGCTCCATCTCAGGGGGTCCTGAAAAAGGTAAACATTAATGGCATCAGCCTAAAGAATAAGCTTCTCTTCAAGCACTCGGTGAACTTTTTTTGTCCTGAATTTAGCAAGAACATTTCCTGCACTGTAAAAAGTTACTACTCGGGAAATTTAAATTAGGTTCAGGTTGTCCTTAAAGAGAGAAAAAATATAATGAAAGAAGCTGATACAGTGCATACATTAATGGAGCCCAGACGACAGGTTTCAAAGGAACAGCTCTACGATAATGAAATGGAAAAGATTGTATCTGAGAATTGATTCTAAGTTGCTAACCGCAGTCTTTCCATTATCCTGAGTCTGGAAACCTTTTGTCTCATCGCTCAATGAATGTGAATGAGCCTAATGTTCAGGAGCCAAAGCTCTACTGCCTAGGATGACCCAAGTTTCTCACGGCTAACTTCCTTGGCCTAAACCGTACACAAGGTTTTCTTCCATGCAAACCTTCCTTTGCTAAGGCAGCATAAACACGGGGTCTCCAAGCTGTTCATTAGTCAAACATTAACAGGCCCGAAAGGCATGCATGAAAGGCAAATGTTGGACATGCTACATAAACAGGATGTTGTATGTGACCATGGAGTCTGGATGGATCATTTGATATTTAATACCATTACCAAAAATCATCTACTTCCAACCTTTTTGCCTTTAGTTTGCTTGCTGACCATTATCAGACTTTGCTACCATTATATGCAATAACAATATAAGATGCGTGGTGGCTCAGTGGTTGGCACTTCCGTCTTGCACCTGAGGCCGCTAGACCATAACACCATCTGCATGGGGCTTGAAGGTCTTCCCTGTGCTTATGTGGGTTACCTCCAGTTACCGCCTACAGGCCAAAGACATGCCAGTAGGTCAATTGGCTCCTGTTAAATTGGTCATAGTATGTGTATATGTGAGATAGGGACCTTAGATGGTAAGCTCCTTGAGGGCAGAGAATGTGGAGTATATATAATGCTGTATAAATTGTTGGCACTATACAGATGTCTATGATATATAAAATCGTTCATAGGAAAAAAGGCAAATTCCTCCCTGTAGAGATTTTCTTTTTTAAATTGCCAAACGAGTTCTGTAATAAGAAACACACTGCGTGCCAGGCATACTACTGTAGCGCAACGCTAGACGGTTGTTGTCATACTTTGTGCCTAGAGTAGCCCATCCATTTCAATGGGTTGCGACAAAATGCAGCAAAGATGCACAGCTATTTTTTTGATCTGAGCATATATTTTTCCCTACCTATTTTGTCATATTTGGGCTTGTGATGCCATTATTTACCAGCACCCTAAACGTGGCAAGCAAGCCGCAAGATTTGCGTGGATACAAAATGCGTGGCATTGCACTGTTAAAAGATTGCGGAAAGCTGGAAATGATACCTTAAGCTCAGGGGGGTCACAAATTGGCGGCCCGCCAATTGTTGTGAAACTACAAGTCCCATCATGCCTCTGCCTGTAAGAGTCATGTTTGTAACTGTCCGCCTTGCCTCATGGGACTTGTAGTTTCGCAACAGCTGGAAGGCCGCCAGTTTGAGACCCGTGCTTTAGCTTCTATTTCATGTTTGCAGAGTGTAGGACAACCCATTAAAAATAAAAGTCTATTATATTCGTAACATGCAGTAGTGTAAATTGGGCCCAGCACTGAAAAATCTGAAAAATAAAAAATAAAAATAATAATTCTTCTATCCTGCAACAATCACATGAACTAGGACATGGGCTTCAAATGACTGCAGTGAGTGCATGAAAGCAGCGCGCCATCACATGACTTTGTATAATCGAAGGGTTGCTTGGCCATACAGCGTTTGATAAAATGTAATGACGCAAATGACTAGTAAGTACGGCTTCAGCACTTGTTACGTGCAACAATTTTCCAAAATGTTCCTGCAAATGATCCAAAGCATACTAAATATGTGCCCGGGGGAAGAAAAAATAAAATAAAAATAAAAACATTTTTGCAAGCACATGACTGGGTAATCAAGGTTTAACCTTACTATCTGTAAAGTGAACATTCAGTTTCAAAGAGAATATTCACTTTTCTAACTGAACAGCCTCTATTCTTTTTGTATTAATTAATTAATTCTTGTATTAATACATTCTTTTTGTATTAATTAATCTCTTTAAAAATAATGCATTCCCGATATGGCCCTCACATTTCAACTGATCTTAGGAGAGAGAGAGAGAGAGAACACAACTACAATGAGAATAAACTTGGGTACAACCAGTCTGCTAGATTCTCTTGGGATAAATCATCACTAGAGGCTGCTATAGCTGCTAGCAATAATCACTGACTTCTCCCCCCGCCAGGCTTAGACAATTGCTCTGCAGGATTGATTCCCCTGTCAGTGTTAATGGGGGAATTGCGCACATTTCTGTCCTGCAATTTGCACCGTGTAAGGCCAGCTTAAGGTCTATACATGACCCAAAAAAACGAAATCTAAAAAATGTGAATGACGTGAATTTGCAACTTCTTCCTTAAGCCCCCCACCCCACAAAAACAAAACAAAAAAGAGAATACATACACGATTACAAAGTATTAGCTGGAGTTTGGCTTCAATATGTTTGTGCATTTAAAGTGCTTGTAAAGTCAGAAGATTTTTCACTTAAAGTGGAAGTAAACCCCCCTATCGTTTTCATCCAAGGAAGCTGCCATCTTTGCCTCTGTTTAATCTTCAACTGCCACAGTGCTGCACATGTGATCCGTTATGACACCAGCCATTGGATGGTTTGACTGTTTGGTTGAGAGCACAGCCAATGTGCAGTTAGCATTCCCGGCATGCCTTTTTTTTTTTTTAGACTGTTAAATCGATGGGTTTACTTCCGCTTTAATACATTCTAGGCATTAAGATAAAAAGCCTTCTGTGTGCGTCAGCCGCCCTCAGCCCCCCTAATACTTATCTGAGCCCCATCTCTGTCCAGCGATGTCCACGAGTGTTTCGGCCATCCGGGAATCTCCCTCCTGATTGGCTGAGACACAGTAGCGGCGCCAATGGCTCCTGCTGCTGTCAAAGTCAGTTAGCCAATCAGGAGAGAGAAGGGGTGTGGCCGAACAGCTCTGTCTGAATGGACACAGGGAGCTGCAGCTTGGCTTGGGTGCCCCCACTGCGAGCTGCTTGCTGTGGGGGCACTCAACAGGAGGGGCCAGGAGGACCATTGGCAGCACAGTGGTGTAGTGGTTAGCACTTTCACCTAGCAGTAATAGGGTCGCTGGTTCAAATCCTGACCACGACACCCTCTGCCTGGAGTTTGCATGTTCTCCCTGTGCCTGCGTGGGTTTCCTCCGGGTACTCCGGTTTCCTCCCACACTCCAAAGACATGCTGGTTGGGTAATTAGATCCTGTCGCTAAAATTGGCCAAATATGTGTATGTTGTATGTGTTTGTAAGCGTGTCGGCACCCCACAGGGCAAGGACCGCGCTATACCACAGATGGACACCAGTGGCAAAAAGTGCCCTGAGGCGATTCAGTTCGCATAGGTAGCGCTATACAAGTCATTCATTCACAGAAGAGGGACAAGTGAGTACACATACACACTTTATGATCATTTTAAGAAGTGCTAGGACATCGAACGCTCCCCTACCCTCACACTAACAATGATGCTGTCCCAAGGTGCTCCTGCGCTCATCTGGAGTAGGGAATCTCTTCAATAGGGTGCCAGATAAGTTGAAAGAAAAAAAAAAAAAAGAAACGAATGCAATTTAAATGATTGGTAAGCAACTAATATAGACACTTTTGGTTTTCGGTTAAATACCGCTATAAAGTGTTTGTAAAAAATTTTGCCAGGTGTTTTTTCATGCATGCATTAAAGGTGGGAAAAAAAACACGAAGGTTTACAACCCCTTTAAATTTGCAAGTGCAAGGAATGTGATGTATGAATGACCTTAAAAAAAAAAAAAAAAAAAAAAAAAAAAAAAAGGTAAACACTACAGGTGAGGACAGGCATTGAAAATAAACTATTACATCAGCTTAATACTGTAAAGAACAGTTGTGCGCCATGCAGTGTGTGCTGTATAACCATTTTGTGCCCAGATGACTCGGTGGGACACAAAAGGCTAGCTATGTGTTCCCCGCACTGGCCGTTGGCTGCAAACCAAACCTGGGACCATCTGTTCAGCAGAAAGCTCAACACGCTGTATGAACACAGCCCTGTATTAATGGGATTAGCCCCTCCATTGGTGGGGGACTCTTACAAGCTGTAAGCTAACCATACAGACATCTTACCATGCGTACAATCACTACATGTCTATTCACCTCTGCCAGATATATTTGTCTGCTCTCTGGCACTGATTCCAGGAAAGAATTCATTTTATTGCAGTGTAAGACAAAGGCACTACTGTAGCAGTTACTCTAATAAACCTGCAGGACAGAAGATCAAAACTCTCCAGGATCCTGGATAAGGCCCATTATCCATCTGTAGTACAGGCAATAAAAAAAGAGCAGATTGGAAGTCAGTCACACAGGTATTTTTCCTTCTCCTACTGCTTTGTATATATCCGATAGCCTCAGCTATTCCCAATTAGCCAGTGCTCAACACAAGAAAAGGGTGTTTAAGCTACTCCATTACAACAACTTAATAGGCATTTAACAATTTCAATAAAAAAAATAAAAAAAAATAAAAGTCTGCCTTTTCAGCCACGTCCCCGGCTTTGTTTACATCCGCCGACCCAGACGTCATGTCAGAGATGACAGGGGACCATCTGGTCACCAGAAATCTCTATGATAAACTTCCGGCGGCGACCGATTCGTTCTGACTCGCGGTGGAAGGGGGGGGTATGTCCCGTCCTCCCGCCTGCAAGAATGATCAAGCGGCTGAACTGCCGCTATGATTGTTTTTACTGTGCCGGCAAAAAAAGATAACTGAATGATGTCTGCAGCTGCAGGCATCATTCAGATATCCCCACTCAAAATCAAAGACGCCATATGACATCCTTGGGCTGGAAGTGGTTAATAAACCAAACACTCACCTGCCCAAGGATCCAGCACTGTCTTCACCTGAGCCAGTCTCTTGATCTGTCCTCGGTATCGGCATGTTAACTGTGGGAAGCCGGTTGGGACTCCTTGTGGCTTCACAGCCAGCTACCCACTGTGCATGCATGAGCCGCGCTTTGTGCTTAGTTCTACAGAGTTCTGGGACCTGTGATGTGTCGAAACTAGGTCCCCCCATACCTAAAAAAAAGAAGAAGAAGAAAAGAAAATACAAAATGTGCCAGGAGGAGGAAGAGGGGAATTTCCCCTTTTGGGTAAGGCTCTACTTTAAATCCAATATATGAAAGGAGCGGGCCGTTGACAGAATGGGGAAAAGCGAGCAAAACAATGTTGGACGTCCTCCAGCCAGGAAATGAAGTGGAATCTGACTTGCTGCAGCTTCTAATGCACGGTCGGAAAGCTCCAGCCTGTACAACTGTGCAAAACAGATGATCAAGCTGGCCTTGGATGGATCAAAATTCAGTTGGTTCAGCACCAGACATATTCTGATCCATCTATGGCCCTTTCCCTCTAGAGAGAAGTCGATCCAATGATTGGGTTCTCTCAAAAACGGGAATATTGGAAATCTCATTCAATTAGCTCTGCAGAGCTGATCAGCGTATTCTGACAGTGGGGGGGTCCATGCTGTCAAAATACAGAAGCGCAGGAGGGGAGGATTCCTCCATCCACCTCAAATGCACAAGCATGTTCCTGTTTGATTCCTGGTGTGAACCGGGCCCCTTAGCCTACATAAGGATGGTGTTTAGCTTTAAGAGAAAAAAAAGGCATGCTATTGAAACAACATTTTAAGCCCCCTTGAAAACCAAATGCAATCAGACTTCAGCTAATCCTAAAACTGCATGCGCACAATGTCTCTCCAGCGACCATGTTATGTTTGGCTTAGAATATGATTACGGAAACCATAGGGGGAACAGAACTAGAAATACCATGACATGTTTGGGAGGAAGTGAAAACAGAAAGGCTTTAACACAATCTTAAAAAAAAAAAAAAAAAAAAAAAACTGAAATAAAAATAAGAACTAAAATTTATTTTAAGGCCTCAAAAAAGGAAGTACTCCCAGATCAGATTAGATTATCAGTGCAATACTTGTCTCAAAACATATCTTGAAGCAGCATAAAGCCAACAAGTCAAAGGAGTTTTCTATAGGAAAAACAAACCAGGCTAAGTTATTGGTGGAGCATAGAAAGAGAAAAAAAAAAAAAAAAAAAAAAAAAAAAAAAAAAATTATATATATATATATATATATATATATATATATATATATATATATATATATATATATATATATATATATATATATATATATATATATATATATATATATATATATATATATATATATATATATATATATATATATATATATATATATATATACACACACACACACATTATATATATTATGTGTGTATGTAATGTATATGTGCGTGTGTATATATAAATATATATGCACGCACATATACATTACATACACACATAATATATATAATTATGTAGTGTGTGTGTGTGTGTGTGTGTGAGACACACACACACACACACACACACACACACGAGAACATCGGCAGCACATTTTTTTTAAAGAGCCGCTTTTGGGCAGGAAAAAAAAAAAAAAAAACGTTAGACGTGCCTAAATGCAGACGCATTTAGAACTTCAGTGTTCACACATTCCAATGGGCAGAATAAATCAATATTTAGGGCAATGGAATCCATTAGCGCTCAAACGCCTGATGAACCTAAACACTTGTGCAAAATGTTGCTTTTTTTATTTTTTTAAACACTTTTCTGCTACCAGGAGAAAATACATTGAACATGGGGACCATGAGACCCAACAGGTCTACCTGCCAAATGGAACGTATAATTTTTGGTGACCTGTGAAGCAAAGTATCATAGTAATACATACTACCCCTTACACTAACCATTGCACAGTTTAAGTTCGGTAAGAATCAAGGCATCTTTTTTACTGCCCCCAGGCCATCTGTTTTAAGGCCCCCTGGGTGAAGGAAGCCTCATTGTTCCACTATTAAGTGCTTATCAGCCAGGTAAAAAACATTTAAAATAAAAAAGGGGATTATAAAGCTCTGTAGGTGAAGAACAAGCTCCGAACATTCTAAAATGTATAGGATTGTTTATTAGTAAAATTAGATGCAGGCACCATGGCATGATTAAAAGAATTGCAGGCATCAACATGTTATACATAATTAGATTGGTTCAAGCTGGGCCAATGTAACTATGCATTTACAAGATCTGGCCAATGTTGCTGGAAATCACTAAAGTACAACCACTACTCAAGTGATCTCCACTTCTGGGCCCATTGATGAGGGGCTGCTCTCCTGCAATGTGAGCACAGGAGGTGAGCTCCTTGGCACAGGCACCATGCAAAGAATGCCTTGCATTCACTGATTGGACTAAGTGGAGAGGCAGGGTGGTGATGTCACGCTCTCCACCTCGCCGGCAGAACGCTTTGCATTCATTCAGAAAATGCCAGGTATTCTCTGAATGGTGCCGAGTGGCTCACCTCTGTACACAAGGCATCAGGCCGGCCGCTCAGCTTGGGACCCAGAAGCAAGAGACGATCACTGAAGCACAGATGACTTTGGTCATTTCCAACTTCAAGCGGCAACAGTCAGGTCGGTCACATACATAGTTACACAGATCGAAGCTGAACCAATGTAATCATGTACAACATGCCGATGTCTGTAATTATACTTTAACTCAACATTTGCAGGCAAAGTTACTTAGCTGTAACAGTGGATGTAAACCCTCACATATACCCAGTGAAATGAACAGCCTCAGATGATACACAGAGATGAAACAAATCTCCCTACATAAATGTTACATGTATATCTGCTGTCTTTCCATATTCATTAGAAGTTTTACTTCCTCATTCTGCACTAGTCTTGGCTAGCACTGGGAGACAGCTGATTGGAGGAAAGCCACCCCCCCCCCCCCCCCTCCACATAGGCAGAGACTCTCAGAGCTGTGCTGTGATAAGAAAAGCTCTCTGTTAATCCATTTATAGCAACCTCCCCCGACACACATTTCAGGCTGCTTTTATCTCCCGTCTCAGGGAACTTGTCAGAAGTTATCATGACGATAACCCGAGAAACGAAACAGAAGAAAGACTCGGGTGCTTTGGAGAGAGATAAGGAAAAAGATGTGTGCCTAGGTTAAAATGTCATGAATTGGGTTTACAACCACTTTAAGTTTCAGTTCACCTTTTGGGGGGGGCATATAATTCTGCAAGAAAAAAAAAAGGGGGGGGGGGGGCGGAGCATTCCCATCCACCCACAGGAACCTGCAAAACATTGCACCCAGGATCAGTAGATCCCGGGTGCAATGCCAGGCTCCGGCAGACTCAGTATAGCAGTCTTCCTTTTCCTCCTGTATGGGCAGACAATTAAGAGAGCGCTCACCAGCACCCTCGCAGTTCACAGAGAGCTACAAGCCGTCTGTCGTAATACAAGATGGTAGTTGTAATTCATTCATTCATAGAACTGTGAAAGAATGACGGCTGTGTGGACGGAGCCTCACTCAGCCATACTGCTTTTAAAATGACATAGCTAGGTTGACAAGATATCTAGTTTAACCAATGAAAGAAAAAGAAAATACAATCCCATATACACAATCCTACACCCACAGTGTAGAGCGGTGAGAAGTCACGGGGAGGGTTGATTGGGGCCAGGGGACTGCTGGAACATGCTACAAGTTACACCCTAAATAAGGGTGTAACTTGCTCCCAAAGGTGAACTTGTACTTTAATGTTCTATCAGTAGTTCACATCACCCTCCCGGCTCACCCCTCACACAAACAGCATCTCAGCCTTCTAAACTGTAATGCCGCGTACACACGATCGGAATTCTCGTCGGAAAAAAATGGCGGTTTTTCCCAACGGAATTCCGCTCAAGCTGTGTTGCCTACACACGATCACACCAAATTCCGACGGTCAATAACACAGCGGCATAAAACACGTTTGACAGCACTATAAAAAGGGAAGTTTAATGCTTCCGAGCATGCGTTGAATTGTTTCCGAGCATGCGTCGGAATTTTGCGCGTCGGAATTGCATACACACGATCGGAAAATCCGATAGAAAAGGTTTTCCGTCGGAAAAATTGAGAACAGGTTCTCAATCCAAAGTCCGTCGGAAATTCCGACAGAAAAAGACCGTTGGGCATACACACAGTCGGAAAATGCGATGAAAAGCTCCCATCGGACTGTTTCCATCGGAAATTCCAACCGTGTGTACGCCACATAAGGCTGCATTCACACCTGAGTGCATCAAAGTCGCATGTTTTTCCTGCGATTTCGTACAGGTCACCAATATAAAAGCAGAAAAACGCCTGTAGTCAGTCGCAAAGAAGCTCATGTTCTTTTTTGAGTTTAAAGGCGTTTTTCAGGCATTTTGCTTCAGGTGACAAATGCTCAGGTGTGAACAGGTGTCATTAAAATGAATGAGAATTTGCTTGTTGGGCGTTTTTCCAGGTATTTTTTGGGGCGTTTTACAAGCACATTTATCACTTTATTAAACATACAGTGAGTACTTAGATCCTTTTTTTTATAATTTATGGTCGGATGTCCGCATTTGGTTCTGAGGAATCTGAAAAAAAGAGTGCGATCTGCCTCAACTCATTTGGTATATTGGGATCTCCTTGCATGACTATCTGTTAGTCCAGGAGTCCATGCTTTGAGGTGGGAGTAGATAAGACCCAGAGGTGGAGGGACTGTCACCTTTTGTCGATTTAACATCACTGGTGAAGGCTTTCTGGGAGTTGTTGTCCCAGACAACAAACCAAAATCGCCTTCTACAAATCGAAGGGAGAATGAAGATTCGCAGTACAGGGACCTCGGCTATGGAATGCTCTACCAAACAACATCCGCATGGAAGAAAACCATCAGGCTTTCAGGAAAAAAACTCAAGACCCGCCTCTTCTAAACATGGCATCACAACAAGAGCAGACAAGCGCCTTAAGGCGATTCAGTTCACAGTTGTAGCGCTATACAAATCATTCATTCACCAATTATCTGGACTGTTTCTCATAATTTTTCGAAAATTATATTCTGGGACTTGTTGTTCACCAACGTTTTGGAATTTTACTGTTTGCGCTGCACTTATACCGTGTTTAACGTTTTACGAGCTGAAAACGCTCAGATGTATTTGAATGCAGCCTAAAAGTAGATGGAAATATTAAATCTCACAAAATGGAGCAACTGCACCTGTCTCAGTGCTTTGTGAGTGTTTAGACATATAAAAAAAATTAAAACAACAGCTCTTTCTTTAACATACAACTAAAAGGCAAAACATTGTTTACATCTTGGATAGAATAAGGGAGGGATGTGCCCCAGTATTCCTTCAGGCTAGGTACTGTCAGATTCCTCCTGAATGAATAGACTTGTGCTTTGGAAGAAGCGCCTGACATGTTATGTCACAATGTATGCAAATAGGGCAGCAAAATGGAACATCGCCAACTATGACGCTCGAATTCCAGTAGCATCTAGATAGCGTTGTCGGCTGACCACCAGATAAAGATCTGATGATCTGGTGATTGACGGGATAAACAGGTAATTGGAAAGCATTTGCAATCGAATTGAAAGATGAGAATATTAACAGTGGTTAATAATTTAGAGGCACCAATAGTAGAAAGTGTTACATTTTTGCCCAGAGTGACATCTTAAAATGTAAACAGCAGGTACACAAAGACGGGAGAGAGAGAAGTACACAAAGACGGGAGAGAGAAAGTGAAGCCGACTTCACTGCATCTCTTGTGAAATGTGAGGCTGGATTGCTCCAGTGTCTGAAGAAGACATATGAGGCCTGTAATATCCGGGTCACAGTTCTACTTTAGGGTAGCCAAAGATGAGCAGATCTCAGGAAGGCCCCTTGCATTCTGGCCTATTCAGCCCATGGGGTGTGAATGGGAAGGGACAGCATGGAAGCCGGTCATTCTGCAGAAGGATGTAACTGAATGCTGTAATAAATAGTAACTGGCATTTAGGGCCAAGGTTCAGGAACCACATCCTTGAACAAGTGAAGTCCTAAACCTCTGTACCATTTGGTATAACATTCAGCCCCATCCAGCTGAACCCTGCAACAGAATTTGGCAGGCTGCCTGCAGCAGGGCTGGGTGCTACACCTGTCCCTTCTGAGCGCATGGCAGCTGAGTGGCCCAATGTCCAAGGGGCCTTGAGGTGTACACACACCGGCAGTTTAGAGACCTTGGCTCTGAGGAAGAGGGTATGTCCCTCGAAACACATCAGCCTTCCAGATCTGTGCAGCTTCATCTTGTGATGCGAGGAGAGGATATGCACGAGCTCTGGCATTCTGTTCCTGGATGTGTTCAGATGAGCTTGTACACACGTTGGTTTGCGAGTATAATATGTACTCTGATTTTACAAAACGGTATAAAAGTAGGGGTGCACCGAATGAAAATTTTGGTGCCGAAACCGAAAATGAAGGATGCACTAGGCCAAAAACTGAAAATGACAGTTAAAAAAAAAAAAATCTTGTGCCCAGCAGCTTTACCAGAGCCCGTCATATGCAGCCTGCCGGTGCCCAGCAGCCTCCCCAGTGTCCATCATATGCAGCCTGCCTGTGCCCAGCATCCTCCCCAGTGCCCGTGCCCAGCAGCCTCCCCAGTGCCCATCATATGCAGCCTGCCTGTGCCCATCATATGCAGCCTGCCTGTGCCCAGCAGCCTCCCCAGTGCCCATCATATGCAGCCTGCCCGTGCCCAGCAGCCTCCCCAGTGCCCATCATATGCAGCCTACCAGTGCCCAGATCAGAGCGGCGATCTCTGTGTCATGGAGCGGATTTGAGTTGCCCAGGTCGCAGTAACAATGTCCCGCCATTGGATCAGTGTGCCGTCTATCACAGGAGGCAGGACGTTGTTACTGCAGTCCGGACAATTGAGCTCCGTGACACAGGGAGATCACGGCGAGGAGAGAGGAGGGAGCAGGAGGACTGGATGACACTTCAGCAATGGGTGGCACCGGGGGCGGACACTGCCCCCTTTCGGTATCGGCTGAATGAAAAAAATAAAATAAAAATATATTTTTTGGCCGGCAAAATTTCGGTGCACCTCTATATAAAAGGATAATGTACTAGGCTAGTGCATCTTGTTTACGGTTTCAGCATATTCAGACTACCCCTCTCTTAGAAGGGCAGCAAAGCGTGGTGCTTTTATTTAGGTTAAGAGCAGAAAAGTAGAAGCAAGATTTTATAGCATTTATTTTTCTTCTTACTGGCAGTTCTGTACCTGGACATGGCCTACTTTCTTGGTCTGGTTTGGGTTAATGAGTGTTCTGTACGGTGCCTGAAAAAGGTTAAACGCATTGTACCCGTAATCACTTAGAAGAGATGATCTGGGGGCATAGTTCTGTATGGTCTGCTTCAGTGTGAGCTCAAACTGTGCCTGAACTGAAGAAGAGATCACGGTGGTCTGGCTGGCGAGGTGAGGACATAAGCACCCCCAGAATGCTTCCTTATAGTACAGTGCGAGTGTGAAGAGGGGACTATTGCTCTCAGGCAAGGTTCGGGTCAACTGTGCCCAGGGTGGGTTTGATTTAAATCATAATTTTTAAAGAGCAACTGTCATCTGTCCCGCAGCAGCTCCTCCTGACCCCCTGTTGACTCACCAACACTCCCATTGACTTTAATGGGACGGCTTGAGATGTGGCAGTGACAACAAGGGTGAGGGACGTGGCGACAGCAGGTGAGTGGATGCCCGCTAACAGGCACTGCCATGATGGATCTGAAATGACAGGTGCTCTTTAAAATGTAAGGACTCATTCTTGCTGGTAGTTAGAATCTTTACTATCAATGCAGTGCATGTTATCTCAGCTGGCAGAGCTTGGTTTCATTAATGAGTTTACCAAAAATTTAAATATTGCAGAATATACAGCCTCATGCCACATAAGTAAGCTCCATTTCATACTGAGAAAACTAAATTATTAATGCATCTTAGTTTACTAAAGCATTTTATTAAAATAAAATTTGGATTAAAGAAAAAAAAAAAAAAAAAAAAATTATCAGGATTTCAAATATAAAAAAAATGTAATATTTTTTGTTTTGTTTTTTTAATTAAAAAAAAGCATTTTTATCCGCCCTGACTGTGCCCAGTGTTAGCACACTCTAAGGAGGTCACAGAGAAAGCTGAAAGCTGTGACACAAGCACTTACTATAAAGCCATCAAACTGATAAAAGCATGCAATACAGAGGTGAATCTATCACTACTTTAATACAAGCTGCCTATATTTAGTTGCTAAGAATAGATTTGCAAATAAAAATTTTTTTTATTACAATACAGATGCGTTCTATAAACCGGATACCAACGCCTAACCTCCACTTAAAGTTTCTGTGGTCTGCTTCTTCCAGAAAGGTAAACAGCCCAAACTCCGAACACACCTTACCTGCTCACCTAAACAATGAAATACAGCAATTTAAGGATAAAAGACGGCATAACAATAACAAAATTAGGTTTATTTCTTTGATCTTCTTTGCAGAGTTAAACCAGGTAATCCCATCAGGCAAAAGGGAGCAGGTACTGTACAGGGGAGATTCAAATGTGTTCATTTTACCATAACAGGAAGAGACATTATTCAGGATAATCTTGTTTACGCTCAGGGCAGGGCCTAGAACACTGTACAGTTAATTAGCAACTGGAGGGGAACATACACTGGAATTAAAGTCACCACTTTCTGATTTAAATTACGGGCATGACAGCTTCGCTGGCGTCATTGACTTTATGCTTTGCCTGCAAAACTGGCGCAGCAGCCATAAATTAAATTTAAAGAGAACATTTAATAAAATTATATATATATATATATATATATATATATATATATATATATATATATATATATATATATATATATATATATATATATATATATACATACACACACACACACATACACATACACACACACACACACACATATACACATACATACACTTTTTTTATATTAGTTATATTTAAAAAATACTAAATATAAAATTTGACATACGTTTATTGCTGGACCCAAAATGTAAAAGCATTGAGAAAAAATAAATAAAAAATTTGCATCGTGCTTGGCTCCTTTGTGCATTTTAGATTAAGGCCTCATTCACATTGGACGCTGCCCTTACTTATAGGGGCATCCGTTTTTTTTTTTGTTTTTTAATGCCTCTAAAATGCCCCCACATGTTAACCTATGTGTCTCCATGTACACAAAGGCTTTTAGAGATGTTTAGAAGCATGGGCATTTGGAGGAAGGAAGAAAAAGAACACACCATCGGCTCATCCGGGAACAGCTGTGTTTTGGTTGAAAAACCAAGTGTAAACGCATGTTAACATTAGGCACATTTACCACGTTCACAGCGTGAATTTCAAATGGCCATAACAAATTATTATTATAGCCAATTAAATTAATGCCAAAGCACTTGATACATCTAAAAACGCGTTACATGAGTCAAGAATTTTTTTTTCCCCCTGACAAAATGCCACTGCCAGGAGGAAAGGCTTCTAGAAGAGATGGCTAAAGCATCCAGTGTGTACAAGACCTTAAGGAGGTTTCCCAGGGATAACTCGTTTTTATAGCCTAGTATGTGTGTGAAGGTGATAATCTCCCACTAAACCAACTTTATTAGAGCACTCTGTACTGGTTTAAAGCTGAACGCCAGGAATTCAGCTACTTTGTAAAAAGTGTTGGCATACTATGTGTAAGGTCCAACGAGGTGCATGCCACCTGTAGTCTTATTTATAGCTGAAAGTTTTACAGAGCTCCAGAAGTACAGCTATCGCTACACTACAGGGGCTCCGACTGAAGAGACGCTGCTCTCATAGCAGCAACTCTGCCTGCCCTTTCCCTCTGCTGTTAATTTACACTTTGTATTTTGTGAAGGAGTTCAGATAGCACAGAGCACTCCAATTAAAGCAGGAGGAAGGGAGGGAGAGCACTGCAGCTGCAGGAACTGAGACCAGAAGATCCAGCGTCAAGAGCGCCAGAAGTATAGCAAAAGACATGTTCTCTATGGTCAATACAAAACTGTAGATTAAAGAGATAAGTCAAAAAGGTGGCATGCCCCTCATAGGACTGAACCCTCAGTAATCCAACACATTGTACAAAGAGCCTAAATTCATGGAAACTCTTCTTAAAGTAGACTTAAAGTTAGGACCACAGCTCCACCCTGCATCCAATAGGAAAAAAAAATCCTTTAGGACTTTCTACCATACCAGTCCTCACGATCAATCTGGCCACTGCTTTAAGGAGCATTCCGTTATTTGTCTCAGTAGGTTTTGTAAGGGGCAGAGGCGCTGGTTGGTTGCTTTTGCTTGAGGAGTTGGTGAAGACCTCTGACTCAAATGTGATCCTCTGACAGCCAAGTGAAAGAAGTATCAGTGAAGCAATGGACATTTGCACCATAGGGATTCCACTCCAGGAGACAGGCAACTGGGCAAGAGAGGGGTAATAGCCATTTCTTAAAGCTGAACTCAGGACAATAAAACTATTTGGACAAATGCTCTGCACAAATTGCACCAATTGCTCATTTGCATGCCATGTGTGTAGACAGTCTGTAAAACTTTATTTTGTTCATTCTGTACAGTACCGCAAGTGCCATATGCCCACTTCTGAGTTGACAGTTCCAGCTGGAGTACACCATCCATAGAAGAAATAGAGTGGATAAGTTATCATCCATAGAGGGTTGCTTTATCGGCACCTCGCCCATTGAGAAAAGGTCTTGTATTCTTTTCACAGAATACAAAATGTTCTGTAATTGGAGGGGAGATCATGACATTCATCCGTACCGCCCTTGATTACAGAACGCCTTGAAATTTTGTGAAAAGAATGCAAGACTATTTCTCAACGGATAAAGTGCCAAGCGAGCCAGAACCAAGTCGCAGCTCCAGACATGAATCAGCGCTTACTATAGCGTAAAGGTGAATGAAAGTAAAGATTTACACAACACCACAGCCCTCACATATGGCACATACTTCATTAGTGCCCATTTACTTTTACAGTGCACATGCCCAAATATTGTATTTGGCCAAGGAAAGTGGCGGACCTAAACATTTTTCATTTTAAGTTACCTTTAACTAAGGTGCGCTCTTATTTAAATGATGTAATGCACACTCAGGAGATGGGGGTGTGACAACAATGAGCATGAGGTCAGAAAGACAGTAAATAAACATACCTCCAGAGGCCCGTTTAGAGTTAGAGAAAAAAAAAAAACGAAATAAAACAAAGTGTTGTCCTAGGAAGCACCTGGGTAATAACTGGTTAAAAGTTCCTTCACACAAACAAACTCATAATTTATGTTTACTGGCCCTTTTAATCTACCTGAGCACCTCACTCCCTAGCTAGACCTTTCAGGCAAGAGACATACCAAGTAACTTATTATACAATTCATTTTGAGTTTTTAAAGCTTCCTTGAAGAGAGAAACAATCCCTCAATCATTCATTGTGTAGACAACTTCTGAATCAGTCACCTTATCTGCATCATAGAAACTGTCCCAATGCCATTGCTGCAGAACATTCAATGTTTGGCAAAATGTCCAGGCAATCCTGCCTTATGATGTTGCACTATGGTAGTAGTGCAATGATCCATGAGGTCTCATAAGAGAGATGCACTGGTGGTTTGGTGGAGATCCATGAGGTCTCATAAGAGGGATGCACTGGTGGTTTGGTGGAGATCCATAAGGTCTCATAAGAGGGATGCACTGGTGGTTTGGTGGAGATCCATAAGGTCTCATAAGAGGGATGCACTGGTGGTTTGGTGGAGATCCATGAGGTCTCATAAGAGGGATGCATTGGTGGTTTGGTGGAGATCCATGAGGTCTCATAAGAGGGATGCTCTGGTGGTTTGGTGGAGATCCATGAGGTCTCATAAGAGGGATGCATTGGTGGTTTGGTGGAGATCCATGAGGTCTCATAAGAGGGATGCATTGGTGGTTTGGTGGAGATCCATGAGGTCTCATAAGAGGGATGCACTGGTGGTTTGGTGAAGTTCAACTAATCAAAGTCATGATTTTTAATACTGAACTCAGATGTAATGCAGCTAGTGAAAAAGTACCCAAATGTGACTTTTAGTCTAGTGTACAGCAGCACTCAATCTGAGAGAGGCAGTACTAGAAGTCAGTTGAGTGTGCTGACAAAATTGCTGGTAGGAGAAAAGAGCAGAGCTGATGCTTCGTTACAGTCTGAAGGGGAAAGGTGGTATCAGCAGTCTATACCTTTAGGCCCGATTCACACTTGTGCAGGTTGCATATTGCATTTTTCAATACACATCTTTAAACCACTGAAGTCTATGGAACCAGAAAAAAAAACAAAAAAAAAACCCTGGCCCTTTCCATAAAAAGGCACAGATGTAACTACATCCATAGAAAACCATGTTAAATGGACTGTAGTGTGTTTCTGCAAAACTAAAAAAGCACAAAAAAAATGCACAAAAAATGCATAGGTGTGAACCAGGCCTTAACATAACAGAGAAACTGCAGTTCCCGGCTGTGCGATGAATCAATGTAAAATCCAAACGTAAATGGATAAAAAACATGATTTCCTCTTTGTATTTAAAAGCTTGCTCAGCGGCAAAGAAAAAAAAAAAATGGTAGAAAGAGAGGCGGATACATCCTCAAGGTCATTGGATGAGTGTCTCTGAATTATTCATCTCGGGCATCTGATGGAAGTTATCTTCCAAACTAGTCTGCAGACAACAAATATTGAAAGGCTTTCTTCTTGTAAAAGCAAAATGGTGGTGAATTAGTTGGTCATTCTCTGGACAGCGCACCTGACCTGAAGAATTGATCTATTGATTTTCCATGCTTTAAAAACGTGTGCGAGAAAACAAGCTCTTAACAAGCCTATAAGTGCTTATAAAAACAACACATGCATGTGCTGACTGACACAAACAATGCTCCAATTAGTAACATTTATTGTGAATGTTGGGTTGGGTGTGATCTGCCCAAAGGCCAGGTCAGACAGGTGATGTCACCAGCGGTTGAATCACCAAGGTGAGGCAACCACTTCCCCTATGGGAGTTGCACCCTCGCTGGCTGAACGATGCAGAATTTTGCTCGATAGCAAGAGCGACATTTCACCAATCCAACCAGTAAGGGAACGACTCCATAAAAGTGGTGTCTTATGAATCATGTCACTCACAACAGATTGGAAAGGGAAAAGCCCCGAAATATCAAAACACCACTTCTAAAAGTATAACTGAACCTCCAAGGAGGAAAAAAATAAATAAAATATGTCCCTGTTGAGATTTTCCCTCACTTCCTGCACCAGGTAGCGTACATTGAACAAAAGAGAGAAAAAAAAAAAGTTCCCGTGGATAAATCAGAATTTAAAACCAAGGGGTTCCAACCTCTCTGCACCCCAATAAAAAAAAAAAAAAGTTTTCTTTTTTTCCCCCCTCTAGGTCAATGCACCCGTTGGTCTACTTTTCATAATCCCAGTTGGCACCAATCATCAAAACAGGAAGGAAAAATATTCAGAATGTGGACACAGAGGGCAGTAAACAGATGACAGAAGTTGCAAAAAATCCCTGCTGTACACAAAATTAGTTTAACTTAAAGTGAACCGTCAGTCATTTTTTTTATCTTTCCTTCTATTGAATCGTCTGCCCTTTTAACCGGTTTAACCTTTGATAATAAGATATTTATTTTTCTGCCTGTAGTACCTTATACAGCCCACTTCCTGTTTCTTATCTGGTCATTAGCCGAGGCTTATGACATCATGCACAACTCTCTCGTGAGAGTTTGCTGGGAAAGAGAAGGGGGGGGGGGGTTGGATGAGTCATAAGAGGGCCAATGAGAGCTGCGGAGCTGGAGGTGTGACTGAAAAAAAATCTAGGAAGTGAACAGGCAGCAGCTTCAGCTGCCCACAGTTAAAATGTATGCAGCCAGACTCAGTGGAGGGAGACCTCTGCAGCATTATTTGTACAGTACAGAAGAATCATAGTGTATATAAAATATGCAAAGTGGTTGGAGGGAAGCTTCAGAATGGCAAAGATTTTTTTATTACAAATTATGTGAGCAGCCTGCAGTTCCTCTTTAACAAAATAAAATAAAAATAATTTGTAAAAGAACATGTAATATGTAAAATCATATAAAATAGGGGAAATGATTAACAAAAGCACTGAAATCATTGCTCTGATGGAACATCCGACCATGCCGTTTCTTCAGGGCCCTGTGACGTGACCAGTGGTTCCCGCTCGCATGCACTGTAGTGACATCATGTTGCTCTTACCAGACACACAGCCGGAGTCCGTGGACCCGGAAGGAAGACGGCTGAAGATGGAGGCGGCCTCCAGCAGGGATGATGAGGGCTTCGTTCTAAGGAAAGTTTCACATAATATGCCAGCCAATTTTTGCCTTTACCGCGCAGGTGACAAAAAAGACAAAAAAAAAAAAAAAGAAGCGTTCACTTCCTCTTTAAAGCGGAGAGCGGAGCTCTACTCCCTCCCCCTTCACTGTCACATTTGGCACCTTTTTGGGGGGGGGGGGGGGGGGGGGGGGGGAGAGTCGGCTACCTGGTCTTCACAGGTACCTGCTCCCACTTCAGGCTCAGTTTGCCGCAGTGAACTGAGCCGGAAGTTTGGCCCCTCTCCTTCCCCCGCAGCCTTCTGAGGCTCCTTCACAGGTTCCAGAAGACTGTGGGCCATTTACAAAGTGCAGCATGCTTTGTACAGTAGAAAATCGGCTGTGAGGCTGCAAGGCTTTCCCTTATTCAAGATGGCGGTGCCAGCGCCAGATAGCCAATTAAAGAATCGACTCGGGTGAGGACACCGCTGGATGCCTGGACAGGCAAGTGGACCCGGAGCTCCTCTTTAAGGTATAACGACAAATTTGGTCTTGGAAAGTGTTAAGGCAATCAATACTTTGTGCAAAGCAGACACAAAACTGAACTGTAGCCAATACAGCAAATACATATTGATGCTTCTAAAGCTCAGTTATGTTATGCAATGTATTTTCTAAGAAAAAAAATGACTTTGCATTTTAGATCATTTACAGAATTCTCTGTTGACAGCTTATGCAGGGCAGCAAAAAGCCAGGTCACTGTATGAGGAAGTGCAGGATATTTAGAACTGTGCAACCAGCACCAAGACCATTATTCTGTGCAACACTACAGGGGGTCCCCGACTTACAAACATCCGACTTGCAAACGACTCCTACTTACAAACGGAGGGAGACAACAGGAAGTGAGAGGAAATCCACCCCTAGGAAGGGAAATTCACTCCTGTAAGAGTTAATATGGGAAAAAGGTGTCTCCACTGATGCTTTATCACCAGTCCATGTTTCCCTAACAACCCAAAATTTTCAAAATCCAATTGTCATTGGGACAGAAGGTGAGGTGAAATCTTCTGAACAGGGGCACAGACAGCAAAACAAATGTTACAGGGGTGATAACCCTTCTCTATGTTATCTAAAAAAAAAAACTTAGATTTTTTGGCTGGAGCTACACTTAAAAAAAATGTACCTTTTCCGACTTACAAAATGATTCAACTTAAGAACAACCCTACAGTCCCTATCTTGTTTGTAACCCGGGGACCCCCTGTACAGATACAGGCCATGTAGTGGGTAAAACCATGATAGTGTTTTCCCAAATCCCTCCCCAGACCAGCACTTGTATTACACTACGTAATCAAATCAATGCGTGCATTACATAAAAACACAGCGTCTACTTGCATCACATGGCACTTTCAAAATGACTAAGGGCTCATTCACACATGCAGAAAAATTCTGCATTTAGACATCTAAAATACAGAACTATAGTAATCAATGAGCCCCTACACACAGCTGTGTCTTCTTGCAAAAATGTTCACCGCCTTTAGCTATCCACTTAACAGAACACAACAAAGTCTATGGCCGCACAAATCTGCAGAGCCATTGGAAGAATTCCGCGCATCTAAATTATTTACTTTAGGTGCACATTTTATGCAGGACCTTCTGCCAGAAGGCTTCTGTGCAAAAACTACACATGTACCTGTGTGAATAAAGTCGAAGGCCCCTTTCACACGGACTCAGGTCAGTTTAGCCACGTCAAAAACGTATCAGTTCTTATCCGTTGTCTCATCCGGTTTCATCCGTTCATGTCCGTTATCCGACTTTTGTTCCGTTAACATCCGCTTACATCCGTAAATGTACACGTTTACGTCCGTTTTTTCATCCGTTTTTGTATACGTTTTGTTCCGTTTACAGTAGTTATATGTGTGCCTGTGCCTTTAAGAGGTTGAGTTCACAGATAAACACAATTTTTATTTTTTTTCTTTCAAACGGATCAGACGTTGACGGACAATGTCCTTCAACGTCAGTGAATATCCGTTTTGACGGATCTGGACGTAGCCTTGTACGTTAAAAAAACTGATAAAAACGTAAGCGGAGGTTAACTGATGGTGACGGATGTTCATCCGTCTGCCCATAGGAATGCATTGTCGTCCGTCGACGGATGGAAGAAAAACGGATAGACGGTCCGTCCGTGTGAAAGGGGCCTAAAAGTTCAACTTTATACAAAAAACCCAATATACTCCTAATTAGCCACAATTTATATCAATTTAATATATGTACACTAAATCCCTTTGTAAAACCCAAATATTACATTATAAATGTAGCAGTGAATTTCACTGTGCTGTACAGAACTCGTGCAGAGAATAAAGCTGTGGGAGGGACTCAATAGGCTCCCCCTCCTACAAACAGTATGTAGAAAACTACAGGAGGGGGCGGAGACCAGACCAGTCCCCCTGCACCAGTACAGGGAGCAGCAGTGAGCGGTCTTTATTACATGAAGCTCCTGCACAGAGGTGACGTCTCACACTGGATTACTGCACAGATCTGGAAGAAATACACAAAGCTCTCCAAGACAAGACTACACATGCCGCTAGTATTTGAACAATAGCCACTCATCCCACATTTCAAATTTACATTTCAAATGGTTTAAAACATTACTATGTAAAAAAAAAAAAAAAAATGTAATAATCAGAATGGAAAGAGTGAGGCTTGACAGAAAAAAAAAAAAAAATAATAATAAAAAAAGGGGAGGAAGGTTTATTACATTTTTTTGAGCAGTACAATGGAAAATAAAAGTGCTCCATAAAGATAAAATGCCACAGAGTGAAAAACTAATTTAAAACAACAGTAATATATATATATATATATATATATATATATATATATATATATATATATATATAATTTATTTTATATACACACACACACACACACACACACACACACACACACACACACTTTTTACTATAAAAAATATCCCCAAAAATAAATTAAACTAAAATTTCTTCATCAGTTTAGGCCAATATATATTCTTCTACATATTTTTGGTAAATTAAAAAAAATAATAAATTATCGCAATAAGTGTGTATTGATAGGATTGCGCAAAAAAGTTAGTGTCTACAAAACTATGGGAAAGGATTTATGGCATTTTTATGGCTTTTTTTTTTTTTTTTTTAACTATTAGTAATGGTGGTGGTTTGCAATTTTTAGCGGTACTGGGACGGACAGATCAGAGACTTCTGACACTTTCTTGGGACCATTGGCATTTCTACAGCGATCAGTGCTATAGAAATGCACCCCTTACTGTGTAAAGGTCACTGGCAGGGAAGAGGTTAACACTAGGGTCGATCAAGGGGTTAATTGTGTATTCCCTCAGTGTGTTCTAACTGTGAGGGGGGGGGGGGGGGATTGACTAGGAGAGGAGACATATAGTTTTTTTCCTACTTGGTAGGAACAAACGATATGGCTCCTCTTCCCTGACAGCACAGGGATTTGTGTGTACACACACACACACACACACACACACACACACACACACACACATCCCCATGCTGGCGCTCGTGCATGCAATCGCTCGTGCTTGCAAAAGAAATAGATGTACCCATACGGTAATTTCACCCAGGGGAGCCATTCTGCTGCAGTATATCGGGGAAAGGTAAAAAGGAAAATAAAAAAAAAAAGGGGGGGGGGGGGGGGGAATAGGGGAAAAAATATTATTATTATTTTTTTCCCTAATAATTATTATTACTATTATTAATAATATTATTATTATTAATAGTAATAATAATAGTAATAATAATAGTAATAATAGGGAAAAAATAGGGAAAAAAATTAGGGAAAGGGGAAAATAAAAAATGGAGGAACATCACAGCAGCTGGGGAAATGGATCCAATCCGATCTCATCCGCTGGAGACATATTTGATCTAGAGGGCCCAGGTCTTGTTAAATTTCGCCTCGTTATTGAGGATGCAGATAAGTTTATCAGTAACCATAATCCAATTTATTTATTTTTGACATAATAATAATAATAAAGTGTACCATCGCCAGTTTCAAACAACATGCTCCAGCTTTCAGCTTTAAAATGATGAAATCTGCATGCCAACATTTAGTAGAATCTAAGCAACAAAAATACTCAATGGCTGTACCCAGAAGTAGCTTTATTCTTTATTCAGCTTTAAAACCATTGGCTCTGGCTTAAAAATGCCTTTAACATTTGAGCTCCTTGGAAGGGTCTGATGATGACGGTGCAGTGATCAGACACCTCGCATCCCACTTAGCAGAAGCAGCCAATAAGATGAAAATGCAGTGACAGCATGGAGTAATCCCAGGAGCGAGGAATATCTGACAAAAAGCCTTCAGCCGATTCTGTGCTTCTGTCACTGAACATATCTACTGATTGTCCTGACATACAACTGGAAAGTACGCCCTCGGGCTCCATCTTTCCCCCTATTCTCTGCTACTACAGACATCTCCAACCTTCCACATCTCTTGAAAGGGTCTCTTTATTCACACTTCACTGACTCTCCTCTAAATTTTTCTCTTCTAGACTCCTAACAAATACAACTTGAACTTTCCTATATACGGTAGTGCAATGCTGGCGTTACATTTGGAAAGGTAAATACACCGTACAAGCATTGTTGAAATGGAGAGCCTGCATGACGTGAGGGGACTGGGAAATCACTTTTGAAGGCATTTTAATACAATTACTGAAAGCATCCGACACCACGAAATGTCTAGAGCTTGGGATGTTCTTCATTTCACCAAACTGTTCTAAGCCGCATATTATGGATATTAGTTACATCATAAAGCAACTTTTATATATTGCATTTATTTATCTGATTTGCTTAAGAGATACTTTCACTTTGGCCTTCCCCATCCACTTATTCTCAGCGTTGTCACACTCTACCACCACTCCATTGGAGTCCAGGGAAAATACATGAGGCTACCAGGTGTGACCTCCTCCCAGAATACAGTGCAGGGACATGAGCAGCCAATCAGCAGGTCCAAACAAATAGGATGAGGGCAATGTTATCAAAGACGTGAAAACCCACAAAACACAATACGACATGAAATGTACACAAGGTTTGACTGCCAGCTCAGCTGGGGTGGCAGAGAAAGGCAGGGAATGTGGGTATGGGTGCATTGAGCAGTGGGCTTCAGGGTTTTACCATATGATAAAAAAAAAAAAAAAAAAAAAAAATGAATAAATGGTGAAGTCTGCCATTGCAGACATCACTGAAAATCCTAGCTGTCTGGCCCTCCTGCCGATCCTCAAACCTAAAAGCAGAACTTCAGTCATTTTTTCATCTTTCATCTATGAAACCTTCCGCCCTTGTTGTTTTAACTTTTGATAGTAAAAAAAATAAAAATAAAATAAAATCTTCTGCCAATACCTTATACAGCCCACTTCCTGTTTGTCTGGTCATTAGCCTAGGCTTATGACATCATGCACAGCTTTTTCTCATACTCTCCTGAAAGTTTGCCAGGAAGGGAGGGAGGGGGGGGGGGGGGGGGTGAGTCATAAGAGGGCCAATGAGAGCTGCAGAGCTGGAGGGGTTTGTCTGTGTAAATTCAGGAAGTGAACAGGCAGCAGCTTCAGCTGCCCACAGGTAAAATGATTGCAGCCAGACTCAGACCCCTTTCATACTGAGACGCCCTGGGCATCAGTGGTAAAGCGGTGCTATATTTAGCGGCCCTATTCAGCTGCTACCAGGGCAGTTTTAACCCCCCACTAGCATCTGAAAAAGGGGTTAAATCCATCCGCAAAACGACACTGCATCGGCGCTTTGCTGGCGGTATCACAGCGCTGCCCCATTGTTTTCAATGGGCAGGAGTGGTGTATTCATCACTCTTACAACCCTGCAAAGAAGCTGCTGGCAGGACTTTTTGCAACGCCCTGCCGGCGCAGCGCCCCAGTGTGAAAGCACTCGAGTTTTCACACTGGGTTTGCAGCCGAGGCTTTTTTCAGGCGATATTTTTAGCGCTGTAGCGCCTGAAAAACTCCTCAGTGTGAAAGGGGTCTAAGTGGAGGGAGATTTCTGCAGCATATTTGGCAAGTACAGAACTTACAGTATATATAAAATATTATGCAAAGTGGTTGGAGGGAAGCTTCAAAATGGCAAAGATTTTATTATTAAAAAATGATGTGAGCAGACTACAGTTCCTCTTTAAATACAAAGTAACAGCCCTGCAAAAAAATAAATAAAAAAAAAAGGGCGAGTAAATTGCAAACTACTAAAGCCAAAGAATAAGGATGGCAGCTACGCAGCTTGCATTTTCAGGAAGATACCAGATGTGTTTCACTTGTGATCTAATGCCCAGTTTTAATTCAGCCACTTCTAAATACTGCGACGTATCCACACACAAACAATGGTCATACAATGAGGCACTTATTGGATCCTGAATTTATCCAGTCTTGGATAATGAAAATCCAGCTCTCAAGCATTAGACCACTTTCACACTGAGGTGCTTTTCAAGCGCTTTCATGCTAAAAACAGCGCCTAAAAAGCTCACGAAAACGTATTTCCATTAAGATCAATGAACGCTTTCACACTGGGGCAGTGTGCTGGCAGGGCTGTGAAAAACTCCCCTCCCCATTGAAATGAATGGAAAGCTCTTCAAAAGCGCCCGAAAAGCTCTTCAAAAGCGCTCAGTGTTTTTACTGGCAGTTTAGAAGCGCTTCAGTGTGAAAGTGGCCTTAGGCTAGATTAGAAAGTAGGGCTAGTATCGGTGCCGATACTGAGTATTTACACAGGTACACGTGCAAACGCACCGATACCTAAAACCGATACTTTCAGGCTCGGTTTCTTTGAGCTGTCAGTGGGTCTCCCCGTGTTAGGCATCTTTCACACTGAAGCATTTTTTTCAGGGGCTACAGCGCTAAAAATAGCGCCTGTAAAAAGCGGGACCTTTCACACTGGAGCGGTGCCCTAGCAGGATGGTAAAAAAAATAAGTACTGCTAGCAGCATCTTTGGAGTGGTGTATTCACCGCTCCTACCCATTGAAATCAATGGGGCAGCGCGGCAATACCACCGGCAAAGCGCTGGCGCTTTGCGGGCGGGTTTTAACCATTTTTCGGCCGCTAGCGGGGGTTAAAAGTGCCCCGCTAGCGGCCGAATACTGCTGCTAAAACGACGGTAAAGCAGCGCCAAATATAGCGCTGCTTTACCGCCGACGCTCGCACTGCCCCAGTGTGAAAGGGGCCTTAAAGAAGTCCGGTAATTGGAGCTGTCAAACAAAATAAATAAATAAAAGAAAAATACAAAGAAGCTGGCAATGTTTATTATTATTATTTTTATCAGCCCTGAAACACCAAAATAAAAAGAAACATGGTCTCTTTTTGTATATTTCTTTTTCTTCATCTGCAGATCAAAGGGATGAACAAATGTTCCTCTTTTTAACCCTTAATTTACTCTAATCAGCCTTAATTAACTCCCTATTCTCCATTTAATTATTATTTTCCTGCTTTTTTGTTCACGTCCATTTATAAAACGATAAACAATTAAAACTTTTTTTTGTTTGCTTAGTTAGTGAATATTTTCACACACATATATATATTAACATATAAAATTTCACATAAAAAAAAAAAAGCGCAAAATTAAAAAACACAAAATCTATTTATTTCATTTGTAAATTACTTTTCAATGCTTTGTACCATGGCTGACAGCTGAAGTGTCAACAAAACAGTTGTGGTAGGTATCAGTAATAGGTATCGGTGCATCCCTATTAGAAAGTCATAGTTAAAGTGAAACACCAGCTTTACTGCAGCAGAATGAATACTAGCAGGGCTGGACAATGTCTGGGGACTAGGTAGTCAATGTACCTTTCCCTTTACTAGAAGATACCCGAGTCAAGAGCTTTTAAAGCGTCAGCAATACCAAAATTTGCACATTCCTCCAAAGCTCTACATGCATTTTGTCTTACTATATGCGATATTCTTCAAGTCTATTATCTTGCAATTACATTGTGAACAGGCCAGCTCAACAGAGTCCCCTATGCAGAGTAGCACTGCCATTTCTGGTGATCCCCAGTCTTCTGCATTGCCACTCTGTCTACACATACTCCAATATCAGCAACCAGCAAACTTTCCCCATCATTCAAAGTCATCTGCCCCACACGGCTCCCCTGCACAGGGTGACTCAAGGTCCTTGATTGACAAAAGGAGAACTTCCACAAGGCTCATTTGTTTATCCTGCCCACATTCAGCAGTGCAGTCACAATGGTCAGGTGGACATGAAAGACAGGGGAGAAAGATGGCCATTTGCATGAGGCTCAAGGTCAGGCACTTCTATTTTGACTTATGTTATTTACCTTAGGATTTATAATAAAATAAATAAAAGATCAGTCATGTGACCACAAAGAGCACCAATCAGTTCTGTGCAGACTAGCTCAAAAGTCACATGGAGAGACATGTGCAGGACATGTCACATGTTGGAAATCTGCTCCACCCACAAACTTTAGAATGTTCACATACAAAGAATGTATAGTAAGGTATTTATAAAGCAATGCAATTCGGTACTACTCAGATATTCAAGCGTGTGCATATGGGTTTACCGACATCAATGCCCTTCACCAAGGCACTGCAGATTATATTTTCTATTCCAACATCCAAACATGGGCCTACCCAGACCTCAGCTCTAACACTCCGAGGGATGACTCACAAGGGACATAAATCTTGATATAGTAGGAGGTTGTCTACAGTTTGAATACACCATGTTGTAAAACAATACATCAACACTATACAATAAAAAACTACTACTCACTACACAAATACACATAGAAATAGGCCAAATTCCCAGTGGAATGTTGTTAGCCTGCTGCATTAATAAAATGAAGCTTACATATGCAGCCTTCAATAATCTCTTTAAAGAAAAACAGCACCCCATGTGTTACCATTACAACACAAATGGGGGTTATTTACTAAAGGCAAATCCACTTTGCACTACAAGTGTACTTGGAAGTGCAGTCACTGTAGATCTGAGGGGGACATGCAAGGAAAATAAAAAAACAGCACTTTAGCTTGCACATGATTGGGTGATAAAATCAGCAGAGCTTCCCCTCATTTCAGATCTTCCCCTCAGATCTACAGTGACTGCACTTCCAAGTGCACTTGTAGTGCAAAGTGGAATTGCCTTTAGTAAATCAACCCCATAGACAGAAAAAACTTTGCCAGTTTTTAGGAGGAATGTTAAAAGTTTGTGATGGACAATGAAAATTCTAGAACTGGACAACTGAAGAAAGTTCACCAAATAAGCGGCTGAGCGACTCCAGAAGACAATATCCGGTGTAGGTTCACTCCAAATGCGGGTTTGAAATCGTGCCGGTTCAGCTGAACTCACACGATTTCAAACCAGCATTTCAGTCAGCCAGACCTTGGGAGCGATTTGAGAGGCATCTGTACAGGTTCATTCACAGACGTCGATTGAAATCGCCCCCCCAAGTCAACAAAAGTAGTACAGGAACTACTTTTGGGAATCAATGCCGTTGCCAGCAATTGGCTCCGATTTGCCATGTCAAGTCGGCCCGATGTGAACGGGGACCTAAAGGGTTGCGTATCCAGGTTATCCTGCCAAGACTGCTGAAGAGACCAGCAAAGATTTACTTTAATATAAAGGGGACCTAGAAGTTGACTTTGCAATAGTGATGCTGATTCTTGAAACACAATCCTTACATTTTAGGAGCAGCAGTGCCTGGTCTTTTTATACAAGAGCCTTTTGTCTGCTAGCAATGAAAGCCAATGCAATAGTACTGGAGCAACTCTCCACCATGCCACCAGCAATAAATACCTTCATCACTAAAGAATGGCGCTCATTAAGGGAAACTGGGCAGGACAATGGATGTCATCACAGTTTCCAGGATTAGAATTTCCAGTGCAGGCTATAAAAATAGAGGTTTTCCACTTATTCCATCCTCAACCATCACCGATTAGAAGAAGTGTCTTAATTGCAACTCTCACCCAGTAACCTTTGTAAACCGAACATCTGAAATGCTCTGACACTACCGGCACTAAAGCTGCTCGTATTTCTTTGGCAGCTCCCAGCCTCCTAATGGCATTGAGTGAGATTCTGAGGGTTTCTGGTCCCTGGCTAGCATGGCCTTCACAAGAAACCAATGGTGGGTTGTGACCCTTGATGAAAAAAATATTGCCAAGTAATGGTAGTTTTAGAACTCCTCTGCTGGGATGGGGAAAGATCTCATAAAAAAAAGTAGGCAACTCTAAATTATTCCTGTCAAGATAAAACTATGAAAGCCAAAAAGGCTACGATCGTCACCCTTTCAGGACTACCAAGATTGTCTAATCTGCCAATAAATAGGAACTCTGAACCTGCATACCAGTTCCAGTCATTGACACAAGCATGTGGATGACAGCCATGGACGCTTATTGCATTCTTAAAAACATTTCAACAATGGCATCTTCCATAATTCTAACCTAACAAGCATCATACAAAGCAAAATTGTTACCAGCTGTTAGTAAAAAAAAAAAAAAAACATTTGTGCCAGCTGCACCCATTGTGTTCTATAGTCATTTATGGCTATATGCATCTCCTGAAATGTCACTGAGCAAACAGTGGAAATTCAAGTCAAGTCTTCAACAAGCCAAACAGAATGGCAACAAGTCATTATAATAAAAATTGATTTAAAGTGACAACTTTTTTCATAAGCCAGACGCCCATCAGCTGAGCAACCCAGAACTCCTCAGAGATGATGTGAACATGAGTCCATGCAGAAGCATTTGCCACCTCACAGCTTACCAATGGCTTCTTTATGTGAATAACAGCAATTAAAAAAAAATAAAAGGCACACAATAACATAAGGATATATATACCTGCGGCAAAGCCGTGTTGAGCTGCCTTTGTAGAGAGTCTCGTTCATGGGTCACTTCTTGTAGCTTGCCTTGGTTTAGCCCTAGTGTTTCCTGGGTCTCCCGTAGTGTATCCAGCAATCTGTCCCTCTCTTCCAGCATTGAAACCATTAGTTGCTCAAAGTGGGAATCAGAGTCTGTTTGTAGGGGGGAGCCCGATCCATGGCTTCCATTTCCCCCTGAAGGCATCTCAGCCTCGCTGATGGTTGGCATCACTTCGCACATCATCTTTAAAAGAAAGAGGACCACATCAGTTTAGAGAGTACTGCCAAATCATACAACAAAACTGAAAGTCCAAAACACAAAATTGCATTCTTTATAATCTTTTTTTAATACAGCACCTCATTGTATTGTTAGGCGTTCACTAGCAGACAACAGGTACCATTCAAACAATGCCAACAGCCCGGCCTACAAAGAGGCCATATGAATTGTGTGCCAACTACAGGGATACAATGAAAGTCTGCAATGGTGAAGGAAAAACATTATGTGCTAAACCTGAATTCACGAAACTGAGCCAATTATCACTTTTAAAGTAGAGCTATTAATTGTATTCACACATCTCATGAATCAGCAGGGCACACGTCTGCAATAATAAAAGCTTAATATTCTGATTTAAAGAGATTGTAAAGTCTTGTTTTTTTTTAATAAATATAAAAATAATAAACATGTTATACTTACCAGCTCAGTGCAGTGGATTTGCACAGAGCAGCCATGATTCTCCTCTTCTCGGGTCCCTCCTCTGTGCTCCTGACCCCTCCCTCCTGTTCAGTGCCCCTGCAGCAAGCAGCTTACTATGGGGGCACCCGAGCCAAGTCACAGCTCTGTGTATCCATTCAGACATGGAGTCCCAACCCGGCACTTCCCCCTCTACCTCTAGCTAGCTGACCGACAACAGCAGCAGCCAATGGGGCCGCTGCTGTGTCTCAGCCAATCAGGAGGGAGAATTTGGGACAGCTGAGACACTCGTGGACATCGCTGGACATAGAGGGACCTCAGGTAAGTGTGAAGGGGGCTGCTGCACACAGAAGGCTTTTTATCTGAATGCAAAGAATGCTAAGGTAAAAAAATCTTCTGCCTTTACAACCACTTTTTATAGTTTGTTATAAAATTTTGCACACCGGTAATTTTTTTTCCTTCACCGATGAGGCAGCACTGATGGGCACAGATTGATAGCACTGATAATCAGTGCCCATTTCCCTTTTACACAAGCTGATTATTGGCTCTCTTCTCTTCATGCTGTCAGCGTGAGGAAAGGAGCGCCGATAACCGGCTTCGGTTTACATTCGTGATCAGCTGCGATTGGCTGTTTACCTCCAGAGGACACTGCGATCATAGAGCACGCCGCCCACACCCCGCAGTGGGCACGATCACGGGAGGCCATCGCGATGGCCTCCCAGAACTGGCCAGCTGTGATGAAGCCATCATTCAGCTAAAGCGCAGTCATCAAGTGGTTCATTAAACAAGCTGAGGTAAGAAGCGGATTGGTTTCTATGCATTCTCCTGCTTTAGTAAATAAACCCCATAGAGTCTGGTTGTTTCACATCATCGTGAAAAGTCTTCTGTTTGAAGTTAAACAAACCCAGGTAGGCTTGCAGTAGAATAAGATCAGTGGGGTCGTTTTTTTTTTTTTTTTTTTTTAAACTAACGTGCTCCTACGGAGAGCCGCATTCCATGGGGGCACTCGTGCGGGCATGCTTCCAAGTCCTGCTGCTGCGGCCATTGACAGACAGCAGGACTCGGCCCCACCCCCCATGTCACTGGATTTGATTGACAGCAGCGGGAGCAATTGGTTCCTGCTGCTATTAATCTATCCAATGGGGACCCGAGACAGCGGCTGGAGCTGCGGTGCTTGTCCCCGTGGATGGAATGATCGGGTTCAGGTAAGTAAAAAGGGGGACTACTGCACTACAGAAGGTTTTTCACCTTAAATGTATAGAATGCATTAAAGGTGAAAAACCATGAGGGTTTACAACCCGTTTAAGCATGGGTGTACACTAAAAAAAGTTTTATAAAATTTTTTGAAAATTCCCAGTACATTCAAATGTAGTTCAAGATTTCCTTTACTTTTAAAGCGGTTCTAAAACATTTTTTACCTTCGTGCACTCCCAGAATTAAGGTTTAAAAAAAAAAAAAGTTTTAGGACTTGCTGTGACCCCCATCCCCCTCTAAACAATTTTCTAACTTCTGGATTGATCCAGCGCTGTGCAGCGCTGTAGTCTTGTCCCCCTCTTCACACAGAGGCTGACAGTCCAGTGGCTCCGGCTGCTGTCAGTCACATCCAGTGAAGACTGTGTGTGTCAATAGACACACAGTCTGGCTTGGGAGCAAGCTTGCAGGTGCCCCTATAGGAAATGGCTTCCTATGGGGCTACACTAAGAAGAGGAAAAGTGGAGAGCGCCATCGGGGGGGGACCAGAAGAAGATATTTGAGGTTGGCTCTGTGTAATATCATTGCACAGAGTAGGCGAGTATAACATATTTATTAGTGGAAAGAAAAAAAAAAAAAAGCCAAAAAAGGGAAGGAGACTTTACAATCACTTCAACATTTGATGTGTGAATAAATGGCTTTACTGAACAAAAACCACATACACGGTTAGAACTTTGCTGCAGTAGAAAATGAACGTCGATTTGACCCCACTATTAGAAAAAAATTCCCCCACCTGATCCCCTTACTGTGACAGTGGGAGGGGGGATTCTCTACCTGCACCAGCTGTCAAACAGTGGGGCTCCACCCACACAGCCACGGCATTTCTTTTAAGAAATCTGTAAATGAATTAATTACAAGTCCTGTCGGTCACTTTTTTTCCCAATGCCTGTATTGCTGAGATCTCTCCTCACTAGGGCTGCAACTAATGATTATTTTCATAATCGATTAGTTGGCCGATTAATCAGTTAATAGATTCTTTCACTCAGCGAACGTACAAAGATTTTTCGCATGAATATTCTTGTCTAAAAATTGATGTGTGGGCAGCACAAGGCTTGGTACACACCTATGCAGTTAGCTTTTGATCAATTTATGCAGTGCTTTTTGCTGCGCATGTTGATTTTTTGCGCACGCGATTTGGCTGCGATTTGCATTTGCTTTTTTTTTTATTGGCCAATTTGTTGTAGTGGGATGATTTAAAAAACACAAATTGCTGCAAAAACGCACTACATGCTTTTCTGCAGCTTCTCCAGTGAAGTATACTGAACCAAAAAAGCACCGTTTTGTGTTGAAAAGGGTCCTGGATCCTTTCCAGCAGCTGAAAAAAGCATAGATGTGAACGCTAAATGAACTGTAGTGCGTTTCTGCAAAAAGCACCAAAAAACACATGGGTGGGAACCAGATCTAAGACGTTTAGTAACATAATGTAAATAAAAAAAATTAGCCCTTCATAGTACAAAAAAAAAAAAAAAAAAAAAAAAAAAGCAAATCGCTACTGTAAGGGATTCATTTTTTTTACTGTGCAACAGTGAAAGTAATATTTACATTAGCGATTATTTGTATAAAGGGCTAATTTAAGTTTTTTAACCCCATTATGTTACTGGCCGATTAATCGATTATGAAAATAGTAATCGATTAGTTGTTTCGGCCCTACTCCTCACTACCTGTTCTTGTGCTAGTGTGCCACAAGGACAGGAAGAGAGGGGAAATCTCTCCAACAGGAACACAGCGCAACACACACACACACACGGTCTGGAAGGTCATTGCACTTAAAGGGGTGTTTCACCTTACAAAAATTTTTTTTTAAAAGTCAGCAGCTAAAAAAAAAAAAAAAAAAAAAAAAAAAGTAGCTGCTGACTTTTAATAAGTACACTTACCCTCCCAGGGTGCCCGCGATGTCGGTCGTGGAGGACGAGCTGTCCCTCGGCGATCCGGTTCCAGCGCCGCCATCCTCAGTAAGGGAAATGGCTTCACGTTTCCTACTGCGCATGCGCGAGTCGGCGCACGGCCTACTGCGCATGCGCGAGTCTAATTTGTGAATGGGGAACGCGATGTGTTGTGGGACATAGTTCCCATAACACACTGCGCCCAATTCACTAGAAGACGGAAGGGGAGAAGATCACCGCGGCGCTGGAGGAGGCAGATTAGGACAATCTGCCTAGCAACAGCCATTTCTGGTAAGTAAAAAAATTTTTTTTTTTTTTTTTTCCCTTCATTTTAAATTGTTACTAACATTTTTTTAAGGTTTTGTTTTCAGGGTGTCCCACCACTTTAAAAAGTGGATTCAACACAGTCCTTCTGTCCATACGTGGATAAAAATGGTAAACCAAAATACTGCCATATGAAAAACTTGTATAAGAACACAAAGGGGGCCCAACAAAATATAATAAGATTTGGGATGTGTGGTGTGCATCTACCCTCACCATTTCCAGTAATTGAGAAACCCATTGACTAAGTATAACAACTGTCAGAATTCAACCCTCTTAATGTTGATTTTTCATACCCAGGGAAATAACGGTGACTCAATGAAAGCTTTATTAGATCTTATTTTCTTATCCTAGCAAGCTGTATATACACAATTTCAAATAACCTGATACATGTCGGTTCAAATATACTTTAACTGCTAGGGTGCTCATGTTGAGCATTTTGTTACTGTAATGCACATTCGTGAATAAAAAGCGTTTAAAAAAAACAAACACACACACACACACACACACACACACACACACACACACACACTATCCTAACTGAAATCTGAACTCTAGGATTGGAATAAACCATTGCATTGCCACTGTAAATGAGGACTAAAGCCAATTCTCTCTTATGGAGACTCAAATAGCAGTAAAAACCTTAGTCCAAATCCTTTCCCATTCTATCCAAAAACATATGGTTTTACATAGACATTTTTGTCGGTCCATTTTTTACCCAAGATTACATGGATCAAAAATAGACTTCAAAATCAAGTATACCTATGGTGGCCAGATGCAAGCAGATGTGTCCCCAATTTACATCCAAATCATTCATGTTTGTCAAGATCAAATGCAATATGTCTAGGTTCACGTTTGAAGACCTAACTAAACGTGGATGGATATAGCGGATGCACTTCGGTTTACATCAGGTCACCCCATAAGGATATCCTGGATCAGTTTTTTCTCCATCACAAGAAAACAAAAAGGCAACAAACACTTGTGACATCCAATTCCATTCTGATCAAGAACCGAAAGAGCCTTGCCCATCAACATCCTAGAGATTGGGGCAGTGCATCTGGCTCTGGAAACCTGGACTTCCAGGTTAAGGTCCCTTTCACGTTGAAGCCAAAGCACCACCATAAAAGTCAGGGAATTCTTAAGAAGAGAGGCCGCCTACATAATTATCTTATGACGGGTCTACTTTAACAATTCTTCACTGCAATAATAGCTATGATGCAAAACATGACAAACTCTACAACATGTGATTGGCACACACACAGCAATTATTCGGATAAAATACCGTATATACTCGAGTATAGGCCGACCCGAATATAAGCCGAGGCACCTAATTTTACCACAAACAACTGGGAAAACTTATTGACTCGAGTATAAGCCTAGGGTGAGAAATATGCAGCTACTGTAAGTGGAAAAGAGGGTCAACAATGCCCATTTGCAGCCTCACTGTGCCCATGCAGATGGACACAGTTGACCGATTTGAGGCCCTGTATCTCAGGGTCACTTAGTGCTAGGAGCCCCATCTTTAGATATGTTGTAGTGCTAATTCCACTGGGTTGGAATACAACATTTGGGGTTCCTAGCACCAAATGTCCCCGAGATATGTGGCCCCAAATTCGGGTCAGAAAATCTCAAGCACTTTTCTGCAGCAGAGAATGACATTTTCTGAACCGACTTTGGGGCCCTGTATCTCGGGGCCACTTAGTGCTAGGAACCCCATATTTGGATATGTTGTAGTGCTAGTTCAACTGGGTTTGAATGCCAAATTTGGGGTTCCTAGCTCCAAGTGTCCCCGAGATATGTGGCCCCAAATTCGGGTCAGAAAATCTCAAGCACTTTTCTGCAGCAGAGAATGACATTTTCCGAACCGACTTTGGGGCCCTGTATCTCGGGGCCACTTAGTGCTAGGAACTCCATATTTGGATATGTTATAGTGCTAGGTCCACTGGATTGGCACACCAAATTTGGGACTCCTAGACCCAAGTGGCCCCGAGATACGGGGCCCCAAAGTCGGAAATTTTTTTGCTTGACTCGAGTATAAGCCGAGGGGGGCACTTTCAGCACAAAAAAATGTGCTGAAAAACTCGGCTTATACTCGAGTATATACGGTACACATAAACAGAACAGACTTGGAGCTTACCAGGCACCGAAGATAACAAAACTAAGAAACATAACTAGACAATAAAAGATGCCTCTCTATGCTGGGTACAACCCTCGCAGCAAGAAATGTTGATAAAAATAGTATAACCCACCCTATACTAACAGGGTGATTAGCCAAAAATAAATGCATGCCTTTGCCATGGCAGCAAAAGGATTATCTTCTATTTCTGAACTATAGTCTCCGACACCGCTATCTAAAACAAACCAAAGCACAGGCAGGCTTTTATCCTTCGTCTTGGGGTGCCCAAACATCAGCTTATGGCCAGAAGTGTAAAGTGCAAAGTGAAATATTCCACTAAAACTCTCGTCTTTCACCTTTCTATCTGCTTTGAACTAATAAAAGTCGGTTTCTGATTGCAATAGGTTGACACACATTTTAACTGATTTATTAAATGGGCATCTTAGGCAGCACTCTCCTTCAAAGACATAATGGAACCTGCAAGAGCAACGCATCATGTACAATAACATAGCCGAGGTCGGTATTTCCCAGACCTTCATCCTAGTGAAAATCCACAGGGATACGGATTTTAAATCACTGAACATTTGAAGGCAAATAAAAAAATAAAAAAATAAAAAAAAAAAAGGAATTTTTTGTTGTAGAACTTTACTTGCATAGGTAGATGCAGCATCCATCCTTGCAAGTGTCCTGTTGGATAGTGTCCCCCATCGGATACTGTCCGCTGTGTACTGCGCAGTACACATGACAAGCAGATTCCGAAAATAGCCGAAGATGATCCGAAGATGACCATCCAAGTGGACATAGAGTTAGAATAAAAAAAAAAAAGAGCCGAGCACAGCGAGGCCATGCCCGAAGCGTGGCGAGCGAAGCAAGCCCGCAAGGGGCTCTCTAACTTTACACAGCCCTATGTCCACTTGGATGGTGCGGCTTGCACCTGGACTCACTGCGCAGGCGGCGTTCATCTTCAGAGATTTTTCGAATCTCCTTGTCCTCCGGACTGCACAAGCGCTGCGCCTGCGTAGTACAGCCCGGACACTATTCGATAGCCAGACTTTTTTTTGACAGAACACCGGCTCTAACACTGAGAACCAAACAAACCGCCGATCCATCACTCGGTTCTCACAGCTCCATGAGCAAAGTGCTGGTCACTGTCAGTCACCAGCTCCCTGCCCTGTGCCCAACCCCCCACACTCATTGGAACACTGGGCTATGAAGGGGGCGGGAGGGGCTGGCTCAGGCTCTCATCAGCTTGCTTAGAGGCTGAGCCGGGTGCCAGTACAAGCATGTGGGCGGATCCCCACCATATGGTCGCGATTTTCCCCAAGCCTGGACCGGCTGTATGACGTCAGCAGACTGTGGAGTTCAGCCGGTTGTCTGCTGAAAACGGGTCACATGAGTGCAGAACGATCCAAAGAAGTACAGCCAAAACAAGCTTTGGCTGTACTTTCCCTTTAAATCTTTGCACTGCAAGAACACTACACGTGTTGACACATTGCAGTGTCATTCATTTGGACTAGCAATGCACATGCATTGTAACATATGGCAACGCACCATAGTAGTTTACGAGTCTAAGTGATCAAAAAGTATGAGTAAAAAGGTGAAAACTTTTTCTATGGTAGAGTGCTGAGGGGTTAGAACCACTTCCAGGTTTTTATTACTGTATGTGTTCCCTTTTTTAAGCGATTCACTCTCCAGCTTTCCTGATCACCAATGTCAGTAGGAATGAAAGTGAAGGGAAATACAAACTTTTGAGTAGGAACAGAGGGGAAATCTATAATGGATACACTTGTTCCTGTGACAACTGCCCTAGAGGGATGTTCCTTTGCAAAAGAAAGGATATCCCCATCACTCCCTGCTGAGTCTACAGGACACTCCTCACCACCTTTCAAATAGAACTACAAGGCAAAACCTTTTTTTTTTTTTTCTTTTTGGATACCATGAGAGGGTTATAACCCAAAAGTCTTTTTTTTTGGCCATCTGTGTCTTATTACGAAGATTTCCCTTCCCTGTGTCCCATAGCCAAAAATGGATATGAGAGGAAATCCCTCCAAAGTGAGAGAATTCCAAAATGTCACCAGAACTAGTGTCCCCATTGGAAGATTTCCCCCTCTATTCCTCTTCTAGGGGACAATGCAAAATTTGGAATTTTCCCTACTTTCATTTTCGATAATAATGGTAAACAGGGACACAGACAGCAATAAAAACCTGACAGCTGACCTGACATACCTCACCACTCGGTTTAAAAGCTTTAAATTTTCATTTAGAAGTTTCATTGAACTGGATTAGTTTCATGGCAATGCCATTTTTAGTACCATCAATTTTGTATGGGTCTGTGCTTGTCCCCACTGTAACCAACTGCATTTCCAACAGCAGAAACATTTGTATCCTTTTGGGCAGACGTCATCCTTTAGGCACCTTTAGATACATTTTGTTACACTGTGATTTGTGCGATTGTTCCTTCATAGTATCTCCTGTCTTGTGCTTCTCAAGGAAGCCAGCAACATCTTTACATCTTTGAATGACAATTATACAATTCATAAAAGTTTAGGCCTCATGCACTGGATGTCAAAAACAAAGCTTTTACGGGGATTTTCCGTTTTTCTGCCTCTGAACCCCCCTATAGGTTAGCCTAGGTCCCATGCACACATAGGCATTTACAGGCATTGAGAGGAGCATAAAAAATAAAACAACCACATCACTGCGCATTCAAAATAGGAATGTTTGGGCAGAAAGAAAAGCAAAATGCGCAGCAACGCTAGATGCGTGTAGTCACATATGCAAGTTAATGCGGAGTTCCCCCCACTTTTGAGAGGTGGTCTTAAACGAAAGACCACCCCTCGTTTTTGGATATTAAAAAAAATAAAAATTCTCTTCTATCGTACCTTTTTATGAAGTACATAGTGTACTTCCGATCCATCCGGTCCGCAGGATGTCATATCCTTTTGTGTGGTGAGCCCCGCCCCCCCAACCCGCTGTCTTCTGGGACATGTGTGTGTCCCAGAAGACCAGCTGGCCATTCACAAAGCGCAGCGTGACTCGTGCATGCACAGTAGGAAACGGGCAGCGAAGTCGCAAGCTGCCGATTTCCCTTAGTTAGTATAGCGGTGCCTGCAGCCGATCCGATGGACACTGCGGGCTCCCTGGACAGGTAAGTGTCCTTATTCAAAGTCAGCAGCTACAGTGTTTGTAGCTGCTGACTTTTAAAAAAAATTTAAAAAAAAATGTGCGGGTGGAACACCACTTTAAAAGAAGAAGAAGTAAACTCCCCTGTATTGTTTGTACCTATAGGTACTGTAAATATTTCCTAAACTTGCACCGTTTGAGATATTTACTGTAAACCCCGCCGATGACATCAGCACATGCGCTCTGAAAGAACAGCCATCTGTGCCGTCTCTTCAGAGCCCTGTGCAGTGACTGCAAGCCCACGAACCCAGAAGAAACAACAGGGAAGATGTCAGTCGTCTCATCGGTGTGCGGGCACCGCTGCAGGGGCTTCGTTCTAAGGCAAGTATTTGGTGGTGGTGGTGGGGGGGGGGGGGGGGGTTACAACCTCTTTAATGCATTCTAATGGCTAGAATAAATGAGTATTCTGGCCAATAGAAAGCATTACTGCCAAATCCACATAAACACACACAAAAAAAGGCTCCTAAAGTCACATTTTGCTTAAGCTGTGTTTTTCTCACCTGGAGAGGCATCCAGAGGCAGGAAAAAAACATCCCATGTGCACGAGGCATAAATCTGTGTTCCTTAGAGTGAAATGTGGTTTCCTTTTATATTTACATACTCGAGCTGTATTGCACTGCGGCTCGGAGGATGTTTTTTTGATCTTGGTGGATGTTTGTTTATTTTTCTTTTACACACGTAAACTTTTAGTAGCACATTGCTTTGTCATTTTTATTTGTGTTATTTGAAGCTTTTCCTCCAGCCCTGGTGAAGGGGGATTGTGCGCTCCCCAAAACACATTGGCTGTCTTTTGCCTCGCTTGGTGTAACCAGTTGAATAAAAAAAAAAAAAAAAACTTAGGACACCTAAGGATTTTCCATTTGGTCCTCTCTGACCTATTACACTAGGACGGTTTCACTTTTTTTTTTTTTTTTTTTTAAGTTACAGCGTCCTTTAAAATTCTGCACAATCTTGAGGCACCCTATTCTAAAAATGTAATAAAAAACAAATAGTTTTACATAATGCAGCAACAACCACACATATAGGACACCCAACGTTGGAGGCCATTTATTCTTCCAAAGCAAACACACACTGGTACCGACTAGTATGGAAAGGTTTTTCTTCTCTATCAGTTTCTCTCCGTCACTCAACAAATGTGACCCCATTGCTTATGGAGAGGGGGGGTGGGGGGAAACAAGTATGCAGTGCAAGTCTCCCTTTCTAACTAATAACATCACTGGTCCTTGTGCACCATTACAACCTCCCTGCTGCTGGGCAACCTGATAAAAACCAGTGTCTTTGTGTAACTAAAAGGCAGGCTTCATCCACCCGCTGGCTTGAATACAAATTTGGGGCAATTTTCAGCCATTTGCCAAGGCACCCCTGAAGAAATCTAATGGCACCCTGGTTGAAAAAGGTTGCACTAGGAAGTGAATAGAAGTCTCCCTGATGAGTAAGAGTGCAAGAAAAAAAATCCTCCCCAAGTGTATCCAAAATTAAAAAGGGGTTTTGGCTTCAGATATACTTTAAAGGGGTTGTAAAGGTAAAAGTTGTTTCACCTTAATGCATTCTATGATTTACTTACCTGACCCCTCGAAAGTCCCGCGCTCGCCCCGACTTCCTCTTCGCCGCTTACCCTGGCCGTTGATTGGCTAGAGTGGATGGATTGAAAGCAGCGCAGCCATTGGCTCGCGCTGCTGTCAATCACATCCAATGACGCGGCACGAATGGCCGAGTGATACAGTTAGCGGCTATGGCCGCCAGCTGTATCACGGGAGCGCGCCCGCAAGCACTCCACACCATGCGAAGGAGCTCACATGAAGTTGCGGAGTCCTTGCGGGAGGGAGCCGAGACAGCCGCCGAGGGACCCCAGAAGACCAGGTTCAGGGCCACTCTGTGCAAAACGAGCGACACAGTGGAGGCTAGTAAAGCATGTTTGTTATTTTTTTTTTAAATGTTTTTCCTTTAGTGTCCCTTTAAAGACCATCGATTGGTCAGTTCTCAGTCTTCTGAGAGCAGTGACTGTCAGTCCTCAGCTCTCTGCTCTACCCCCCTTCCGGTGATCGCTGGAGTGCAGGGGTGTGGAGTGAGCAGAAAAAGCTGGTTTAGGCTCTCAGTGGCCCACCTAGAGGCTGAGCCAGCTGCCGACATTCAGGTTGGAATCCCTCAAGTCCGGACATTAGCTGACAGAAGACTACAGTTGGGTGAATCTGGGTCACCGGAGTGCAGAATTAAATGCCCTCATGTGACCCACAGGAGAAGTAGGGCCAAATGAGCTTTTACAATAAGAAAGTTTCAATTTTTTTTTTTTTTTTTTTTTTTTTTTTAACGGCACCCTTTAAAATTATGCAAGAGTGCAAAAAAATAAAAAGTGTATCCAAAAACTATAAAAATAAAAAAGATTTTGGCTTCAGATATACTTTAAAAGAGAAAAGTGTGGTATTTCAAAATAAACAATCATACTCACCTAGGTGCATGCAGCATTGGACCCCCACCACCTCTAAGATAGAGAACTGAGCGATTAAAGACCCCAATTGCTCAGTTCCCAGTCTTCTGAGAGCAGTGACTGTCAGTCCCCAGCTCTACCCCCCTTTCCGGTGATCACTGGAGTGCAGGGGTGTGGAGTGGGCAGAAAATGCTGGTTTAGGCTCTCAGTGGCGCACTAAGAGGATGAGCCAGCTGCCGACATTCAGGTTGGAATCCCTCAAGAGTCCGGACCAGCTGAGTGACATCAGGTGACAGAAGACTACAGCTGGATGAATCTGGGTCACCGGAGTGCAGAATTGAATGCCCTCATGTGACCCACAGGAGAAGTAGGGCCAAAGGAGCTTTTACAATAAAGACAGTTTCAATTTTTTTTTTTTTTTTAACGGCACTCTTTAAAATTAGGCACAATCTCAAGACATCCCATTTTAACACAACATAACGCAGCGACACACGTAGGACATCCATCGTTAGAAGCGATTTATTCTCCCAAAGCAAATACACCTTTGCACACTGGTACTGACCATTATGGAAAGGTTTCTCTTCTCTCCCCGCTAATGTTCGGAGATGATATAAATCAAACAAGCAAAAGAGAGGCTACGTTTCCCACTCAACCTTTTTACAAAAAGGTTCAGCATGCAATAATCAAATAGTGCTCACTCAGAGACTCCGGCTCTGCTCAGATATGCTGCGGCCGTGGCTCACAGCATGGGGCCCGATGCATCCCTGTCCACCAATTCAGGTCTGAATTTTTGCCTGAATTAGTCCAGAAGACGCACCAGGACCCTTTCCCAATGCGGACCGCGGCTGCCCCGGAGCTGTGTGAACTGGCTCCATTGAGGGCCGGTCACAGTCTTCTGTCATGCGAAGAAATACACATCCAATTTGCATATATGTGAACCCAGCCTAAAGCTGGCCATAGAAGCAGCAATTGGCCTATAGCTGCGGTTTTCTCCTTACGGAGAACATACATTTATCGGTTACACAGGTGAACATATCTTATAGCAGATCATGGATTAGTCATAATATATACAGCAATGACAGACACTATGGGGGATAATGCAATAGACATTATACAACATAAACCATAGTTAATCATTATGTGGGTGTAACTGACATGACAACATTGTATACACCGTAGTGACAGATACTTATTATGGGGCATAATATAGACATGAAACAATTACAGAGTAGTGAGGGATGAGGGATAAAGACATGATGTAATAACAGATAGTAGTGACAGACACACACTATGGGGTATAATGTGTGTTATATATAATAAACAATATTTGAAGCAGTGACAGGAACACAATCTAGGGATTGAGATCCAATTTCGTAGAATTAACTCTAAGGGGGGGTAGGATATTGGGTATAATGTCATAATACACTGGGGGGGGGGGGGGTATAATAAATATATCATAACAAAGAAGTGACACACACTATGGGGGGGGGGGGGGGTCTGTATGGTGTACAGTATAGGGGGGGTCTGTTTGGAATGGTGTATAGTATTAGGGGGGTATGTATGGTGTATAGGATGGAGGAGGGGGGTTCTGCATTGTATACAGTATAGGATGGAGGAGAGTCTGTATGGTGTATATGATGGAGGGGGGGTCTGTATGGTATACAGTATATGATGGAGGGGGGGGGTCTGTATGGTGTACAGTATAGGATGGAGGGGGGGGGTCTGTATGGTGTATAGGATGGAGGAGGGGGGTCTGTATGGTGTACAGTATAGGATGGAGGGGGGGGGGTCTGTATGGTGTATAGGATGGAGGGGGGGGTCTGTATGGTGTACAGTATAGGATGGAGGAGGGGGGTCTGTATGGTGTACAGTATAGGATGGAGGGGGGGGGTCTGTATTGTATACAGTATAGGATGGAGGGGGGGGTCTGTATGGTATACAGTATATGATGGAGGAGGGGGGGTCTGTATGGTGTACAGTATAGGATGGAGGGGGGGGGTCTGTATGGTGTATAGGATGGAGGAGGGGGGGGGTCTGTATGGTGTACAGTATAGGATGGAGGAGGGGGGTCTGTATGGTGTACAGTATAGGATGGAGGAGGGGGGGTCTGTATGGTGTATACAGTATAGGATGGAGGGGGGGGGTCTGTATGGTGTATACAGTATAGGATGGAGGGGGGGGGTCTGTATGGTGTATACAGTATAGGATGGAGGGGGGGTCTGTATGGTGTATACAGTATAGGATGGAGGGGGGGTCTGTATGGTGTATACAGTATAGGATGGAGGGGGGGGGTCTGTATGGTGTATACAGTATATGATGGAGGAGGGGGGTCTGCATGGTGTACAGTATATGGAGGAGGGGAGGGTCTGCATTGTATACAGTATAGGATGGAGGAGGGGGGGTCTGTATGGTGTATACAGTATAGGATGGAGGGGGGGTCTGTATGGTGTGTATAGGATGGAGGGGGGGGGGGGGGTCTGTATGGTGTATACAGTATAGGATGGAGGGGGGGGGTCTGTATGGTGTATACAGTATATGATGGAGGAGGGGGGGGTCTGTATGGTGTACAGTATATGATGGAGGAGGGGGGGTCTGCATGGTGTACAGTATATGATGGAGGAGGGGGGTCTGCATGGTGTACAGTATATGGAGGAGGGGAGGGTCTGCATTGTATACAGTATAGGATGGAGGAGGGGGGTCTGCATTGTATACAGTATAGGATGGAGGGGGGGTCTGTATTGTATACAGTATAGGATGGAGGGGGGTCTGTATGGTATACAGTATATGATGGAGGAGGGGGGGTCTGTATGGTGTACAGTATATGATGGAGGAGGGGGGGGGGGTCTGTATGGTGTACAGTATATGATGGAGGAGGGGGGGTCTGTATGGTGTACAGTATATGATGGAGGAGGGGGGTCTGTATGGTGTACAGTATATGATGGAGGAGGGGGGTCTGTATGGTGTATACAGTATAGGATGGAGGAGGGGGGTCTGTATTGTATACAGTATAGGATGGAGGGGGGGGGTCTGTATGGTGTACAGTATAGGATGGAGGAGGGGGGGGTCTGTATGGTGTACAGTATAGGATGGAGGGGGGGGGGGTCTGTATTGTATACAGTATAGGATGGAGGGGGGGGGTCTGTATTGTATACAGTATAGGATGGAGGGGGGGGGTCTGTATTGTATACAGTATAGGATGGAGGAGGGGGGGTCTGTATGGTGTACAGTATAGGATGGAGGGGGGGGGGTCTGTATTGTATACAGTATAGGATGGAGGGGGGGGGGTCTGTATTGTATACAGTATAGGATGGAGGGGGGGGTCTGTATTGTATACAGTATAGGATGGAGGAGGGGGGGGGGGGGTCTGTATGGTGTACAGTATAGGATGGAGGAGGGGGGGGGGTCTGTATTGTATACAGTATAGGATGGAGGGGGGGGGGTCTGTATTGTATACAGTATAGGATGGAGGGGGGGTCTGTATTGTATACAGTATAGGATGGAGGGGGGGGGGTCTGTATGGTGTACAGTATAGGATGGAGGGGGGGTCTGTATTGTATACAGTATAGGATGGAGGGGGGGGGTCTGTATTGTATACAGTATAGGATGGAGGGGGGGGGGGTCTGTATTGTATACAGTATAGGATGGAGGGGGGGGGTCTGTATTGTATACAGTATAGGATGGAGGAGGGGGGTCTGTATGGTGTACAGTATAGGATGGAGGGGGGGTCTGTATTGTATACAGTATAGGATGGAGGGGGGGGTCTGTATTGTATACAGTATAGGATGGAGGGGGGGGGGGGTCTGTATTGTATACAGTATAGGATGGAGGGGGGGGGTCTGTATGGTATACAGTATAGGATGGAGGGGGGGGGTCTGTATTGTATACAGTATAGGATGGGGGGGGGGGGGGGGGGGTCTGTATTGTATACAGTATAGGATGGAGGGGGGGGGGGGGGGGTCTGTATGGTATACAGTATATGATGGAGGAGGGGGGGAGGGGGGTCTGTATGGTGTACAGTATAGGATGGAGGGGGGGGGGTCTGTATGGTGTACAGTATAGGATGGAGGGGGGGGTCTGTATTGTATACAGTATAGGATGGAGGGGGGGGTCTGTATTGTATACAGTATAGGATGGAGGGGGGTCTGTATTGTATACACTCTCGTATAGGATGGAGGGGGGGGGTCTGTATGGTATACAGTATACAGTATACAGTATAGGATGGAGGGGGGGGGGGGGTCTGTATTGTATACAGTATAGGATGGAGGGGGGGGTCTGTATTGTATACAGTATAGGATGGAGGGGGGGTCTGTATTGTATACAGTATAGGATGGAGGGGGGGTCTGTATTGTATACAGTATAGGATGGAGGGGGGGTCTGTATTGTATACAGTATATGATGGAGGAGGGGGGGTCTGTATGGTGTACAGTATAGGATGGAGGGGGGGTCTGTATGGTGTATACAGTATAGGATGGAGGAGGGGGGGACTGTATGGTGTACAGTATATGATGGAGGGGGGGGTCTGTATGGTGTACAGTAAATGATGGAGGGGGGGTCTGTATGGTGTACAGTAAATGATGGAGGGGGGGGTCTGTATGGTGTACAGTATATGATGGAGGGGGGGGTCTGTATGGTGTACAGTATATGATGGAGGAGGGGGGTCTGTATTGTATACAGTATATGATGGAGGGGGGGTCTGTATGGTGTACAGTATATGATGGAGGAGGGGGGTCTGTATTGTATACAGTATATGATGGAGGGGGGGTCTGTATGGTGTACAGTATATGATGGAGGAGGAGGGGTCTGTATGGTGTACAGTAAATGATGGAGGGGGGGGGTCTGCATTGTATACAGTATAGGATGGAGGGGGGGGGTCTGTATGGTGTACAGTATATGATGGAGGGGGGGTCTGCATTGTATACAGTATAGGATGGAGGAGGGGGGGTCTGTATGGTGTACAGTATAGGATGGAGGAGGGGGGGTCTGTATGGTGTACAGTATATGATGGAGGAGGGGGGGGGTCTGTATGGTTGTATACAGTATAGGATGGAGGAGGGGGGTCTGTATGGTGTACAGTAAATGATGGAGGGGGGGGGGTCTGCATTGTATACAGTATAGGATGGAGGAGGGGGGAGGAGAGGGGGGGGTCTGTATGGTGTATACAGTGGATAGGATGGAGGGGGGGTCTGCATTGTATACAGTATAGATGTTGAGGGGGGGGGGGGGGTGGGGGGGGGGTGGTGGGGGGGGGGGTTGGGGGGGGGGGGTGGGGGGGGGGGGGGGGGGGGGGGGTGGGGGGGGTGGGGGGGGGGGGTGGGGGGGGGGGGGTGGGGGGGGGGGGGCAGTTAGAGGGGGGGGGGGGGGTCGGGGGTGTAGGGGGGGGAGGGGGGGGGGTGGGGGGGGGTGTACAGTATATGATGGAGGGGGGGTCTGTATTGGAGGAGGGGGGGGGTATGGATGGAGGAGGGGGGGTATATGATGGAGGGGGGGGGGTCTGTATGGTACAGTATATGATGGAGGGGGGGTCTGTATTGTATACAGTATAGGATGGAGGGGGGGGGGGTCTGTATTGTATACAGTATAGGATGGAGGAGGGGGGGGGTCTGTATGGTGTATACAGTATAGGATGGAGGGGGGGGGGTCTGTATGGTGTATACAGTATATGATGGAGGGGGGGTCTGTATGGTGTATACAGTATATGATGGAGGGGGGGGGGGGGGGGGTCTGTATGGTGTACAGTATAGGATGGAGGAGGGGGGGGGCACTATGGTGTATACAGTATAGGATGGAGGAGGGGGGGGCACTATGGTGTATACAGTATAGGATGGAGGGGGATCTGTATGGTGTACAGTATATGATGGAGGGGGGGGGGGGTCTGTATGGTGTATACAGTATATGATGGAGGAGGGGGATCTGCTCTCACAGGTATAATGTTCGGGGTACCCACAGGAAGAAGGGGGGGTTGGGGGTCTCCGGTTACCTTGGTGCGTGTCCCCGGTGTCCGGCCGGTGCAGGGTCTGGCAGATCTGGGTCATGGACCGGGGACCGGTGGCAGTTTCGGGGATCCCGGGGTGGGGATGGAAAACGCTGGAGTTTCGTCAACCGGACCGGGGAACCCCCTTCAAGCGGGCCCCGGTACTTCCCCGCGGTGCCTCGGCCGGTGACTGGCAGGGCCAGGGATCCCCCCTCAGACGCTGTCCCGGGATCCGTCAGCAGGCCGCCTCTCTGTACCCGGCATACACCGCGGCGCCTGCTCACTGCGTGACGTGACCGGCATGCCTTGCGTCACGCAAGAGGGCGGGTTCGGGAAAACCATGTTGCTAGGGCAACGGATGGAGTGCTAGGGCCCGTGACGCGGGACCAATGAGAGGGGAGGGGGGCGGGAGTGAGGCGCGGGAGGTGAAAAAAGGGGACGGGAGTGAGGGCTGTGAGGTGTGAGGAGGGCGGGGATTACGTGAGGCGATAGAAAGGCGCTGACAGGCGGAGAGGCCGCCCACATGCTGGAACTCTAGTTCTCTAGTGGCCGGTTTGGGTACGGAAAAGAAATGTCACCTGACTGGAATGAGACTTATAATGGAGGTAAATAAAAGTTAAACATTTACACAAAGGTTAAAGTGAAATCAGCATTTTTCTGATATAAAGTTACTTAGAACGCCCAAACTTTATGTTTTCAGAAAGCAGAGGCCCTGGAGAATAAAATTGTGGTTTTGCAATTTTTTTATGTCACGTGATATTTGCACAACTGTTTATCAAACACAAATTTTCAGGAAAAAGTACACTTAAAGCGGAGCTCCACCCAAAACGGGGAAACTCCGCTTGTATGAGTCCTCCCTGCGCTGCCTCATTTGACACCTTTCAGGGGGAGGGGGGAGCAGATACCTGTCAAAAACATGTACACGCTCCCCTTCCGCATAAGATCGCTGCAATCGTTTGCGGCGATCTACGCAATTCTGGCCCCTCCTCCTCCCCCCCCGCTGTCTTCTGGGAGACACACAGGTCCCAGAAGACAGCGGGACCATTCAGAAATCGCAGCGCAACAGGAACCCGATCGTTTTAGAGACGAGCACAGCAGGTCCAGCCACTGTCTCGGGTCCTCATTGGAGAGATTGATCCAGTGACACGGGAGCCGGGGGCCAAGTCCTGCGGTCTGTGTTAATGGACGCAGCAGTAGGACTCGGGAGCGTGCCCGCACCAGTGCCCCCCATGGAAATAGGCTCTCCATGGGTTCACTCACCAAAGAGGAGGAGCCAGGAGCGCCGCCGGGACACCCCAGAAAAGGAGAATCAGGGCTACCCTGTGCACAGAGCAGGTAAGTATAACACATGTTTGTTATTTAAAAAATAAACAAAAAAATAAACAAACTTCACAAAAAAATACTCACAGATTCATTATTTATCTCCTGGTAACAATTATGCGGCGTACACACGATCGGAATTTCCGATGGAAACAGTCCGATGGGAGCTTTTCATCGGATTTTCCGACCGTGTGTATGCCCATCTGTCTTTTTCTGTCGGAATTTCCGACGGACTTTGGATTGAGAACCTGTTCTCAATTTTTCCGACGGAAAACCTTTCTATCGGATTTTCCGATCATGTGTATGCAATTCCGACACGCAAAATTCCGACGCATGCTCGGAAACAATTTGACGCATGCTCGGAAGTATTAAACTTCCCTTTTATAGTGCTGTCGAACGTTTTTTAAGGCGTGGTGTTATTGACTGTCGGAATTTGGTGTGACCGTGTGTAGGCAAGACAGTTTGAGCAAAATTCCGTCGGAATTTCCGACGGGAAAACCATCAGAGCTTTTTCCGCCGAGAATTCCGACCGTGTGTATGCGACACAAGGCTATATTCACACCAGAGGGAACTGCAGCAAGAGCTACAGCCGCTTGTTTTATTTTTTAGCCTTTTTTGTTTTTTTTACTTGAAAGTTTTTGGAGCGGCATCATTCATTTTAATGGGCCTCCCTCCGCTCGAAAAACGTTTAAAAAGAAGCTCATGTATCAAATCTTGGCAACAGAGCCAGGAGCATTTGCAGTCGCCATTTTTGCCTTGATTGCACCGCGATTTGTCACTCGACAATCGCTGCAAAACCGCACCGGGTTTGGGACGCCATTAAGAAATAATAGCATCAAAAACGCCTTCCGCATTTTGTTGTGATTCTGGAATCCCGGGCAGAATCACAGCGATTCCTCCTGCAATCCAGAAGACCCAGGTGTCAATGGAGGCTTATGCCGCGTACACACGATCGCAAATTCGGGCAGCAAAAGACTGATATGAGATTTTGGTCGGAAAATGCGACCGTGTGAAAGCTCCATCGGACTTTTGCTGGCCGAATTTTCGCCAGCAAAATATTGAGAGCATGTTCTCAATTTTTCCGACGGAAAAAGTTTTGATTGGAAATTCCGATCGCCTGTACCAATTCCGACGCGCAAAATTCCTACGCATGCTCGGAAACAATTCAACGCATGCTCGGAAGCATTGAACTTCATTTTCTCAGCTCGTCTTGTACGTCATCGCGTCCAATTCCGTCAGAAAAACCATCCAAGATTTTTCCAACGGAAAATCCGCTCGTGTGTACGCGGCATTAGAAACTCTGCACTGGCCAGGAAATATAAAGTATATAATGTACTGTATCAGTGTGAAAATGCTCTCCTCTGAGCTCAGAAATGAAAATAAATTGTAACATTTCATCAGAGGGAGATGGTTGTGTGAAAGAAAAGCACCCTAGAATGTTTTCATAGTTTCACAATTTTGCTGTGTGCTATAGTGAAGTTTTAGCCTGCAAAAAAAAAAAAAAAAAAATTGCAAAAAAAGCACCAAGTAATGCCAAATTTAAGTGCTAAATATAGCAAAATATAAATATTTTTTAAATATTGCTGTAAATAACGCATGTTTTTTAGCGAATTTACTTCTTTTGAGAAAAATACTGTGTGAGTTATTTTAAAACGGAGCTCCACCCTAAAGTGGAACTTCCGCTTATCAGGGGGGTGCAGATACCCGTATAATACAGGTATCTGCACCCACTTCCGGGACTAGCATCCCCGCCCATATCCAAGGATATCCGAGGATGCCCCGTTGTGTCTTGGGAAACACAGTTCCCAGGACACAGCGGGGACCAATAGAGAAGCGCAGCGCGACTCGCGCATGCGCAGTAGGGAACCGGGCAGTGAAGACGTTGCGTCTTCACTTCCTGATTCCCTGACAGAGGATGGCGGCGGGGCAGCTAAGAGACGAGCTCGCTCGCTCGTCACATTCTGCCGACACCGCTGGAACCTGGAACAGGTAAGTGTCCATTTATTAAAAGTCAGCAGCTGCAGTATTTGTAGCTGCTGACTTTTAATATTCTTGGTGCGGGTGCAGCTCCGCTTTAACTCAAAAATGTATTCAGTATTTACTGTATCTCTCAGTGAATTGACCCCCATATCCTTTGGAACTCATTGTTTGCATATACTGTCAACTGCTATATCCTCCACACTCAGGGCAGGACTTAGGGTGGTGGGGGCGGGTGGTGGGGGCCCCTGGGCTTGAGTCACTTTCGGGCCCTACCTTCTATACATTACCGTATTTATCGGCATATAACATGCGCTGGCATATAACACGCACCCCAAATTTAGGAGGGAATTTTAAGGAAAAAACTTACATTTAAATGCCCATCAATGCAGCCTTATCAGTGTCCATCTGCAGCCTTGCCCATCCATCTGCAGCCTTGCCCAGTGTCATTTGCAGCCTTGTCAGTGTAGCCTTGTCATTTGCAGCCTTGTCATTGAAGTCCTGAAGTTTAAAAATGGTGCTGCCGGGATTCAGAGTCCTGTGTATCTCAGCGGCTCTCAGGTCCTCTTGGTGGCTCTCGGGTCCTCTTGGCGGCTCTCGGGTCCTCTCGGCGGTTTTCGGGTCGTCTCGCAGATCCGAGAGTAGCCTAGTGTACTTGGCTCAGCTCACAGTCACGCCCAGTCCCTATGTTATGTCCATCATAGGGCAGGACTGGGCGTGACTGTGAGCGGAGCCGAGTACATTATGTATCTCGGCGGGGCCCCTATTGAGCGGGGCCCATGGGCTTGAGCCCAGTCAAGCCCAATGGTAAGTCCTGCCCTGTCCACACTCCTTTCCTGTATATACTATCTGCTACTTTCCCCCTTGCAATCTCTTCCTTCATATACTACCTACTGCCACGTAATCTGCACTTTTCGTGTACCATGTTGCACCCTCTGTCTTCCTCTCCTGCACATCCACACCTCTTCCTCTCCTCCTCTCCACACCTCTTCTGCACATCAGGGGCAGCCTATCCATTAGGGGCGCATGGGGCACCGCCCCCCTATCCATGCGTCCAGCCCCCTAATCTACATGCAGGGCGCAAGACGTATGGATTCCAATAGGTGTTTTTTTTTTTTTTAAGCACGTGATTAGAACCAGAGCCTCTAATAGGCTTCAAAAAAGGGTGGGCTCAGGGCACAGAGCACTGCTGTCGAAGCCCACCCAATTGTGTGACAATAGTGATTGAATATTCGCTATTGTCACACTAATTCTCCTCCCGGTCTAAGACCTGTTTCCCGATTGGCCAAGAGGAGAAGCGATTCTATTGGGCCACGACAATGAGAGTGGATGAGGGAGGAGACGTGGAGGCCGCCAGAGGAGATGCAGGGAATGAAACTGTCGCCCGGAGGGAAGCGCTGCCCGTGGGTAAGTGCGGGGCTCATCGATCGACTGACCAGGGTTGTGCTGGTGACCCCAACCTGAATGACCCACTAGGGGAGGTTGCAGGAGACCCAACCAGGGAGTGGGGGTGGCTGTGGGTGCATTGTGTGCCCCCCCTCACTGCTGCACATACTGCACCATGTAATACCCACTGCACTCCTTCCCTGCATATATTACCCCTTGTTATATCCTCTGCAGTCTGCTCCTGCATAAAGGGCCACTGATAAGGCAGTGCAGCCAGCCCTCCTGTACTGGGCCCGGGCCCCATCAGTTCAAAAGGGGGGCCCAGGTACCTGCTGAGCAGGAGGGCCAGCTACACTGTCTTATTGCAGACACCAATCCTCTTCTGCCTCCTACTGCAGCACTGCCAGCTTCTCCTCCTCTTTCTCCATCCAGCTGCACTGCAGGGGGATTGGTCCTAGCACATGTGCCCCTTCCATCTGTTGTCTGAACCCCACGTGTGCCCTTTACCCCCACAGAGCTTCCGACTTCCCTCCTCTCCTGCCAGAAGCTGCTATGAGCACATACGGGGATGTTTCAGGATAGAGATTGGGGGAAGGGGCTGTTAAATATGTCATTAACTGGCCCCCTTCTTTTCTGAATGAACACAGTGAGTGATCGGTACCAATCACTTCTCTGTCCATTAACCACTTCAATACTGGGCACTTTCCCCCCTTCCTGCCCAAGCCAATTTTCAGCTTTCAGCACTCTTGCTGTTTAAATGACAATCGCACGTGCATGCTACGCTGTACCCAAACAAAATCTTTATCATTTTGTTCCCACAAATAGAGATTTCTTTTGGTGGTATTTGATCACCTCTGTGGTTTTTATTTTTTGGTAAACAAATAAAAAAAGACCGAAAATGTTGAAAAAAAATAAGTTTTTCTTCGTTTCTGTTATAAAATTTTTTTAAATAAGTTTGTTTTCTCCTTTACTGATGGGCACTGATGAGGCTGCACTGCCGGGCACTGATAAGGTGGCACTGATGAGCACGGATGAGGTGGCATCAATGCGGTGGCACTGATATCCGACACAAATGGGAACTCATAGGTGGCACAGATGGGCACTGAAAGGCTGCACTGATGGGCACTAATAGGCGGCACTGATAGGTGGGCATGGATGGGCACTGATAGGTGGCACTGATGAGTTGCACTGATTGACACTGATAGATGGCACTGATTGGCATCACTGATTAGGAGACACTGGCAGGGATTGCTGGTGGGCACTGATTGACATCATGTGTTCGCACACATTGGCATTATGGGTGGGCACACATTGCCACCCATGGCCACCAGGGATGCCATACCTGGTGGGCATCAGTGGTGGCCATCCCTGGTGGTTCTGTAGCATCCCTGGTGGTCCTGGGTGGGCATCCGAGGGGGGGGGGGAATCCCTGTCAGAGGAGCAGCCGATCGGCTCTCCTCTCCTCGCATCTGTCAGATGCGAGTGAGGAAAAGCCGATAAATGGCTCTTCCTGTTTACATCGTGATCAGCTGTGATTGGACATGGCTGATCACGTGGTAAAAAGTCTCTGTCAGAGACTTGTTACCTATATTGGAGTTGCTGTGTGTGAGACTGACACGCTGCAACAGCGATCGCTGCGATGGGCGCCCATCACTTTGCTTTATGGCGGGCGGCAAGTGGTTAATCACTGAAGCACGTCCTATTCATTCATCTGTGCAGCTGAGGCTGTAGAGAAAGGCCCGGGTCACACTGCTGTGATGCGGGAACCCTGTCAATCCACCGCATCGCACCCAACTCGCACGGCAGTTCACACTGCAGTGCGGTGCAAATCACATGCCATCTCGCACCACGCAGCAGTGTGAACCAGGCCAAAAGGACTGATAAATCTGTCCTCGGTCACTTTCACCCGGGGGGCCCTGTCAGTAGCTGTATGGGGCCCTGTGATTTCTAACAGCACCCCTGCCTGCATATACTGCCCAGTGTCACTTCCTTTACACTTGTCTATGGCACATACCGTCTGCTAAAAACTTTCTTTAACATTGTTTGTAATACCCCCAACCTTGCTTGGACACACTTTTGCTAATTTACACCAATATTCATTATTTCCTCATCTCCAATCAGTTATTTTGAGTATTTGTGCCCTGACATCAATCATAAGGACAGAAGGACATTATTATATATCTGTGTTATACAAAACTCTGAAACAAGAAACAACTTACACTGTACTTGGAATGTTTGGAGTTTTCCAGCTCAGCAATAGTAAAATTCTTTGTATGTCCAATCATATGACTCAGTGTTCTTGGCATCATCCTTCCTCTTTTTGTCCATGTTTTTCTTCCTGAAGTTTAGATCATAATGCCGCGTACACACGATCGGAAATTCCGCCAGCAAAAGTCCAATGAGAGCTTTTGGTCGGAAAAATGCGACCGTGTGTACGCTTCATCTGACTTTTGCTGGCGGAATTCCAGCCAGCAAAAGATTGAGAGCAGGTTCTCAATTTTTTTTGGTCAGAAAAAGTTTAGATTGGAAATTCCGACCGTCTGTACCAATTCCGACGCGCAAAATTGGGAAAAATGGTGGCTTTCCTGGATGATAGGCTGGATTATATACTGGCAAAATGTCATAAAATTTCGTAATCCTTGGATCACTGACTATCTACTGGCAGATTTTGATCGCACTTCTCATTTTGACTTCTCTCATTTGGTAAAGAGCATCAGTCCTCTTTCCCCGCACACCAATCACCCTAACCTATTATTTTTCTTGCCCCCCCCCCCCCCATTCCTTTTCTTCTCTTTACCTGTCTTTCTTATCCCATGAACCCTCTAGTTGTCCACCATAGAGGTTATTTGGCCTTCTGCATTTTTTATGCTTTAACCCAGGGGTGTTCAACCTGTAGCCCATGGGCCGCATGCGTCACAAGATGGCTATGAATGGGGCCCAAAACTAAATTGGAATCTTACTTAGACCCCTTTCCCACTGAGGCGTTTTTTAGGCGCTAAAGCGCTAAAAATCGTGCCTGTACAGCACCTGAAAAAAGCCTCAGCTGCAAACCCAGTGTGAAAGCCCGAGTGCTTTCACACTGGGGCGCAGCGCTGGCAGGGCGTCACAAAAATTCCTGCCAGCAGCTTCTTTGCAGCGGTGGAGGAGCGGTGAATACACCACGCCTCCACCGCTCCTGCCCATTGAAAACAATGGGGCAGCGCCATGATACTGCCGGCAAAGCACCGCTGTAGCTGCGTTTTGCAGGCGGATTTAACCCTTTTTGGGCCGCTAGCGGGGGGTTAAAACTGCCCCGCTAGTGGCCTAATAGCGCCGCTAAAATGCAAGTAAAACGGCACTAAAAATAGTGCCGCTTTACTGCTGACGCCTGAGGCGGCTCAGTGTGAAAGGGGTCTAAGAAATGTTGGATTGTTTTGTAAAAATGCGTTTACACTTAGCAAACACTTGCGGCCGAAGAAAAATTTAACAGTGTCTCTTTACTGGACTTTCAAAGGTTTTATCTTCCCACTGAAAAATACGCCACTCTTCACAATCGCACCTTATTCTTGTAATCCTTTTTCAGCAGCACCTATATTTGTGAGCAACTATTCTTAAGGATGAAGCACACGAAGGGCAAACTTAGAACCAAAATATCTGATAAGCACATTGAGAATTCTTTGAGAATTGCTTCTCCATCCATCAAATCATTAAAATATTACAAAAAAAAATATTATTTATTTTTTACTCAGTGGGTCATTGATTGTTAACTTGTGATCCGACTTTTTCTGCTTATCAGCTATTCCTATTGTTATGCCGCGTACACACGATCGGACTATCCGGCGGACTTAATCCGGCGGACAATCCGACGGACTTTCCAGCAGAGGTCCCCCGGACTTTCCGAACGAGCGGACTTGCCCACACACGACCGGACTTTTCCGGCGGACTAGGTACGCCGGACTTTTGGCGGAGGTCTGCCAGACTTTTGAATTGAACGGACTTGCCCACACACGGAGTAAAGTCTGTTCATTTTGAACATGACTCCAGGTAGACGGAACTAGCGAAGGAAGTCAATGTCGCCGCCTCGATCAGCGAGATTGACACCTTGCTAGCCCCGTCACCTGGTAGGGATTTAAAGGGGAAGCCCTACTCAGAAAAAACGGCGTGGGGGTCCCCCCCAAAGTCCATAGCAGACCCTTATCCAAGCACGCAGCCCGGCCGGTGAGGAAAGGGGGTGAGGACGAGCGAGCGCCCCCCCCCCTCCTGAGCCGTACCAGGCCGCGTGCCCTCAACAGGAACTCATCAATAACGCACTCGTGTTATGTTTTTAATCCCGTTTTTGAGTCACATGACCTATGAAAAAAACACAGTGAAATCACATCAAAATCAGTGCCGTTATCGTTAACTTTTTTTTTTTATCGGTAAAATGCTGAAAACAGCATTTTTGGCTGACATGTTTTGGTGGCTAAAATTTTGGTGCATCTCTAATGCCCCATACACACGGTCGGAAATTCCGACGGGAAATGTCCGATCGGACCATGTTGTCGGAAAATCCTGCTCTCAAATTTCCGACGGAAAAAATTGGAGATCCTGCTCTCAAATTTTCAAACAAAATCCGATCTGACTTTTTCCGATCGTGTGTCGAGAATTCCGACGGACAAAGTGCCACGCATGCTCAGATCAAATTACGAGACCAAAGCTATTGGCTACTAGCCTCTACGTAGTTCCGTCGTACGCAACGAACGTCACCACGTTCAGAATGATCGGATTTTCCGACAACTTTGTCCGACCGTGTGTATGCAACACCAGTGTCGGACAAAATCCGTCTAAAAAATCTAGACGGATTTTGTGGTCGGAATTTCCGACCGTGTGTACGGGGCATTACTCTAATGTCCCGTACACACAATCGGATTTTCCACCAACAAAACTGTGGATTTTTGAAGGTTGTTGGCTCAAACTTGTCTTGCATTCACACAGTCACACTAATGTTGGGCAACAATTACAAACGTGAGAACGTGGTGACGTAGAAGACGTACAACGAGCTGAGAAAAAAGAAGTTCAATAGCCAGTGCGGTTCCTTCTGCTTGATTCCGAGCATGCGTGAACTTTTGTGCGACGGACTTGTGTACACACGATCGGACTTTCCGACAACAAAGTTTTGTTGGTGGAAAATTTGAGAACCTGCTATCAAACATTTGTTGGGGGAAAGTCCGACAGCAAATGTTCGATGGAGCATACACACGGTCGGACTTTCTGACAACAAGCTCACATCCAACATTTCCTGTCGGAAAGTCTGACCGTGTGACTTGATGTCCCTGTTCTTATTATTTCTAGTCCACATTAAGGTTGTTAGAACAGAATGTTTTCAGTCATCTTGATCATGGGCCTGCTAGGTCTATATTATATGGTGCTAACCTATAGTACTGTATATACTCGAGTATAAGCCGAGTTTTTCAGCACATTTTTTGGTGCTGAAAGTGCCCCCCTCGGCTTATACTCGAGTCAAGCACTTTTCTGCAGAAAAAAATGACATTTTCCGACCCGACTTTGCGGCCCCGTATCTCTGGGCCACTTGGTGCTAGGAACCCCAAATTTGGTGTGCAAACCCAGTGGAACTAACACTACAACATATCCAAATTGGGGTTCCTAGCACCAAGTGGCCCCGAGATACAGGGCCCCAAAGTCGGTCAACTGTGTCCATCTGCAGCAATGTCATTTCGGGACCCTTTGGCTGCAGTTAGGGGGCATCTAGGAACCCTTAAAGCGGGATTCCGCCAAAATATGTTTATTTTTTTTCTGTTCATAGTGAAATAAAGACATAAATAACATGTCACTCACCTGCTGCAGTTCTTTTCCCCACCGATCGCAGATTCCGTCCGTTTGGAGAACTTTTAAAATTGCTTGCTGGACGATTCCATTTTGCTTGTGGGCATTAGAAACCCACAAGCATTTACGGTGCGGTGAATGCTGCGCTCCCAGCATTCACCGTTCGATCCCACGCATGCTCACTTCGCTCAGCGAGCAGCGCCGTATAGTCTTCCGGCCGAAATCTCGAGAGATTTCATGCTGACGGCGTCCCCCATGGCCTCATGGGAACAATGCAAAAAAGCTCCCAGGGGTCATTGCGGAGCCGGGGGAGAGCCGAAACCACGCCTACTCCCACGGGAGGACAGACCGGAAGCCATAGCAAGAATCACTACAGTAAGTTAAATCATTTTTTTTTTTTTTTTAATGGTCATTTGTGCATCAGCATTGCTAACTGCTTTTAATAAGATAAAGCAGTTTTTTTGAGTACCAAACCGCTTTAACTACCAAGTTTGAAGTTCGGGGACCTTTGGCTGCAAATGGGCACAGTGAGGCTGCAAATGGGCATTGTTGACCCTCTTTTCCACTTCCAGTAGCTGCACATTTCTCACCCTAGGCTTATACTCGAGTCAATACGTTTTCCCAGTTTTTTTGTGGTAAAATTAGGTGCCTCGGCTTATATTCTGGTCGAGTATATACGGTAATATAAAGCTTATGTACTACCTCTGTTCATTTGCCTCGAATGATTCTAAATATTGTTTGAAAACTCAAAAATGATTAAAACAAAAAACTTTGACTGGAATTTGTCTTGATCACACTGCTGTCCAGCTACGATACACCATAGATCTGAAGACTGTAGTTTATGAAGTGAAGCTATCTAGAAGACATTCTGCATTTTCCTGTGGAGAGTTGGGTGGGGATAATTTTCTACTGGTAGTCTATACTCATTGTAGGTTGTTGTTTTTTTATTATGTGGCTTGTTTTACACATTTTTTTACAGCACAAGCTTATGAGGAATATTACACTATAACTATTCTTTATAATTATATGTTACTCTTGCCAAGTTGGTGCAGTCATCACAGGGAGTGAATAGGACTGGACAGCAATAAAAGCCTTTTCAATATTTCTAACCCTTCTCCATGCTGCTGATAAAGACATTTTAATGATTATATGTTTTACTAATGGTTAAATGACAATATTAAATGCTTATATGCGAATGTTAGTACAATAAGCAAGTCCGGTTGTTAGAGTCACTTTGTTGAACAATGTCCTTGGAATGCGTTTATAGAATGTCATTGAAAATTTGTCTTGCAAGCTATGGACAGACAACCAGTCGCCTAGTACAGTAAAACCTTGGTTTGAGAGTACCTTGGTTTGAGAGCGATTTGCAAGACAAGCAAACATTTTTTATAAATCTTGACTTGATATACAAGCGATGTCTTGATATACAAGTAGCGTCATGTCACAACTGAGTATAAAAGAGAAGAGAGGCACCTCTAAGTGTAGTAATATGGTTACATTTAATGAAGGTACAACATTTAGCAACTCACATGGTTGATGATTAAAAGGGGCACATCCAAGTATGTAGGCATCCGGGGTAAAGATGTCCACATAGACCGTCCTCCTCACCGCCACTCACATAGTCCCTTCCACGCTGCGCTCCACGGGTGAACATCTAAATGATTCAAAAAAGGTTTGGGAGAAAGTGCTGTGGTCAAATGAGACCAAAATTGAGCTCTTTGGCTTTAACTCAACTCACCGTGTTTGGAGGAAGAAAATGCTGACTATGACCCTAAGAACACCATCCCTACAGTCAAGAAACTTTATGCTTTGGGGCTGTTTCTGTGCTAAAGGCACAGGCCGACTTTGCCGCATTGAGAGGCCAATGGATGGGGCTATGTATTGTAAAATCTTGGATGAGAACCTTCTTCCCTCAGCCAGAACACTGAAGATGGGTTGTGGATGGGTCTTCCAGCATGACAATGACCCAAAACATACTGCCAAGGCAACAGAGGAGTGGCTCAAGAAGAAGCACATTTAGGCCATGGAGTGTCCTAGCCAGTCTCCAGCCCTTAATCCTCTAGACATTTTTTGGAGGGAGCTGAATTTTTGGATTTTTTTTTCTGGATTTTTGGTTGATATTCTGTCTCTATCTTTTAAAATACACCTATGATAAAAATGATAGACCCTTCATTTCTTTGTAAGTGGGCAAACTTATAAAATCTGCAGGGGATCAAATAATTATTTTCCCCACTGTATATATTTATGGTCAAAGCCCTATGGCCGATACGGATGTGAACAACATAGACTTGACATAAGACTTACAACATGAAAGGGACCTGAAGTGTGCTATGGTCTGATGGTTGGTATACTAAATAAGGGGGCATACCCAAGATTAGTAATAGATATTTGTAGAGAGAAATTAATTTGAAAAATTCCCTGAAAAGGGGATGGGAGGGAGGGTATCGCGCACAGGAACCGACAAAGACCACAGGCGAGCGGCTGCTTAAATACCCCGGCTCCTCCTATAAATTCAGGCCACCATACTGGCCTTCTTACATATCTTTATCTATATCTCTGCTCAGCTGCATAGGGGGCTTACAGAGGTAGGGGCGGAGAAACAGTAGCACACTGATCTTCCCAGTAAATGGCTGTGTGTTGGTGGGTGTCAGCAAAAGTCTTGACCATTGGAGGACAGGCAGGCTGGCAGGCACTCAGAAAACTGACCCTGCTGGGATGGAAGTGCCTACTGTAATCAGTTTGAAATAGGTGTGGAGATCCTCGACTTTGGAAGTCAATGAGACTGTGATTAGAATGTATACTACTATGATACAAGCAAAAATGTTAGCTCTTGAAACTGACCAAATCCCTAAATACGAAAAAATATGGCAACCTTGGATAGAAATTTTTTTGCCATCAACATTTGATAACAGAGTACTATTACCATGGTAGTAAATTTGATAGGCTTCGTTTCAAATATGGTTGTTCAAGGACGTTGTGGTGGCTCCCAACCGAACCCTGCGGAACTCATTACCCTTTCTCTATACATCCCTCTCTTTCCTTCTACCCTTCTTCCCTTCTTATCTTTATTTATATCCATATTTACTTCTTGAATTTGGAAGCTCCCACATATGCTACCTATGATCATATAGAATTTTTACAGTTATAATTGTATAAATTAAGATATTTCATTCAAAGACAGATCAACAGTTGCTTATAATTTTATTACTTTTATTTAATAATATATAATAGCAATCTATACTATTCTTTGCATTTATATAACTGAGCTTCATTAATTTGATTGATAACAGATTATATTGTACACTTGTATAATTTACCTTTGAATACATAATAAAATATTTTGACAAGGAAATAGGAAAGCAGGGGGACTGGCAGGAACACCAGGTATTTCACAAGAAGGAAGGAATACAAAGAGAACAGGATACTTTTTACCACAAATACATTGTACAGCAGACACATATCAGGAATATGAAATGTTGAGATAACATATTATTTAACACTTGACTTGTCAGGATCTTCACATCTGTCTCCAAACCTTTACTTATACTTTGTAAATTGTTTCTTCTAAATGGTGATTTCTTTATCACTAGTAAAAATTTCCCCAATAGGGACACATATATCAATAATTAAAGCGGAAGTAAACCCATCGATTTAACAGTTTAAAAAAAAAAAGGCATGCGGGAATGCTAACTGCACATTGGCTGTGCTCTCAACCAAACAGTTAAACCATCCAATGGCTGGTGTCATAACGGATCACATGTGCAGCACTGTGGCAGTTGAAGATTAAACAGAGGCAAAGATGGCAGCTTCCTTGGCTGAAAACGATAGGAGGGTTTACTTCCACTTTAAAACCTGCTCCAGCCCTTCCCCACAATGGAAAAAATGTATAATTTTTTTTTGGCAGAAGTTGCATTGTAAGCACATCGGTTCCTTGTCTGATTGAAATGCTCTTAGGATATATTAGCATTTCTTGTAGATCCTGTAATGTGCATTGTCATATGTTACCTGCTTTTTGAGTAGAAAATGTTTGAATAGCTGTATGTGTGAAGTTAAGTACCCAGAAACATTTACAAAAATCCCTGGTGTGATATCAAGTACATTAAACTATTTTCCCCTAGAATCTAAACATATTCAGTAATATTGCTTTTATCTCAAATGCAAAGTATATTACATTTTCAGATCTGTTGATTGTTACATTCTGTTCTTGTTTAGCAGGCTGACTTGAAATCACACAGTCAGGGAGCACACTTGCATCAATTGCTCTGAGACACCCTTTGTTAGTAAATGGATTTGGCTAAGCCTCTGCTTCTTTTACACAATGCATCGGGGAGGAAGCTGGAGATGGCAAATAAGTGTTTAGGACATGGAAGAATAAAAGAAACAAGAAGCCAGAGGGCAGCAATCATATGCAAGAGGTAACCACCGCTGCTTTCCATTTTAGAGAGAAGTTTGTATGGAAATGTATGTTATCCCCTTTGGCTGTCTTGTTGGGGACTTTACTGCTCGACACATGTATGACTCTGAGAAGGTATCAAAGTTTTGGTATATTTATATGTTTTATAACTTGGCAGTTTTCACATCACTCAGCAATATTCTGTTTCACACATAAAAGTCTTTATTGTTTTTGAGAAAAAATACCCACCAAATTGATCCACTATTATCAGTTACAAGTATGAATTTGTGATAGTTAGTTCTATAAGAAATATGCAATTTTGTTCACAACTAAGGGCGCCAAAAAGGCGTAATTTATAATGGGTGAAATAGATAATTAAGGGGGTACCTTGTCTTATAATGTAAGGTAAATCGGTAACAAACCTGGACAGTTCAGATTGCGCCTATGATGCCAATGATGTAGAAACTTCAAACCACATATCAGAAAGTAGTTCCAGGGATGCATGAAGCTAAAGGTAAATGCAAATCTTTACTCTTCCTGTAACCTCCACCCTCACCTACCTTTTGAGCCCCATTGATTAGTGAGACTGCTGATCACACTTAAGCCTGGTACACACTAATGCCCTGTACACACGATCGGACATTCCGACAACAAATTCCATCAGTTTTTTTTTTGACGGATGTTGGCTCAAACTTGTCTTGCATACACACGGTCGCACAAAGTTTTCAGAAATTCCGATTGTCAAGAAGGCGCTAACATACAACACGTACAACAGGACCAAAAAGAGGAAGTTCAATAGCCAGCAGCCAATAGCTTTGTCTCGTAATTTATTCTAAGCATGCGTGGCACTTTGTGCGTCAGAATTGTCTACACACGATCGGAATTTACGTGATCGGATTTTGTTGTCGGAAAATTTTAGATCCAGATCTCAAACTTTGTGTGTCGAAAATTCCGATGGAGAAAGTCCGATGGAGCCTACACACGGTCGGAATTTCCAACAACACGCTCCGATCGCACATTTTCCGTTGGAAAGGCCGACCGTGGGAACAGGGCATTTGAGTGTACCGGTGTTGAGGCTTGACTCACAGGGGATATTATAGCCGTTTATTTCCAGATAGAGGCGTGGAGCACATGCCGGCAGCCATGATAGACGTGGCTGCGTGACTAAAATATGTCTTATTGGCCAGATCTTGGCTTTGTCTGGGCCTCACTCTAGATTAGTTCCTATTATCATTTAATCTCATATAGAGGCGTGAAATGCATGCCGGACATCATGATGGACATGGCCACATGTCAAAATGTTTTATACAGGTTTGCTTAATTATTATTGATTACTGTGTGTATATCATTGTGCAATGTGTGGATTCAGACTCATACCCCAGTTGAAGTCTTTGTAGATGAAACGCGTCAGTTTGATGAGTCCTTTCCATGCCATTGCGCCCATTTTCCTATGCCTTTGTGATCACAATAAGGAGACATTTTATTGAATTCTTGACATCCCAAAATTAATGTGAGTTTTCTACTTTTTAAATAAAACCTGTAGTCAAGCAGTTTTACTTTATGTGGAGGTCTTTTGTTTTTTTATGGATGCTGCTATCTGTAGCTTAACAAGTGGTTCGGCTGTGGAGGAGAACTTTGCCACCCTTACTTTTGGATACCATCTTTATGACTACCAACCTGATCCTTCATACTTCACGCTTGGTTGATGCTGCCTTATGATAAAGGTATTCACTCTCCTCTCCTGGGTGGTGGATGCACATATCGTGGTGACTCCTTAAGTCAATACTCTTGGATTTCTTCTCACAAATTTATGTGAAGGAACTAGTGTTTTGAATCAGCAATTGGACTATACAGTTGATGTTGGTTATGTCACTCCAATTTTTTTTTATATGAAAGTATATTTTTGCACAGTGCACTTTATTATGTTGACATGTCAATATTCAGTTGATGTTGTTCAGGTCGCCTAATCTTCTATATATAGTTATGTATGGCAGTCACATGAATGAATGAATGAATGAATGATTTGTATAGCGCTGCAAATGCGAACTGAATCGCCTCAAGGTGCTTGTCTGCTCTTGTTGTCCTGCGATATTAGAAGAGGTGGGTCTTGAGTTTTTTTCCTGAAGGCCTGATGGTTTTCTTCCAAGCGGATGTTGTTTGGTAGAGCGTTCCATAGCCGAGGTCCCTGTACTGCGAATCTTCGTTCTCCCTTCGATTTGTATTGAGCTTTGGGGATGAGAAGGCGGTTCTGGTTTGTCGATCGAAGGCTGCGATTTGGTATGTATTTTTCTATTTTCTCACAAAGGTATTGAGGAGCATTTCCTTGTGTACATTTGTGGGTGAGGCAGAGGGTCTTGAATGTGATTCTATCTTTTACCGTCAGCCACGTGTTCGCAGAGTGCACTTTATTATGTTGATATGTCAATATTCACTTTTTATATTTAACGCTGCACTTTTTTATTTTATGCGTATTCCAGGTGCATTTTGTGTTTTTCAATACATGTTTTTGATCCACTGAAGTCTATGGAACCAAAAGCCAGAAAAAAGCCCTTTCCATAAAATGCACAGATGTGAACGTGACACATAGGAAACCATATTAAATGGACTGTAGTGTGTTTCTGCAAAACGGAAAACGCACAAAAAAATGCACCAGGCCTAAAGGCCTGCCCAATGTTACTGCACTGTGGCCACATCCACAATTCACAGTGGCACAGCATTCTCCTTCTCATGGTGCCCAAGGTATTTTGTATTTATATCGTAAATGTCTGCCTCTTGTTCCAAAAGTCTGCAACCAATTGTTTCAGGGCATGTTAAAAAATGAGGGCATAAATACAACAGCTACAAATGAGAGTTTGGTTTTGTGGGTGCAGTTAAAGTGGTTGTATACCCGTTTACACTTTTTTTTTTTTTCTAAACTACCTGCAAGAGAAAGTCATAATGAGCTAGTATGACTAGCATACTAGCTCATTATGCATCACTTACCTTAGATCGGGGCCCCCGACGCCGTCTTCTTCTCCCCCTCCAGCCGCAGCCATCGCTCTTCCGGGTATCGCCGCTCCGGCCAATCACAGCGCCGCTGCGGCGCTGGGATTGGCCAGAGCAGCGAAGACGTCGCTCCGCGCATGCGTGCGGGGCACTTCAACTGCGGTGAGCCGCAGTTGTGAATGGGGATTAACCCGGTCAATGCACCGTTGTCTACGGCGCGCATGCGCCATAGACAACGTTGTAAATCGTTCTTTGCAAATATCTCCTAAACCGTGCAGGTTTAGGAGAAATTTCTTGTACCTACAGGTAAGCCTTAATCTAGGCTTACCTGTAGGTGCAAGTTGCAATTTAGGGTATACAACCACTTTAACAGTGAGCATATTCAGTAGGGTGTCCCCAGATTTCATTTTGAAAATCTGGTAACCATACTGCGATTTAAACTTGCAAATTAACTTATCACTCCTACAATTCTACTACTTTCTGCTAAAACCCACCACAGACTGCCAAATACTCAAAGAATTCCATGCATTTCTTTCCTGCCTCCCAGATAACATCCCAAAAGCAACCTCATCTTTGCACATGACCATATCCTCTCTTTCACTTTCCTGCATTCCTGTACTCAGAACTTCTCATGAATTCCTCTTTTTTGGAATTATCTCCTATACACAGCTCTGCACGTTCCAACCCTTAAGACACAACTTCTGGGAAAATATTTACTTTTGGACTTCCACGTAAATTCTGATACTTATAGAAAACAATAATTAAAAAGAAAAATATCTGATTCTTATGCAGCTAACTGTATAATAAGTAAAACTATTACATAGAACGTACAAAGACACACAGACACAAGTTAAAAACAAAGGTATACCTAATGAAACCCAAGATACTCCCAAAATGATCTTCAAAACATATATACTGTAAGTACATCCTACAGTATAAATCAATGAATCAAAAACTTGTATCAAATATACAGATAAGGATGTAATAATCATGTAACAACAGCGGTGGTATGCTCTTAGAATAGCAAGTGAAATGGTTAATTCTGCAATCATTAGGACACCTGTAGAGTTGCCAATCAACATCCACTTCTTCCACAAATTAGTGATATATTATTATTCAAGATTTATATAGTGCCAAGAGTTTACGCAGCACTTTACAACATGGGGCAAGACAGCACAGTTACAATACAAATAAATACAGGAGGAATCAGAGGGCCCTGATCGTTAGAGCTTACAATCTAGAAGGGAGGGTCAAGTGGAACAAAAGGTAATAGCTGGGGGAATGAGGTGATGGAGAAAATGGAAATACAGTTGTTAGGTGTGTGGTGTGTAGGACAGGCTTCTTTGAAGAGAAGTGTTTTCAGGGATCGTCTAAAAGCTAATAGAGTAGGAGATACAGGGGGTCCCCGACTTACGAACACCCGACCTACGAACAACCCCTACTTACGAACGGGGTGCTGCGGGGACCCTCCGCCATTTTTCTGTGGTTTTCGCCGTCTTTCGGCCGTTCTGCGCATGCGCGGCCATACGGAGCGCCGGAAAATGCCGGAAATGTCCGTAATTTGCCGCGCATGCGCAGAACGGCAACAGACGGAACATCGGAAATGTCCGGAAATCTCCGTATTTGTCGGTCTGCGCATGCGCGCCGACTTACGAACATTTCCGACCTCCGTACACGGGGCCAGTCCCTAACGAGTTCGTAACTCGGGGACCCCCTGTAATCAGACAGATTGGGGTAAGGCATTCCATAGGATTGGAGAGGCTCTGGAAAAGTCCTGCGAACATGGGAGGAGGTGACGAGGGAGCTAGAGAGTAGGAGGTCTTGAGAGGAAAGAAGAGAATTAATAGGTTAGTATTTAGAGACTAGGCTAGTGATATAGCTGGGGGCTAAGTTGTGGATTGCTTTGTAAGAAGCTGTGTCATTGGCAGAGAGGAGTAGCAGACACAGAGCTATTGGTAAGGTGGATGAGTCTGGCAGCAGCATTCATGATGGATTGAAGGGGGGATAGACTATGTAGAGGTAAGCCAATGAGAAGGGAGTTACTGTAGTCGAGGCTCGAGATGACCAGGGAGTGAATTAAGAGCTTTGTTGTGTCAATGGTTAGAAAGGGGCGCATTTTGGAGATGTTGCGGAGGTTGAGGTGGCAAGATTTGGACAGTGATTGGATGTGGGGCTTAAAGGAGGGTTCAGAGTCCAGGACTACACCTAGGACCTTGGCAAGTGTGGATGGGCTTATAGTTATGCCAAAAATTTTGACAGAGAGATTAGGGGAAGGGGAACATGGGGGAGGAAAAATGATAAGTTTGGTTTTGGATAGATTAAGTTTGAGGAAGTGGTGTGACATCCAGACTGATATATCCGATAGTAAATTAGTGATACGTGAGTAGACAGAGGGAGTGAGCTGAGGGGTAGAGAAATCGATTTTGGTCTCGTCAGCGTAGAGGTGGTATTGGAAGCCATGGGAGGCTATCAGCTGACCCAGGGAGGAGGTGTCGATTGAAAATAGGAGAGGTCCAAGAACAGAACCTTGTGGGACCCCAACAGAGAAAGGAAGAGGAGAGGAGGAAGTAGAATTGTAAGTAACGCTAAAGGTGCAGTTGGATAAGTAGGAGGAGAACCAGCGAAGACTACAGTCACGGAGACCAAAGGCATGGAGTTTTTTGAGGAGAAGGGGGTGGTCAACCGTATCAAAGGCAGCAGAGAGGTCCAAGAGTAGGAGTACAGAGTAGTGTCCATTGGTTTTGTCCGTTAGTAGATCATTTGTTAGTTTTAAGAAAGCAGTTTCTGTGGAGTGTTGAGGACGAAATCCAGACTGAAGGGGATCAAGAAGGCTATTATCAGCAAGGTGGTCACTCAGTCGGTTGTAGACCAGACTTTCAAGGAGTTTGGATAAAAAGGGGAGCAAGGAGATGGGGCGTAGGTTGTTAAGAATGGATGGGTCCAGTGAGGGCTTTTTAAGTATGGGGCTGACAAGTACATGTTTTAGGGAGTTGGGGAAGATGCCAGAAGAGAGGGAGAGATTAAAGATGTGGGTTAGAGAGTGTGGAATAGAGCCAGAGGGTGAACGTAGCATTTGCGAGGGAACAGGATCCAGAGGGCAGGTGGTAAGATGGACTTAACAAGTAGTTTAGAAACCTTGTGTATAGTGGTGGGGTTGAAAGAGGGAAATAATGATTGTACCTGTGGGTATGAAGTGTAGAGCGTGGAGGGTATCTGAACAGTAGAGATCTCCTCACGAATCAATCTTCTGTTTGAAGTGATTGGCGATCTCCTGGGCAGTGAGTCAGTTAGTGGGTGGAGGCAGTGGAGGACGAAGTAGAGAGTTGAAGTTAGAGAAGAGTTGATGGGGATGGGATGATAAGTTGTTAATGAGAGTGATAAAATAGGTTTGCTTGGCAGTGAGGAGGCTGGAATTGTATTTTTGGAGGGCAGATTTATATTGGTTGAAGTCTTTATGAGACTTATGCGGCGTACACACGAAGGGACTATCCCGCGGGATTATCCTCTGGACTGAAGTCCAGCGGATAATCCCCTCGTGTGTGGGCGCCGGCGGACTTTTTGGCGCCAAAGTCCGGCGGACTTTTTGGCGCCAAAGTTTTAAGTTTGGTTTTAAAATTATCCGCTGGACTTGGCAGTCCGGCGGACAATCCCGCCGTTAGTAGGCAAGTCCGCGGGACTTTTGAAATGAACGGACTTGCCGCTCATCGGCAAGTCCGTTCATTTAGCACGTGACTTCAGGTTACGTAGCTAGCGTAGGCAGTTACTGCCGCCGCGCTAGCTCCATGACCTGGCATGGATTTAAAGGGACTCCCCACGCCGAAAAAAACGGCGTGGGGGTTCCCCCCAAATCCATGTCAGACCCTCATCCGAGCACACAGCCTGGCAGGCCAGGAAAGGGGTGGGGACGAACGAGCGCCCCCCCCCCTCCTGAGCCGTACCAGGCCGCGTGCCCTCAACATGGGGGGTGCCCTGGGGAAAGGGGGGCCGTGCGGCCCCCCCCCACAAAGCACCTTGTCCCCATGTTAATGAGGACAAGGGCCTCTTCCCGACAAACCTGGCCGTTGGTTGTCGGGGGTCTGCGGGCGGGGGCTTATCGGAATCTGGAAGCCCCCTTTAATAAGGGGGCCCTCAGATCCCGGCCCCCCACCCTATGTGAATGAGTATGGGGTACGATGTACCCCTACCCATTCACCTAAGGTGTAAAATGTAAAGTACAAAAACACACACACTTTTGAAAAAATATTTTATTGCACTGCTCCGGGGGTCTTCTTCCGTCTTGGGGGTCTTCTCGCCGGACTCCCCCGCCATTTACCAAGCTCTTTTACTGAGCGGGGAAGTCCGGCTACCTTCTTCGTCGTCGCCGCCGTCGTCTGGGGGTCTCGATCCGCCTTCGGGGGTCTTCCGGGGGTCTCTTCTGTTCTTGCGGCGGTCGTCGTCTTCCGCGCCGCCGGCGCCGTCTTCTTCTTCTTGTCCTTCTTGTTCTTCTTCTTCCGATGTTGACCCGTCGCTGTCTCTGCCCGGAATGCCTGTGCCGCTCTGCGCTGGGACTTATATAGGGACATGGGGGACAGGGTCACATGCTCATGTCACATGGTGACCCCGCCCCCTTGCGATGTCACAGTCCCAGCATCCTCCGGGACTGTGACAACACAAGGGGGCGGGGTCACCATGTGACATGAGCATGTGACCCTGTCCCCCATGTCCCTATATAAGTCCCAGCGCAGAGCGGCACAGGCATTCCGGGCAGAGACAGCGACGGGTCAACATCGGAAGAAGAAGAAGAAGAACAAGAAGGACAAGAAGATAGAAGAAACACCTTAGGTGAATGGGTAGGGGTACATCGTACCCCATACTCATTCACATAGGGTGGGGGGCCGGGATCTGGGGGCCCCCTTATTAAAGGGGGCTCCCAGATTCCGATAAGCCCCCGCCCGCAGACCCCGACAACCAACGGCCAGGGTTGTCGGGAAGAGGCCCTTGTCCTCATCAACATGGGGACAAGGTGCTTTGGGGTGGGGGCCCCCCTTTCCCCAGGGCACCCCCCATGTTGATGGCACGCGGCCTGGTAGGGCTCAGGAGGGGGGGGGGCGCTCGTTCGTCCCCACCCCTTTCCTGGCCTGCCAGGCTGCGTGCTCGGATAAGGGTGTGACATGGATTTGGGGGGAACCCCCACGCCGTTTTTTCGGCGTGGGGAGTCCCTTTAAATCCATGCCAGCTTACGGAGCTAGCGCGGCGGCATTTACTGCCTACGCTAGCTACGTAACCTGAAGTTACGTTCTAAATGAACGGACTGCTCCGTGTGTGGGCAAGTCCGTTCATTTTCAAAAGTCCCGCAGACTTTTGGCCGGCGGATTATCCGCTGGAGAAGTCCGTGCATGTGTGGGCAGGTCCACACGCTCGGAAAGTCCAGCGGACCCAGCTGGAAAGTCCGGCGGGATTGTCCGCTGGACTAAGTCCGCCGGCAAAAGTCCGCACGTGTGTACGCGGCATTAGTCTTACGACACAGGCGCTCATGAGCGTGACTATGTTTTCTCAGACTTCTAGTATCATCTGTTTGCCAAGGTTGAAGGGGTCAGGGCCTGATTCTGTGTGTAATAAGGGGGGGGGGGGGCAGTGAGTCTAGTGAGGCTATTAGTGAAGCACAGGATCCTGAAGTACAGAATAGGGGTGAGATTTTGTCATAGAGGTCGTCGGTAGCAGAGTAGAGAAGAGAAGGGTGGAGATGACGTAGGTTTCTGCAGGTAACTTTTAAGCGGTTGGAGGGAGAGGAGGTGGAGGAGAGGGAGAGAGTGAAACTAATAAGGTAGTGATCAGAGAGAGGGAATGGATAGTTGGAGAGGTTGCATAGAGTGCATAGGTGGGAAAAATGTGGTCAAGGGTATTGCCTTCAGAGTGATTAGGAGCATGTATCCATTGCTTCAGGTCAAAGGACGAGATTAAACTGAGAAGTTTGGAAGTGTTAGTATTAATAGGGAAGTTGAAGTCACCCAGAATGATTGTGGGGATTTCCGAAGAAAGAAAGTAGGGTAGCCAGGCAGAGAAGTCATCAAGAAAGGTTGATATCGGTCCAGGCTGCCTGTAGATCACAGCTATCCGTAGAGAAACTGGAGAGAAAAGACAAATGCAGTGTGCTTTGAAAGAAGAGGGTGACAGAGAGGGAGGTGGGTGAAGTACCTGAAAGACGCTATGTGGGGCTAGAAGGATTCCGACACCCCCTCCCTTATGTCCACTGGATCTGGGGGAGTGAGTCCAGAGTAAACCACCATGGGATAGGGCAGCAGAGGACGCAGTGTCGGATTCATGAAGCCAGGTTTAGCGATAAAGAGGTTATGGAGAGAGAGGAGTTTGTTACAGACAGAGCGGGAATTCCAAAGGGCGCAAAAGAAAGGGAGTCTGGTCTTGAGAAGAAGATAAATGGGAACTAAATTGTGTGGATTGTGGCTGCTGCCAGAGGGTTCGGGGTAATGGGTGCGTTGAGTAAAGTTAAATGATGGAGGCCCTGGGTTTGGGGATTTATCTCCAGAGGTTAAAGGTAGAAGGGTGAGGGAGGTAATATGGGAGTGGGATTTATATGAAGGGACATGCCCTAATGTCCTGGAGATTTTTTTTGCGTGTGGATTTAGAATTAGAGGAAATGATCGGTTGCGTTGCTGGAGGTTTATCCATTAACTCAGAGCTATCTGGTGTGGTTGTCCTCAGCCTAACTTTTGGACTGCATCTCTTTCTAGACTCAGTCAAGTTATCTGTAAAACACTTTCCTGATTAGTCCAAATACATTAAAAAAGATTTTACCTCTGCCTCTCATTGACCCTCAGATCACTAAGCATGTGGAACAGATGTCTGTGATAGTAAACGATGGCTTGTTAGAAACCTCCTGCCTTGTTTCCACATTAGCTTCTTGTTAGTGCATGTGCGCAGGGATTTTTGACTAAAGCACTGGACTGCAAAACCTTCTTGCAAGAAGCACTTGATTCCCATGGCCTTTCGAGGGATAATGTCTCCTCTGACTGACTCCAGACGCTATCATTACTGATACTATTGTGGGCAAAAGCACTCTTCTGCAACAGAAGTAGCTTAAGGAGCAGACTGCTAAATCATGCCAATAAGCATTCCTATTGTTTCAGCTTGCCCTCAGCTTACACATGGTGGCCTACCAAGTGTTGTTCCCTACCCAGCCACAAAGTCTGGCACTCTAAACCTACCAAATTCACCATCACCTCATCAGCATGAGGGTGCACCCCCATGTTCTAAGTGGGTGGAGGGACATATGTTGACCCTTGTGGCTGCATGGATATCTGGCATCTCTGAAGCCTGGGTGCAAGAGAGGGTATCTCAGGGTTACAAACTTAAGATTTGCTTCCTGAACCCTCCTCAGGTTCCAAAGTATAACCTTCTTATCTTCCCTCACCTACTTGTCCATTAGGCACTCTCTGGACTTCTGGACAAAGGGGGTCATTGCTCCAATTTTAGCTACAGCCTGATTTTAGGAGTTTTATTGTTCCAAACTCGAAGGAGACATTTACCCTATCTTGGACCTCAAGGCCCTGAATATTTACATTCAGGCACAAAAAGTTTGGTTGGAATCTATCAGATCTGTAATTTCTTCCTTTCACCAGGGAGAGATTCTGGCTTTGGTGAATGTAAAAGTTGCCTACCTACATGTGCCTCTGGAAGGAGCCACTTGCCCTGCATGTGGGGATACCTTTGCGGTGGAGCCCGTTTACCATTGCCTGGACCAGGTGGGGGCCACGTTCGTGTTAAAAAATCAAACATTATGGTGGTTCCCCAGCTTAGAGATAAGCCTTCTACCATTTACAGTAATAAATGTACAGAGTTCACTGTAACGTACCGTCCCATGACTACACACACTTTACTTTACTATATTGTGATTAGGTTGGACACGGCTGAGCTGTGCCGTGTCAACCAGTGCAGTGTACCTCTGCCACCTCACTCTTAGTGACAGAATGGGGTCCCGCCATGCACGTAGTGCGGACCTCATGTGTGCACTTGTTAACGCTTTCTATCCCATACCATGTGGCCAGGCTATGGGTCTCTGTAACTTGGGTTTGATCCCAGTTGCTTTGGGAAACAGACCCCTAGCCAAATCACCAACCCCTCACTACCAGAGGATCCGTCACCTACATCAGGTACGCTCCTCGACTGGTTGCAATGTACTTTGCACTAGTTCTTGTTTACCCATAGAAACTGCTTTATTATTCAGACTTGTCCTGCCTTGTAGTGGCTTTGCTTCATACCCCATATGTGATTTAATGACCCATGTTCTTCCAATATGCTATGTACTATCATGCACCCCTTCAGATTCAGACCAGGCTTAAGCCCCATACACACGGTCGGACAATCCGCGGACCAGGTCCGTCGGACCATGTCCGTCATACTTTGTCTGATGTTGGTTTTGCGTACACACGGTCAGACAAAGTTGTCGGAAAATCCGATCATTCTGAACGCGGTGACGATTGTTGCCTACGACGGGACTACGTAGAGGCTAGTAGCCAATAGCTTTGGTCTTGTAATGTGATCTGAGCATGCGTAGCACTTTGTCCGGTCGGACAACCGTACACACGATCGGATTTGGTGTGATCGGACCGTGTTGTCGGCAAATCTTTCCAGCAGGAGATAAGACTTTGTCCGTCGGACAATCCGACGTACACTGTCCGATGGTGCATACACACGGTCTGATTTTTCAACAACATTGTCCGATCGGACAGAATCCATGAAAAAGTCCGACCGTGTGTATGGGGCTTTAGGACAGTTGATGCAACTTTTACTTAAATGCTTTCGCAATACAGTTCAATATGATGTGAACAAATATAATGGAGTATCCCTTAACTATCTCTACTAGGCTGCTCAGGCATACCTTAACAAGGTAGTAGTCCATGCTTGGTGTTCTCCAGGAACAGGCAGATCTCTGGGCTCCCGGTACCTCCTATAGATAGCAAGGCGCAGTGGTCCTCAGCTGCAGTAGTTACGGCATTACTTCTTTAACAGCAGGCCGAAACTGATGCTCTGGAACCGAGCTGGGTCCAGAAAGCCCGGGAACAACAATGTACAACATTGACCCCTTCCCCAGCCTGGGCCAGCCACTACCTAACCAGCATATTGTAGGCAACCTGCCTATATGCCCATCTTTTCAGCTCATCAATTACTTGCTGTGGTTTTTATAGGGCCTCTTTCATTAATTTGAAAGATTTCCTGTTGCAGGAACAGTTGTCGAGGACTCCGGAGGACAGCAAATCTCTGACTGTACAGATGTTGCATAGATTTGGGTGGATTCTGAAACTTCAGAAATTGTCACTGAAAGTGACTCATCACATTCAAAATAACTACATTTCAATAGCATTTTAAATTATAGCACACGTAAGGAAAGTATCATTCATATTGTCAGCTTTGTCAAGTATAAAAATGTAAACCATTTATTTAAAAACCATAAAAGTGCCCTCATTTTAACATTTTGGGCATAATATTCACAAATTCATAGAAAGACATTCAGCATTGTATTATATCTTCTCGGATCTGTCAATATACATTTTTATACTTGACAAAGCTATTGTGTATAAATAATACATTCTTTATATGTCCTGAAATTTAAAGTCTACTTTGAATACAATTATGGGGATGCCAGATTACATATTATAACAGATTCTTCTTCATAAACACACAGTATATATATAGAGAGAGAGAGAGACGAAGTGGCTCATCGCTTGGAGTATGTGGGCAGGTTCTGGATGCTTCCCAAGTCAGAATGTTCCTTCCTCAGGAGAACCTGCAGACTCTTAGGTCTCTGGTCTCGGTTCTTCCATTCAGAAGTGGTTTGACCCTCCAGTTCTGCATGAAGGTCTTGGGGCTGATGATGGCTGATGATAGCCTCTTTTCGAGGAGGTTCACTTTGCCCATTCCACCCAGGTAGTTGCAATTCAACATCCTGTTGTCATGGAACAAGTCAGTTCTGTCTCTGAACAAACCAATTCAGTTAATACTGAGGACTGGGCTGCCCTCATCTTGATAACTCGGAGATCCAGCATTGGAGTCAAGGAAGGGGCTTGTTTACATGTTCTGGAGGCTCCTGATAGCGGACTCCAGCGTGTCAGAGGAAGTTTCTTTTGTTTATGTTGGGCCTGTTATCATTTGTTTCTTTGTTGCCCACCCCTCAGTTGGACTGCTTTTGGATGACTTGAATGTTTAAGACTTCCTGTGTCCCTCAATGGACAAAAAGGATAATAGGATTTTTGTACACACCAAAAAGCATTTTCTTGGATTCTATTGAGGGACACAGGTCCCACCACTCTGTGTTTATGATCATGCTGTTGGTACTACTTTTGGACCAAATGAAGGCATTCTGGTAGTAGAAGTGGTTTTACCCTAGCTTGGCCTACAGATTTTTGTTTGCCAGTGTCAAGTCCTCCTATAGGCAGCAGTAAAACCTGAAAGTTAAAGCGGAGTTCCACCCTAAAGTGGAACTTCCGCTTATCGGATTCCTCCCCCCCCGGTGCCACAATTGGCACCTTTCAGGGGGGAGGGGAGTGCAGATACCTGTATAAGGGCTCTTTCACACGGGGGGATCAGTGCAGATCCGCCCCGTGGATAGCCGATTGCTCAGCTGGGATCGCCGGAGCGATCTCCGCTGAGCAGGAAGATGACAGGTCCGTCTCTGCACTCCGTGCAGGGACGGACCTGTCACAGCGTCGCTCTCCCCTAGGGTTCATCCGATCCGCTCTGCAGATGGATGAAAAAATTGGGTTTTCCTCCGTCTGCAGAAACGGAGCATAGCGGGCACGGACGAGAGCGGGTGGATGAAATACGGACATACGGTCCGTCCGTGTGAAAGAGCCCTTATACAGGTATCTGCCCCGCCCATATCCGAGGATGTCCTCCTATATCCGAGGGTTCTCGTTGTGTCTTGGGAAACACACAGTTCCCAGGACACAACGGAGACCAATAAAGACTCGCGCATGCACAGTAGGGAACCGGCAGTGAAGGCGCAGGCTTCGCTTCCTGATTCCCTGACAGAGGATGGTGGCGGGGCAGCCGAGAGACGAGCGGTCGCTCGTCGTCTTCTGCCGACACCGCTGGAACCTGGAACAGGTAAGTGTCCATTTATTAAAAGTCAGCAGCTGCAGTATTTGTAGCTGCTGACTTTTAATAGTTTTGGTGCGGGTGGAGCTCCGCTTTAAAGACTTCATCTGTCCCTCAGTGGGCTTCAAGAAAATAATTTTACAGTGAGTACAAAAATGATAGTGAGTTGCAACAATGACTATTGCTGCACCGAATACTCAAACAGAAGTAAGCAGTAAGTGAACACTTACCTTTCCCAGCTCACATGGCATCAGACCAGCGCTCCATTCATGAGGAATCCCAATCTGAAGTCCACTGGTAAGCAAACACTTCACTACAGGACACAGTATGTATGATAAAATTGTATTGCAATTTCATGTCATAGCACATATCAAGAAACTCTGATCAACTTAGTAAATTATATGGATAGTTTTGGTAGCCCTTCACATCCTCTTGGATATCTGCAACTCCAATACACTATATTATCAAAAGTATTGTGATGCCTGCCTTTAGACACACATGAAATTTAATGTTATCCCAGTCACGGTCGGATATTCTGATGGAAAAAGTCCGATCAGATTATGTTGTCAGAAAATCGGATCATGTGTGGGCTCTAGCGGGCAGGATCTCAAATTTTCAGACAACAAAATCCGATCAGACTTTTTCCGATCGTGTGTTGAGAATTCCGACAGACAAAGTGCCACGCATGCTCAGATCAAATTACGAGACCAAAGCTAGTGGCTACTAGCCTCTACCTAGTTCCGTAATACGCAACGAACGTCACCACGTTCGTAATGATCAAATTTTCCGACAACTTTCTCCGACCGTTAGTATGCAACACCAGTTGCGGACAAATTAAAAAAAATCTGATGGATTTTGTGGTCGGAATTTCCGACCGTGTGTACGGGGCTTAGTCTGTAGGGTTCAATATTGAGTTGGACCACCCTTTGCAGCTATAACAGCTTCAACTCTTCTGGGAAGGCTGTCCACAAGGTTTAGGAGTGACTCAATGGGAATGTTTGATCATTCTTCCAGAAGCACATTTGTGAGGTCAGGCACAGATGTTGGACGAGAAGGCCTGGCTCGCAGTCTCCACTCTTATTCATCCCAAAGGTGTTCTATCAGGTTGAGGTCAGGACACTGTGCAGGACAGTCATTTCTATTTCTTTATGGACCTTGCTTTGTACACTGGTGTGCAGTCATGTTGGAACAGGAAGTGGCCATACCCAAACTGTTCCCACCAAGTTGGGAGCATGAAATTGTCCAAAATATTTTGGTATGCTGACGCCTTAAGAGTTTCCTTCAATGGAACTAAGGGGCCAAACCCAACCCCTGAAAAACAACCCCACATCATAATCCCCCCTCCACCAAAGGATTTGGACCAGTGCAAAAAGAAAGGTCCATAAATACATGGATTAGTGAGTTTGGGGTGGAGGAACTTGACTGGCCTCCTGCACAGAGTCCTGACCTCAACCCGCACCAGTGTACAAAGCAAGGTCCATAAAGAAATGGAAATGACTGGCCTGCACAGTGTCCTGACCTCAACCCGATAGAACAGCTTTGGGATGAATTAGAGCAGAGACTGTGAGCCAGGCCTTCTCGTCCACATCAGTGCCTGACCTCACAAATGCGCTTCTGGAAGAATGGTGAAACATTCCCATAGACACACTCCTAAACCTTGTTGACAGCCTTCCCAGAAGAGTTGAAGCTGTTATAGCTGCAAAGGGTGGGCCAACTCAAAATAAACCCTACGTACTAAGACTGGGATGCCATACAATTTCATGTGCGTGTAAAGGCAGGTGTCCCAATACTTTTGGTAATATAGTGTATTTACTTACGTAACCATTAGAATTGCATGTTTTGTCTAATACCAGCCTGATGTAAGGCTAGCCACATGGTCAGCACAGACCACCATTCATCTTAAGAGTTTGTTTGAAAGCATAGATGCAATCTTGCACCAGCATCACACAGTGTTTTCTGTATGAATTCAGCATGTGATAGGAGCTGTGCTGTCAACAAGAGCTTGCGGAGCTGATGATCTCTATCTGTTACTGCAGGTAGATTTGAGGAATGTTTGGTATGTGGAATTCTAGTAATTCCACTCCAGGGAATTTAATATCCAGTTATCTTTTTTATATATTTGCCAAGGTGATTTATTCTCAGCATTAGAAAATAACCAAGATATCTTAGGTGTGAATTCATCTTATGGCATCATAAACAATAAAAAAAATATATATATATATTATTCATAGTATTCACACCCCTTGAAATATTCCACATTTTGTCATGTTACAACCAGTAAGGTCAATTTATTTTATTGTGATTTTATGTGATAGACCAACACAAAGTGGCACATAATTGTAAAGTAGAAGGGAAATGATAAATGGTTTTCCAATTTTTGTACACATAAATATGTGAAAAGTGTGGGGGGTACATTTGTATAGCGCCCCCCTGAGTCAATACTTTGTAGAACCGCCTTTCACTGCAATTACAGCTGCAAGTCTTTTTTGGTACCGGCTACCAGCTTTGCACATCTAGAGAGTGACATTTTTGCTCATTCTTCTTTGCAAAATAGCTCAAGCTCTGTCAGATTGAATGCAGAGCGTCTGTGAACAGCAATTTTCAAGTCTTGCCACAGATTCTCAATTGGATTTAGGTCTGGACTTTGACTGGGCCATTCTAACACATGAATATGCTTTGTTCTAAACCATTCCATTGTAGCTCTGACTGTATGTTTAGGGTCGCTGTCCTGCTGGATGGTGAACCTCCACCCCAGTCTCAAGTCTTTTGCAGACTCTAATGCCGCGTACACACGCTCGGAATTTCTGCCAACAAATGTTCGATGGGAGCTTGTTGTCGGAAATTCCGACCGTGTGTAGGCTCCATCGGACATTTCCAACAACAAAAATTTGAGAGCTGGATCGCTCGATCGTGGTTAGACAATTCCGACGCACAAAATTCTACGCATGCTCGGAATCAAGCAGAAGAGCCGCTATTGAACTGGCTATTGAACTTCATTTTTATCGGCTCGTCGTACGTGTTGTTACATGTTCTTGACGTTTGTAATTTCCGACATTTGTGCGACTGTGTGTATGCAAGACAAGTTTGAGTCAACATCCAGGATTTTGTTGTCGGAATGTCCGAGCGTGTGTACACGGCATATCAGGTTTTCTTCTAAGATTGCCCTGTATTTGGCTCCATCCATCTTCCCATCAACTCTGACCAGCTTCCCCGTTCCTGCTGAAGAAAAGCATCTCCACAACATGATGCTGCCACCACCATGTTTCACAGTGGGGATGGTGTGTTCAGGGTGATGTGCAGTGTTAGTTTTCCGTCACTCATAGCATTTTGCTTTTAGGTCCAAAAGTTACATTACATGGCTTTCTTCTTGCCACGCTTCCATAAAGGCCAGATTTGTGGAGAGCACGACTAATAGTTTCCTGTAAACAGATTCCCCCACCAGAGCTGTGGATCTCTGCAGCTCCTCCAGAGTTACCATGGGCCTCTTGACTGCTTCTCTGATTAATGCTTTCCTTGCCCGACCTGTCAGTTTAGGTGGACGGCCATGTCTTGGTAGGTTTGCAGTTGTGCCGTACTCTTTCCATTTTCAGATAATAGACTAAACAGAGCTCAGTGAGATGTTCCAAGCTGGGGATATTTTTTTATAACCTAACCCTGCTTTAAACTTCTCTACAACTTTATCCCTGATCTGTCTCGAATGTTCCTTGGCCTTCATTATGCTGTTTGCTCACTAAGGTCCTCTAACAAACCTCTGAGGGCTTCACAGAACAGCTCTATTTATACTGAGATTAAATTACACACAGGTGGACTCTATTTACTAATTAGGTGACTTCTGAAGGCAATTGGTTCCACTAGATTTTAGTTAGGGGTATCAGAGTAAAGGGGGCTGAATACAAATACACATCACACTTTTCACATATTTATTTGTAAAAAATGTTGAAAACCATTTATCATTTTCCTTCCACTAAACAATTATGGGCCACTTTGTGTTGGTCTATCACATAAAATCCCAATAAAATACATTTACGTTTTGGTTGTAACATGACAAAATGTGGAAAAATTCAAAGGGTATGAATACTTTTTCAAGGCACTGTACTCCTTTGTTGTCTTATTAGAGGGAACAGTGGTAATTGAGGTACATTTATTAGCCTGTTTGTTAGGTAAAGTCAGTGTAATCTACCTGGTGATGAAGTCTGAAGTGCAGAGGTAGGCCTCTCTTACCATCCTGGCTCAGGAGCCCTGGTAAAGAAACAGAGAATGCTAGAGCACAGCACAGAGTGGCATAAGTGCCTGTAAAGTCTTCTGCCGGCAGATGCAGAATGTGCATTAGGGTGCGCAGAGATGATTGGCTGGATGCACACAGGCAGAAGGACTGGAGCTGGAGGCTGGCACAGGTCAGCTGATGCAGGTATTAGAAGCCAAGACAAGGTCAGACAGTCCAGGTCAGCAATATTAGGACAGATGAAGGTACAGACAGCAGGCAGCAGGGTAGTCAGGAACCAGGCCAGGGTCGGTAACAGCAAGGTAGATCATCCAAGGGAGAAGGCAGAAGAATAGTCTAGAGTCAAGCCAGGGGTCCGTACAGGTGGCGTTCAGGCAGAGTCAGGTACAGATGAGGTCAGCAACAGAGAATCAACACAGGAACAGGAGCTCAGGAGCGTAATAGACCATATGGCACTGACACAGAGGACTAGTGCAGTTTAAATAAAAAAGACTGGATTCCAGGCGCTGATAACAAGAAAACCACCCAATGGTATAATATATAGCCAGCTGAACCATGCTGCTGTCTGGTGGCATGGGATGAAGTGCTGAAGATAATGGGGTTGACAGCGCTCAGAAGCTGAACTAGGAAATGTTGATGTTGACAAGGTGGAGAGGTGGGACAATATCACACCTTCCACCTCATCTAATCAGAGAATGCTTTGCATTCATTGCATTGCATTACATTCATTCAGAAGATGCAAAGCATTCTCTGAATGGCGCCCGCGCCGAGTGGCCAAACTCCTGTTTTCAGTAAACAGCCTCTCGGCATGGGACCTGGAAGCAAGTGGAGATCACTGGAGTAACGGAGTAGCAGTTTCAGTCATTTCCAGCTTCCAGGGGCATCAGTCATGTAAGGTATATACCTGTACATTGTTACATTGGTCCAAGCTGGACCAATGTAACTGTAAAAAAATACTCATGCCTGGAATTACTCTTCAAAGCAATCTACATGTTGTCAACTTCAGAAAATTTCGTTTTTGCCCCCAGGGTATACCCACAAACAGACCAAGAACAAGCATCAGTTCAGGGGTGAAATTGGAGCATTTAAAGCGACTGGGTCTCAAAAAGAGACCTTCAGCAGCTCTGAGGTCTGCTATGGCAATTCAGAATGGGCAGTGTTCCAGCACTTCCTTGCAGTGACTGGGGAATCCAGAACTATATTGCAAAAGAAAACACACAGGAGGGGGCAAACACCTAGTGCATTACCCAAGATTGATTGATCAAAGAAACCAAAAAGACAAATGAATACTCACAAAGGGCAGAAGTGACAGCCATGACAACAAATCTGCTGGTCAATCAGTGTGGCAACGTATGAACAAACTATGGCAATGTCGGCAGGCTGATGTGTTTCGAGGATGCATACCCTTCCTCAGAGCTCGAGGAAGGGGACGTGTCCCTGAATCGTGTCAGCTTGCCGCAGTCAGTTCCAGGGCTTTCCAGTTCCAGAAAAAAAAGTAGAACATGCTGCATTTTTTCTGCACTGGACTGTACTGCAATGCAGTTAGATGCATCAAAAATGCACTGGAACACATCAAAAACACACTGGACCCTAGTATAATGAAAAAAAAAAACTGGCAAAAAGAAGAAAAAAATGCAGAAACGCATCAAATATGCACCAAAAATGCACTGGAGCGCATCAAAAGCGCGTTAAAAACGCGCATGCAGAAACGCATCCGGAATGGATCTGGAGTGCGTTTTTGGGGTGTGAAACTGTTACACCAACTGCCGGCCCTCAAAATCTAACTGATTATGAAGCATCAATCTGACATCGGTATTGAAAGAGTTAGCGCTGCATGTTATCCTTTTTCCATTATGTGACTTGTGTCAGGATCTGTCAATGCCAAGAGAAGACACTAATTCTAATCAGCTGCAATTAACATTTCATACATTTGCATGGGCTCTTTCTTTCATATGATGTGTATAAATGTGTTTTCAAGAGGCTGGCAGTAATACAAAGGAAGATGATTATTTTAAAACTGCTATAATTGCCTGTCAGTCAAATGACAGGTTATGTCAGTATCTGTCTTACTCTGGTTTATCCTTGTAAGAAAGCACTGTTTATTATCATTATTGTTTTATTTATGTATGAGACATCAATAATTGATGGCTGCCTGTCTCACTGGAAGTAGAAGTATTCTAAAGTGAACCATTTTCAGCACACTTTCTCATAAGCATTCCTACTGGGGATATATTAGTTACAGAATATGAAAATATAATTGATTGAGGGTTACAGTTACAGGAAGTGGCAGATACAATGCTTTGTTTAAAGTGAAATGCCAGCCAAAACGTGTTTTTTGTTAGAGGAAGAGCTACAACCTCTGGCAAGTTTTTATTATTCCTAAGATTTTCACTTCCTCCTTGGCCACGCAAGAAGAGAGAATCTTCATAAAAGGGATTTCTACAAAGGTTTTTATTAATCCAGGTAAATGTCTAGATAGTAGTAGTAAGTCACATGCAACTGTACTTCTTCTGTAATGTTGAAGACATTTCGCAATTTGCCCAAGCCACTTCCTCAGTTATAGGAACATACCCTAACACCCATGGCCAAAATCACGTCCTACATATTTAGTCACACAGACATTATCAGGGCCACTGTGCCCCTGATGTTGTCAGTGTGACGAAACGCATTGTGCCCTGATGACGTCAGTGTGACGAAATGCGTAGAGTGTGGTTTTGGGTGTTTTCCATGATGATCCTGGAGGGAGAGCGGTGTGCGGGCTGGCTGGGCTGAATTAGCATTGGGGTAAATATAGCCATTATGAAAAACAGCAGTGCTGCTATGTATTAAAGAGCTATGCGGTTATAGGGTTTCTATGTAGGGGGTGTGTAAATCAGTAGAGTGGCTGAACAGAGGTAAAACGGTTCACGTATGTGGATTCCGACAGTGTATTTAGCTTCGCTGGAGTTGTACTTTAAAGAAAAATGATCTAGCCTGTCTACTTTTTAAGAGTATAAATATAAATATAGCGCTCGCAAACACAATAAGTGAATATACAACAATGTGTAATAAACCAAATGAAGCGCTGACATACTTTTGCCTATTAATGTGTGTTTCCATGCTATAATATAAAGTCTATGGACATCGCTATGGTTCAGTGTTTGGAGCCATCTAGTGACCAAATACTGGTATTGAACTTAAATGATTATTACTTCAGAACAAACACAAAAGACTAATACAGGAAGTGACTTGTTTTGATCAGAAGGTTGACCCCTTTTACACTGGAGGCTTAGTGACCTACCCATAAACACCCTCTCTGACAAGTGCATGCTGGGTAGGAGATAAAAGGACCCAGAGCGGCCATCTTAGGTCTCTTGGGATTGCGTGGCCTGCCTGGGAGGATCACAGAGGAGGTTTCCCGGAGGCAGCGGTTTACAGCCATTGCAGAGCGCAACCCTGCTTGTCTGTGCAAGTGACCTGACGGTGCCTGAAGAGACAGTGACCGGATTGGAGAAATCCAGAGACACTCGTTTTGAGCATCGGATGAGGACTGGATTCACGGAGCATAGTGGAGCAGAGTGACGCAGTTAGACTCACATACAGGCCTCACTGGGATTTGTAGTTCCACGGAGGACAAACAGAGCAAATGACACTGAGCAGGCTTGAGTCCTATCTACTCTGACGACTCAAGCATTTGTAAAAAAGTTATTGGAGTTAAACCAGGAGCATTGTTACCTCAATTTCACTTACAATAAACTGTGGATTACAAATCATAAGGAGTTACCCTAGCTAGAGAAGACAAGAAGATCACGGACTAAGTACTTTAAGTGAGATCTCACGTATAGCTTTAAAAGTAGGGGGAGCTCCCAGGTATAAATATATATTGTTTGTAATTGCTTGTGTTGAAATTGATTGTACTGTCGTCCTATGTTGGGATGACAGCACAATTACTGTAATCACCTCTTGCATATTTTACAGTAAAATATATTTCTGGTTAAGTATCCAGTTGTGTGGCGTACTGTTTTTCCCCACCAGGTGGAGCCAGTGGATCCTAAGGTTATAATACAGGTACTTTGCATTGTCTTATTGTATTGTATTGCATTGCACCACAGCTGTGTCAAGGGGACTGAGTCAATTCAGGGGGGTTCATTAGCAGAGTGCAGGCCTGAATCAAAAATTCAGCCGCTCCTTCGGGGGTAAGTGCTACATGTGGGGGCTCGTGCGGGATGTCTGTCAGTCTGCAGTCACACCCCCCTCTAGAGGACACCCCTATAGTACCAGAATGGATTCAGTAACTGCTCCCGAATGGAGCCAAGAATATGGGAGTAAATTGGAGAAGACCACCGTTCTGAAGTTGCCAGGAGATCAATGGTTTGAGAAAGAGGTGTGGCAGTTGATCAGGAGGGCGGTGCCAGACCAAGAGTCTTACCTCTTGGACCTGAAACAAGACATACAGAAGGATTCCACTTACGTCCTCCTAGAATGGAAAGAGTACACTCCAGTAGAGTTCAGAAAGGGAATGGTGAGCCTAACATAGGGCCTGGTTGGTCAGGTGATTCCAATACAAGAGTCAGTAGAGGAAGAACACAGTGCTACACAAAGAAAGTAAAAAAGTGACTACAAGTGCTCCAATCCGAAGAGAGGACAGTGCAAAAATGCTTCAGAAGTATTCAGGTGTACAAGACCCCCTCATGTGTCCCCACTCACCAGATTGAGACGACCCCCAGCTTTTCAGTCTGGGGGTCTGGGGGTCCTGGTCCAACTTGCACTTACAGCTCCATGTTTGAGGCTTGTTTGATCGTACTTTTTGTACCTGTCTATTCTGCTGAGAAACTTCAAAAAGGAGTTTCGGATTTGAGGATTTGACACCATATCCATCATCCCTGGACACCATTACAAAGCTTAAAGTGACCCACCAGACTGAAAAGCTGGGGGTCGTCTCAATCTGGTGAGTACATGAGGGGGTGTTGTACACCTGAATACTTCTGAAGCATTTTCGCACTATCCTCTCTTCGGATTGGAGCACTTTTAGTCACCTTTTTACTTTTTTTGGACTTTGGTTTATTACACATTGTTGTATATTCACTCATTGTGTTTGTGAGCACTATATTTATATTTACATGTTTTTCAAGTGATCAGCACTTTGTGTATAGCAGCTGTTTTTTTATTTATATTTCTTTATTTGTTTACTTTAGTTCTGTATACACCATTAGCGTGAGTTTATATATTTAGCATATATTTTTCACATACTTTTTAAGAGTGTCTGCTTAGCTTGTGGATAATACATTATATGTCCAGCTATGAAGGAAAATATAAGGATTGAGATATTCATTATGTTATACTGTATCATTTTTTTTGCTGCCTAAAATATTATATTAATTCCACTGCAGTGTTTTTCCAACTGATGTAGCATAATAATAAGGTTTTTTCTCCCTCTGGGGCATTATGGGCACCTTAGCAACAAAAAAACAGCTGTTTCATAGTACGTCAGAAAGTCTGGAGAGACCCACAATGCACTGGAAATGCTGATTTCGCTGAAATTCTACACTCTGTGTTAAAACTGCTATTTTGTCTTATTTTCACTGCTAGGCAGAAATCCAGATTTGAATTAGATTTGACTGCCTAAAATAGCATAAATCACTCTTAAATATGTGTGTGCACACATGCCTAAATGTGTGGGTCATGGCTCATTCACACAGCCACAAAAAAAAAAAGAAGAGTTTTTTTTTAGTAAATGTTTTTTTCTTTTATGAGTCTGAACTCAGGTGTTTTGTTTTCTATGGGCCCATGGACACAGCCACTTAAAGATCAGTAAGCCTGTGCCACATTCAGATCTGCAAAAATAAATAAATCTGCTTCTGAGTTTTTGCATAGTTCACATCACATACAGTCCAGTGCGTTTTTTTTCTGCATCAAAAACGCATGGAAAGTAGGTTATATGGTTTCCAATGGCATAGTTTACACCAGTGCAGTCAGTTCCAGGGCTTTCCAGTTACAGAAAAAAAAAGTAGAACATGCTGTATTTTTCCTGCACTGGACTGTACTGGAATGCAGTAAAACACATCAAAAACGCACTGAAATGCACTGGAACACACCAAAAACGCACTGGGCCCTAGTATAGTAGGAAAAAAACAGGTAAAAAGAAGAAAAAAAAGCACCTGGAATGCACCCGAAACCGCATAAAAAAAGCACCAAAAACAAACCGAAACACATCAAAAACGCATTAAAAACATGCATGCATAAATGCATCCGGAACGGATCTGCAGTGCGTTTTTGTAGTGTGAACCAGCCCATAGACCATATTTTATGCTGTGTGCATGTAAATACTTGTGCTAATGCTAATGCGCTCTATTGGAGTACAAGAGCTGCCTGCAACAGAAGGATGGCAGGCGGAAAAAGCTATATTCAGAAAATAAGTTGCGCTTAGAAACCGTTCTGAATAAATGTTAACAGGTGATAAAGTCCATCCAATAAAGTGACATCCAACATGACAGTATAGATCAGTGCACCAAAGGAAAAGTGATGTGCAGAAAGATGACTTCCACCTCTAGTCCTACTGCTGCTTACCGACTCCCTATAATCTATTACGGGAGATCACAAGCACTTTCGGCTCTATACCCAGCCAGGGCCTTGAATGGACACAGCAACAGCCTCTTCACAACAGACTTCCACCACCTAAACAGAATCCCCAAGAAGAAATAAAAGCTTCCATAGCATAACATCTTTGGGTATTTTATTATAAAAATTGTAGTACACTTACAGTTATGCAAGTAAATCTCAGCCTAAAAACAAGCCAGCCGGCTCAAAGTTAGCAGCCCGTCCCTCCGGGAACCTGCACGAATGTGTTAACGTCAGTACATCGCTCAACCCTACGCGTTTCATCACAGATGACGTCGTCCAAATGCTGCCTTTGTTCTAGCAAAAGAGGGTGCTTAGGCACTACCTTGAGAAGCCACCTGTGCCCTAGCAATGGAAGAAGGTCGGCAGTAATAGCTGCCTGCGTTCTAGCAACAGAGGATGATAGGATAGCTTCCTTGAGGAATCACCTGCGTCCTGGCAATGGAGGACGCTAGGAGACTTCCTTGAGAAGCCGCCTGCGCCCTAGCAATGGAAGACAGTAAGCAGCAATAGTCCAAATTCTGCCTTTGTTCTAGACAAAGGGGGGGCTTAGGCACTTCCTTGAGAAGCCACCTGTGCCCTAGCAATGGAAGAAGGTCAGCAGTAATAGCTGCCTGCGTTCTAGCAACAGGGGATGATAGGGCAGCTTCAATGAGAAACCACCTGCATCTTGGCAAGGGAGGATGCGAGAAGACTTCCTTGAGAAGCTACCTGCATCTTAGTAAAGGTGGATGTTAGGTAGTAACGGTACCATTTATGCTGTGATGCTGTACACATTCAAACATTTTGGAAAGATTACATGGGTACAGAGCACTGACAGCAAGCTCTTGCGTACTAATTGTCCTATTTTCATACGGCCATGTGCATAGTCCCTCAAGGTAAGACAGTCCACCGGATTCATTTGTTCTACTTTTATGTTTTTTCAGTAAAATATTTCTCTGTAGTATTTGCTCTGGAAAACACCCAGCATTTTCTATTGCAGATTTGTAAACCCAGAAGTTCAGGAGCCATTAGCAAAAAGGGAAGTGTGCACAGGGCTTGACTAAAAACTTTGCCAAAGCCTTCCTTGATGCTCTCCCTAGAATCATGGTCAGATATAAAATGTATAATAACACTAGTGGAGTCATCGAGTGGCCCCTGCGAAAGTTGCATTTTTGGGAATCCTATTCAACTACTGGCCAAGTAAAAATAATTATTTACTGTGTAATGATTGACGGCTAGATGGAAGTGAGTTATGCACAAGTCTACTGTACAAGACAATGTCAAGGGTCCCAGCACCCACCTGTCGTAAAAATGGGCTCCTAAATCCCAGAGGGCCCATATGTAGCTGCAAAGTATGCTCAAATGGAATATCTGCCCCTAAAAGACACATAAAGTGACACATTTAAAATGTTAATTCAAATCAAATAAACCTGATTGTCTGTATTATATTATATTTGCTTCCTCTTTTCACACAAGGCATAACATTTTTCAGCAGCTGGTGGTGGAGGTGAATATGGGTGTATGCAAATGCAGCTAGAATTTTCCTTTCCATTGCAGCAAAGATCAAGTCTGGATGGCTGCCATATGGAATTACTAATGAAATCGATTACTTATTATTTGAGAATGGCAGATGATCTTGGACAGTAAGCCCAGGTTCACACTGACAGCAGGAATGAAATTGTGCAAGTTCAGCTGAACTCGCACAATTTCATTCCCGCATGTCAGTCCCGACTTCAGAGACTGATGGGTTTCTGTACAGATGGATGTCGTGGAAATGGATGTCAAATTGCGTGCCAAATCAGCGGCAATTGCCGGCAATGGCACCGTCCGAATCGGTGCCATTGACGGCGCTGCACTGATTCCCAAAAGTAGTTTCTGTACTACTTTTGGCGATTTTGGGGTACGATTTCCATTGACATCTGTGCAGAAACCCACACAGATGTCTTTGAAATTGCCCCCGAAATTGGAACTGACATGCGGGAATGAAATCGTGCGAGTTCAGCTGAACTCACACGATTTCATTCCCGCAGTCAGTGTGAACCAGGGCTTAAACTTCTTCACAGCTTTATCCCTGACCTGTCTGGTGTGTTTCTTGGCCTTCATGATGCTGTTTGCTCTTTAAGGTCCTCTAGCAAACCTCTGAGGGCTTCACAGAACAGCTCTATTTATGCTGAGATTAAATTACACATAAGTGGACTCTATTTACTAATTAGGGGACTTCTGAAGGCAATTGGTTCCACTAGATTTTATTTAGGGGTATCAGAGTAAAGCGGGCTGAATACAAATGCACGCCACACTTTTCAGATATTTATCATTTTCCTTCCACTTCCCATTATGTGCCACTTTGTGTTGGTCTATCAGATAAAATCCTAATAAAATACATTTACGTTTTATGGTTGTAACATGACAAAATGTGGAAAATTTCAAGGGGTATGAATACTTTTTCAAGGCACTGTATATGAGCATCATTTAAAGAATTCCATGCATGGTATATTTTTACATACCGTAATTAAATAGTTCCAGCCTGGACAATATAGCTATATATGTATATGATACCTGGCTGATGCCACTGGAACCTAGAAATCACTGAAGAGGACACCACTACTTCAATGTTCTCCACTTGCTCCTGGGTCACATCCTGAGCGGCTGGCCTGATGCAGTGTGAAATTTGGCCGCTCAGCATGGGCACCATGTAGAGAATGGTTTCAATTTTTTTAAAGAATGATAAACGTTCTGTGATTGAATGAGGTGGGGCAGTGACATCATGCTCTCCACTTCATCCAATCACAAAATGCTTTGCATTCATTCAGAAGATACAAAGCATTCTCTAAATGGTGCTGTGCTGAGTGGCTGACCTCTTGTGTTCACAAGGCATTAGGCCGGCCACTCAGCACAGAATCCAGAAGCAAGTGGAGATCAGTGGAGTAAAGGTGTCTACATCAGTGATTTCCAGCTTCCAGGAGCATCAGCCAGGTATGGTATATACAGGACATAGGAACGAGGGACACCTATTAGCAAAAGTATGTAGGCATAGGACACCCCCCCCCCCCCCCCCCCTGCCATGCCCTCTTAAAAAGGATAATTTTACAAAAAAAATGAGTTAATGCTTTTTTTTTTACCACTGCTATTCATTTACATTGGCCTTTGAAGTTTACAGATGCAACAATTTAGAATTTGGATGAAAGGCTTAGCACTGGGAAACACATTTTGAATGATAAATAGTGAATTTTCTATACAAGTATATAGATCAGACCAAAATGAGGGAGAAATGAGGTGGAAAGAGGGACAGAGGGACTTTGTTCCAAATCCGGGACAGTCCCTCAAAATCCGGGACAGTTGGAAGCTATGATGTAAAAATATACTATACCATAGATTGACAACATGCTATACTGAACATCTAGACGTGTTAATTGCGCCTTCTTTATCCTGAAAAATATATATTAATATTAATTATAAATTATATAATTAATAATAATATATAAATAAATATTTTGTCTTGTGGTGAGGACACCAGATACAAGGGGGAACTCTGATGGGGACACCAGATACAAGGGGGAACTCTGATGGGGACACCAGATAAAAGGGGGAACTCTGATGGGGACATCAGATACAAGGGGGAACTCTGATGGGGACACCAGATACAAGGGGTAACTCTGATGGGGACATCAGATACAAGGGGGAACTCTGATGGGGACACCAGATACAAGGGAGAACCCTGATGGGGACACCAGATGCAAGGGTATACTCTGATGGGGACACCAGATGTAAGGGAGAACCCTGATGGGGACACCAGATGCCAGGGAGAACTCTAATGGGGACACCAGATGTAAGGGGGAACTCTGATGGGGACACCAGATGTAAGGGAGAACCCTGATGGGGACACCAGATGCAAGAGAGAACTCTGATGGGGACACCAGATGCAAGAGGGGGACTATGATGGGGATACCAGATGCAAGAGGGGGACTATGATGGGGATACCAGATGCAAGAGGGAACTCTGATGGGGACACCAGATGTAAGAGGGGGACTATGATGGGGACACCAGATGTAAGAGGGGGACTATGATGGGGATACCAGATGCAAGAGGGAATTCTGATGGGGACACCAGATGTAAGAGGGGGACTATGATGGGGACACCAGATGTAAGAGAGAACTCTGATGGGGACACCAGATGTAAGAGAGAACTCTGATGGGGACACCAGATGTAAGGGGGGACTATGATGGGGATACCAGATGCAAGAGGGAACTCTGATGGGGACACCAGATGCAAGGGAGAACTCTGATGGGGACACTTGATTCAAGGGGGAACTCTGATGGGGACACCATATGTAAGGGGGAACTCTGATGGGGACACCAGATGCAAGAGGGAACTCTGATGGGGATACCAGATGCAAGAGGGGGACTATGATGGGGATACCAGATGCAAGAGGGAACTCTGATGGGGACACCAGATGCAAGAGGGGGACTATGATGGGGATACCAGATGCAAGAGGGGGACTATGATGGGTATACCAGATGCAAGAGGGAACTCTGATGGGGACACCAGATGCAAGAGGGGGACTATGATGGGGATACCAGATGCAAGGGGGTACTCTGATGGGGACACCTTATGTAATGTGGTTTAATAGAGAGCAATTTGGACCTCAGCTGTAAGAAATTTTTAGTGGCTGGACCTCCTTAAATTTGAATTCATTACCCCTGCCCTAGGTAGACATCTGTGGGTTGCAGGAATGTGCACAAAATTGTGTGCATTCCTGAAATGCACAAAAACACACATCTCTTTTGCAGAAGTGCAGTGATGCCATTAAGCTTCTGCGCTCATTCACCTGCAGCGAAACGTATGGTAACAAAGTATCATGCGTTTTGGTGCAACATCATTTTTAAAAAGGTTATACAGGTTGTACATCCATTTGTACTACATTATATTTTTCATTTGTTATGTATAGTATAAAAAAAAGGTTTTGCCGCGTGCCACTTAAGTGTTCGGGTTTGGCTTGAAGCAAAGCTGGCAACCCTACTCACAGTATGTGTATGTATTATTTGCAGTTTCTGTTGGAAAATTGTTTAGTGTGTCAATACTAAATCTGGTTTTCTACTGCCCTCTAGTGGTGATATGTTAGTGTGCATTTCACTTTTCAGTCATATGAAGCTTCTGAATCTAACTCTTATTGTATTTGCTTAGCATTTATTTATTTTAAAGCGGTAGTAAACCGCAGTTGAAAAAAAAAAAAAGAAATCCCCTGCAAGGCAATGTCATATGGCCTCACATACTAGCACATTATGAGAGACTTACCTCAAAATAAAGCCCTCCAGTGCCGTGCTGTCACCGCTGAGAGGGCTTCTATCTTCCCCGGTCTTCATTCCGGGTTTGCGGGCTCTGACTACACAAGTGGCCGGGGGCAAGAAAACGTCGCTCCCGCCGTTTACGCCACAAGCTCTGAAAGTCCGGCACTGTATGCGGTCCGGCACTGTATGCCGGACCTTTAGAGCGAAAATCTGTGCAAGTTTAGGAGATATTTACAGTGCCTACAGGTAAGCCTTATTATAGGCTTACCTGTAGGTACAAGTGGTAGAACAGAATTTACTACCATTTTATAGGGAAATTATAGAGCATTTTAAATGAGTACACATTTTACATTTTTGTACATTTCTTATTTGCTTACTGTAATATTTTGTTATTATAACTTGTATTTCATGTGTTGCATTTCATATACAGTTTTATATACCTACCTCTTAAAAGAGAATTATGGCTTTGTAAAAAAATAAAAAATCATACTCACCTAGGTGGCTGCTGCTGTCCCCAGCCACCTCTAATGCCCCGTACACACGGTCGGAAAATCCGACCACAAAATCCATCGGATTTTTTCCGACGGATTTTGTCCGACACTGGTGTTGCATACACGTGGTCGGACAAAGTTGTCGGAAAATCCGATCATTCTGAACGTGGTGACGTTTGTTGCCTACGACGGGACTACATAGAGGCTAGTAGCCAATAGCTTTGGTCTTGTAATGTGATCTGAGCATGCGTGGCACTTTGTCCGTCGGAATTCGATACACACTATCGGAAAAAGTCCAATAGGACTTTGTTGTCGGCAAATTTGAGAGCAGGAGATAAAACTATTAAAAGTCCGATGAAGCCTACACACGGTCGGAATTTCTGACAACATTGTCAGATAGGACATTTTCCGTCGGAAAATCCGACCGTGTGTATGGGGCATAAGACTGAGATCTGAGCAATCAAACACCGTTGATCACTCAGCTCTCGGTCTTCAGCCTGTAGAGGGCTGGTCACTGTCAGTCACCGGCTCTCTGCTCTACCCCTCCAGGGCTCACTGGAGCAATGGGCTTTGGAGGGGGCGGGAGCAGCTGGCTCAGGCTTCTGTGATCCATAGATGAAGTATAGCCAAAAAAAGCTTTAGCTATACTTCTCCTTTAACTCATTTATGTTTTAGGGAATGTGATTTGCATCTCTGTGACTGGGAAAGTAGGATTAGCACTGTAAAGGATGGGGGGGGGGGGGGGGGTAATTTGAATTCCTTTTTATAATAGTTCAAGCTCCCTTACCCATCAAGAAGGCTCCTATGTGGATTAAACCTTTATTTCTCCACCATTGGAATATTGTGGGTGACCTCCTAGCTGAACCTCTGTGTTGTCTGTGACAGGGGATGTAGGGGAATGTGCTGAGTTTAATGCTTTTCTGTCTCTCTGTCTGCCCCATACTAAAAGAAAGTAAAGCCTCGTACACACGATCGGATTGCTGGCCAACAAATCCGAAGGACGTTGGCCCAAACTTGCATACACACGGCCACACAATTGTTGTCCAACAAATACGAACGTAGTGATGTACTACGTTGTTTTTCAGCTCTTTAGCGCCACCCTTTGGGTTCCTTCAGCTAATTTCATGTTAGTAGAAGTTTGGTAAGTGTTGATTCACGCTTTTCATTTCACACTTTTCAGTTTGTTTCTGAATGTTGCGGAATCGGAGGAGATAACGTGTTTTTTATTATTAGCCTTGGAGTTATTGCTTTGACATTATTTTTTTTCTCTTTACTACCCTACTTACCTATTTAGTGAACTACACTGAGCAAAATTATAAAACGCAACACTTTTGTCTATGCCCCTATTTATCATGAGCGGAACTCAAAGATCTACGTCTTTTTCTGTGTACACAAAAGGCCTATTTCTCTCAAATATTGTTCACAAATCTGTCTAAATCTGTGTTAGTGAGCACTTCTCCTTTGCCGAGATAATTCATCCACCTCACAGGTGTGGCATATCAAGATGCTGATTCATAGGTGTGCGTAGCCTCATGCATTAGGGTGTGCACCCCAAAGTTCAAACACACATGCGCAGTAGAGCAGTGGATGGGGTTAGTAGGGATGAGATTGGTGTCAGTAGCTTTTTGTTTTTTTTATTTTATTTTGTTATTTTTTTACAATTTAATTTTTTTTATATATAATATATATTTTTATTATTTTTTTTTTACAATGTGTTATGACCCCCAGGGGCATTTATGAAATATCAGAGAAAGGGACTGAGGACAAAGATTCCCCAGTCCTTTTCTCTGTAGCCTTAGCTGCCATGGGGGTCCAGCAGGGGGAATGTGCCCAGGCACACCCGCCTCACACTGTGCACATGCCTTTGCGCTGATTAGACAGCATGATTATTGCACAGGTGTGTCTTAGACTGGCCACAATAAAAGGCCACTCTAAAATGTGCAGTTTTATCACACAGCACGTTTTGAGGGAGCGTGCAATTGGCATGCTGACTGCAGGAATGTCCACCAGAGCTGTTGCCCTTGAATTGAATGTTCATTTCTCTACCATAAGCCATCTCCAAAGGCGTTTCAGAGAATTTGGCAGTACATCCAACCGGCCTCACCAGAGGCGTAACTAGAACCTTCAGGGCCCCGGTGCAAGAAACCATGAAGGGCCACCCTGACCCCCGGGGCGACCCAGCCCCATGCTTCAGGGGCCCATGTGTCACCCTTGTTCACCTGGATAGGAGGAGCAGCGGGGGCGGCATATAGAGGAAGCAATCCCCTCCATTTTCTTTCTCTAGCCTCTGAATATCGGTGGGAGGGAGAGGAGAAGTAGGCTTTCAGTAACTGCAGGACAATGGAGAATCTTCTATATGCCGCCCCTCCTATCCAGGTGTACAGGGGTGAGGCATGGGCCCCCTGGAGCATGGGGCTCGGATAAGTGGCAGCTAGCGGTGGTGGCAGTGATGGGGAATGGGATGGGATGAGTGGCAGCGGTGGTGGTGGATGGGATAAGCGGCAGCAGTGGTGGAGGGATGTGATCAGTGGTGCTGTTGAGGGGGTTATAGCAGTGGCAGTGGTGAGTGGGGGTAGGATCAGAGGTGGCGGTGAGGGGGGGTGGGATCAGTGGCAGTGGTGGGATCAGTTGCGGCAGTGGGGGTGGAGAGGGGGTGGGACCAGTGGCATTGGTGAGGAAGGGTGGGATCAGTGGTGAGGGGGGTGGGATCAGTGGCGGTGGCGAGGGAGGGTGGGATCAGTGGCGGTGGTGAAGGGGGTGGGATCAGTGGCAGTGGTGAGGGGGGGTGGGATCAGTGGTGGTGGTGAGGGGGGTGGGATCAGTGGCGGTGGTGAGGGGGTGGGATCAGTGGCAGTGGTAGAGGTGAGGGGGTGGGATCAGTGGCGGTGGCATTGGTGAGGAAGGGTGGGATCAGTGGTGAGGGGGGGTGGGATCAGTGTCAGTGGTGGTGGTGAGGGGGGTGGGATCAGTGGCGGTGGTGAGGGGGTGGGATCAGTGGCAGTGGTAGAGGTGAGGGGGTGGGATCAGTGGCGGTGGCATTGGTGAGGAAGGGTGGGATCAGTGGCAGTGGTGGTGGTGATGGGGGGTGGGATCAGTGGCGGCGGTGGAGGTGAGGGGGTGGGATCAGTGGCGGTGTTGGTGAGGGGGGGTGGGATCAGTGGCATCGGCAGTGGTGGTGGTGAGAAGGGGTGGAATCAGTGGCAGTGCCATCCTCCCCCACCACCACCTCTGCCTCTTACTGACCCCATCCCACCACCACCACAGATCTCATCCCTATCCCTTGGGGGGATAGGGATGAGATCTGTGGTGGTGGTCACTGGTCAGTAAGAGGCAGAGGTTGGGATCAGTTGCACTGAAAACGTGTCACTTACTTTGTCAGTTGATTCCGTCCCCTTCATCATGACTTCCTTCTGCCTGGGATGCTCTTATGTCATGGGGTCTTGTGCAGAGGGGAGAGCTCCTCCCCCTTCACTCCAGCGTCTGCCTCCCTACATGGTGTCCAGTGGTGGGACAAATGGACAGCCAAAACGGTGGAGAGCGGGCTGCCCCTGAGAGCGGGGGGGGCGGCACCTTAGAGAGTGGAGGGCGGGCGGCCCCTGAGAGCGGGCGGGCGGCGTACGGCACCTTAGAGAGTGGAGGGCGGGCGGCCCCTGAGAGCGGGCGGGACCTTAGAGAGTGAAAGGCGGGCGGCCCCTGAGAGCGGGCGGGACCTTAGAGAGTGGAGGGCGGGCGGCCCCTGAGAGCAGGCGGCGGGCGGCCCCTGAGATCGGACGGGCGGCGGGCGGCACCTAAGAGGGGAGGGCGGGCGGCCCCTGAGTGCGGGCGGGCAGCGGGCGGCCCCTAAGAGCGGAGAACGGGCAGGCGGGGGCCCCCACCCATAGCGGCGAGCTCCAGTGGTGCCCTCTAGTGGTGATATGTTAGTGTGCATTTCACTTTTCAGTCATATGAAGCTTCTGAATCTAACTCTTATTGTATTTGCTTAGCATTTATTTATTTTAAAGCGATAGTAAACCGCTCTTTAGCGCCACCCTTTGGGTTCCTTCTGCTAATTTCATGTTAGTAGAAGTTTGGTGAGTGTTGATTCACGCTTTTCATTTCACACTTTTCAGTTCGTTTCTGAATGTTGCGGAATCGGAGGAGATAACGTGTTTTTTATTATTAGCCTTGGCGTTATTGCTTTGACATTATTTTTTTTCTCTTTACTACCCTACTTACCTATTTAGTGAACTACACTGAGCAAAATTATAAAACGCAACACTTTTGTCTTTGCCCCTATTTATCATGAGCTGAACTCAAAGATCTACGTCTTTTTCTGTGTACACAAAAGGCCTATTTCTCTCAAATATTGTTCACAAATCTGTCTAAATCTGTGTTAGTGAGCACTTCTCCTTTGCCGAGATAATCCATCCACCTCACAGGTGTGGCCTATCAAGATGCTGATTCATAGGTGTGCGTAGCCTCATGCATTAGGGTGTGCACCCCAAAGTTCAAACACACATGCGCAGTAGAGCAGTGGATGGTGTTAGTAGGGATGAGATTGGTATCAGTAGCTTTTTGTTTTTTTTTATTTTATTTTGTTATTTTTTTACAATTTTTTTTTTTTTATATATAATATATATTTTTATTATTTTTTTTACAATGTGTTAGGACCCCCATTGAGGGGCATTTGTGAAATATCAGAGAAAGGGACTGAGGACAAAGATTCCCCAGTCCTTTTCTCTGTAGCCTTAGCTGGCATGGCAGTTCAGCAGGGGGAATGTGCACTGCACAAGGTGATTAGGGTGTGCCCAAGCACACCCACCTCACACTGTGCACACACCTTTACGCTGATTAGACAGCATGATTATTGCACAGGTGTGTCTTAGGCTGGCCACAATAAAAGGCCACTCTAAAATGTGCAGTTTTATCACACAGCACGTTTTGAGGGCGCGTCCAATTGGTATGCTGACTGCAGGAATGTCCACCAGAGCTGTTGCCCTTGAATTGAATGTTCATTTCTCTACCATAAGTCATCTCCAAAGGCGTTTCAGAAAATTTGGCAGTACATCCAGCTGGCCTCACAACCGCAGACCACGTGTAATCACACCAGCCCAGGACCTCCACATCCAGCATCTTCACCTCCAAGATCGTCTGAGACCAGCCACCCAGACAGCTGCTGCAACAATTGGTTTGCAGAACCAAAGAATTTCTGCACAAACTGTCAGAAACCGTCTCGGGGAAGCTCATCTGCATGCTTGTCGGAGTCTCGACCTGACTGCAGTTCGTCATCGTAACCGACTTGAGTGGGCAAATGCTCACATTCAAAGGCGTCTGGCCCTTTGGAGAGGTGTTCTCTTTACGGATGAATGCTGGTTTTCACTGTACAGGGCAGATGGCAGACAGCGTGTATGGCATTGTGTATGTGAGCGGTTTGCTGATGTCAACATTGTGGATCGAGTGGCCCATGGTGGCGGTGGGGTTATGGTATGGGAAGGGGTATGCTATGGACAATGAACACAGGTGCATTTTAGTGATGGCATTTTGAATGCACAGAGATACCGTGAGGAGATCCTGGAGGCCCATTGTTGTGCTATTCATCCACGACCATCACCTCATGTTGCAGCCTGATAATGCACAGCCCCATTGTGCAACGATCTGTGCACAGTTCATGTTTGGGATGCTCTGGATCGGCGTATACGACAGCATGTTCCAGTTCCTGCCAATATCCAGCAACTTCACAGGCCACAATCAACCTGATCAACTCTATGCGAAGATGTGCTGCACTGCGTGAGGCAAATACTGGTCACACCAGATACTGACTGGTTTTCGGACCCCCCCCCCCATACAGTAAAACTTCACATTTTAGAGTGGCCTTTTATTGTGGCCAGCCTAAGGCACACCTGTGCAATAATCATGCTGTCTAATCAGCATCTTGATATGCCACACCTGTGAGGTGGATGGATTATCTCGGCAAAGGAGAAGTGCTCTTTCACACGGACGGACCGTATGTCCGTTTTTCATCCATCCGTTTTCGGATGAAAAACGGACATACATGTATCCCTATGGGATGAGCATCCGCTGACACCCGCTCTCGTCCGTGTCCGCTATGCTCCGTTTCTGCAGACAGAGGAAAACCCCATTTTTTCATCCGTCTGCAGAGAGGATCGGATGACGACGGACTCTACGGTCCGTCGTCACCCGATCTCCCATAGTGGAGAGCGGCGCTCTGACAGGTCCGTCCCTGCACGGCGTGCAGAGACGGACCTGTCATCTTCCTGCTCAGCGGAGATCGCTCCGGCGATCCCCGCTGAGCAAGCGGCTATCCACGGGGCGGATCTGCACTGATCCGCCCCGTGTGAAAGAGCCCTAACACAGATTTAGACAGATTTGTGAACAATATTTGAGAGAAAGAAGGCCTTTTGTGTACATAGAAAAAGTTGTAGATCTTTGAGTTCAGCTCATGATAAATAGGGGCAAACACAAAAGTGTTGCATTTATAATTTTGCTCAGTGTATATTGTTTTTTTCTTCTGTGTACTCTTACTAATTTGTCTGACATAAAGTCTACCATCCTGGAGGCAACTAGATTGTAACAATGCCCACTGATTTTCGAAAATTGTACAATCTGGTATCGCACCAGAAAAATGTTCACCTTTGTCTCTTTGGATAATTTCGGACAAACTGTCGTGATCAGCTCTCCAAAGCTGTGTATTAATGATCAGATTAGCGTAAGATCGTTTTGAAAGAGGTATTTTCGATACGATTTTCTGATCGTGTGAGCTAGGCTTAAAGCGGGAGGTTCACACAAAAATGGAACCTCCGCTTTTCGGAACCCTCCCCCGTCCGGTGTCACATTTGGCACCTTTCAGGGGTAGGGGGGTGAGGATACCTCTATAATACATGTATTTGCACCCCACTTCCGGGCTTAGAATATCGCGGGAGTCTAGGCCTCTTCCTGTCCCCCCCGCTGTCTGCTGGGAAACACACGGGTCCCAGAGACAGCAGGGACCATTCCGCAGTGTGACTCGCGCATGCGCAGTAGGGAACCGGGAAGTGAAGCCGCAAGGCTTCACTTCCTGATTCCCTTAATGAAGATGGCGATGGCAGCACAGCGAGCGGCAGATCGGCTTCGGGTGCCGACATCGCGGGCGCCCTGGACAGGTAAGTCTCCATATTTTAAAAGTCAGCAGCTGCAGTATTTGTAGCTGCTGACTTTTTAAAAAAATTAATAAATTTCAGCGGACCTCTGCTTTAAGGGAAGATCCCTCTCTGGTTGAACGGCAGACCCAGAGAGTTTTAAGTATTTCAATTGTTTTTTGAATTAATGTTAGTGTTACGCTATTTTTGACATACAGTGCCTTGAAAAAGTATTCGTACATCTTCAAATTTTCCACATTTTGTCATGTTACAACCAAAAACGTAAAATTAATTTTATTGGGATTTTATGTGATGGACTAACACAAATGGCACATAATTGTGAAGTGGAAGGAAAATGATAAATGTTTATTTTTTATTTTATACAAATAAATACATAAAAAGTGTGGTGTGCATTTGTATTCAGCCCCCTTTACTCTGATACCCCTAACTAAAATCTAGTGGAACCAATTGCCTTCAGAAGTCACCTAATTAGTAAATAGAGTCCATCTGTGTGTAATTTAATCTTATCTCAGTATAAATACAGCTGTTCTGTGAAGCCCTCAGAGGCGTGTTAGAGAACCTTAGTGAACAAACAGCAGCATGAAGGCCAAGGAACACACCGGACAGGTCAGGGATAAAGTTGTGGAGAAGTTTAAAGCAGGGTTAGGTTATATAAAAAAAAATTCCCAAGCTTTGAACATCTCATGGGAGCTCTGTTCAATCTATCATCTGAGAATGGAATGAGTATGGCACAACTACAAAAATATCCAAGACATGGCCCCTTCCTCTGCTCTCCATCCTGAAACATCCCCCACAGCAGCCAGCAGGAGAGGAGGGAAGTTGTCAGCACTGTAATGTCCTAGAAACACAACAGAAAATAAGAGGACATATTACCAAAGTGAGAAGAACTTCTGTCTTATCACTGAATATTTGTCCCTATTGGATAAATAATCCTCTAATCTTGCTATATTGACAACTTTCTGGAATACTCCTTACTTTCTGTCTCAGAGACAGTGGCCACCATGAAAAACAGAGGGGTAAACCTCCCAAGCAGGGTAACACAGACAGCAATAAAAACTTAAGAGAGGGTCTAGCCCAGGGGTCTCCAAACCACGGCCCTCCAGTTGTTCAGGAGCTACAATTCCCATCATTCCTAATCATGTCTGTGAATGTCAGAGTTTTACAATGCCTCATGGGATGTGTAGTTCCGCAACAGCGGGAGGGCCGAAGTCCTGACGGACGTAACGTGCGTACGGGGGAGGAGCCTATCAGTCACTCGCTTCGTTCATCATTCTCAGCGGCTCTGACCGCGATCTCTGTATTCCTGCAGCGCGGGATATTTAAACAGCAATTGTTCCGCTTTTGCAACCATCAGCTGTGTATGCCAGAGTTATATATCAAGCTTTAATTCTTGGGCTGTACAATTCACTGGACTTTTTACTAATGCTTTCAACTTTTGGCTATAATACATCAGCCTTATTGTAGATACAACCATTTTTCTTTGAGGTTGTAAAAAATATTTTTTTAATCATCAGTTTTAAAATAAAAATACCTAACAGTCTACACTTAGAGTGTCCCTCCCTCTATTATTATTTTATGTTGGAGAACTCTATCGTTTGGATCCACGCCGCTTACTATTGATTTGCCTGATGCATGGAGTGAAAATCTGCCATAAGATCTTTCCTGCTGGTTGGTGATTTCCTAGATTGGAGTCGGTTGGACTTGGAACCATACATCTCATTCCCTATTGATTATATGCGTATGTGCGTTGCACATCTGGTAAGAGTATTTCATCCATTTTCGGTGAAGGATATCACTTTAAGAATTATTTGAATGATGATTTACAGTCACCCGGGTGTTATTCTACAATCAGTTATTCACTCCAATTACATTGTCTTGCACTGACAAGATATGAACTTTTGTCAATTGACTTATTTTGTGTATTAAGTTTTATATCAATTTTATTTTATTATAATTTTTTTGATGCGCTTCACTTGTTTCACTTTTTATACTATCTGTAAGTGGCTATAGTCTGTATGTCATTAAAGTGGACCTGATAGAAAGTACTGTTTAAACAAGCATGTCTGTGCAAAAGCAGTTGGCAGTACATAACCTCCACTTGTTAAAGTACAACTAAAGGCAAAACTTTTTTTAGTTTTGGATAGAGTGGAGAGGGATTAGAACACCTATTTTTTTTTTTTTTTAATTGCTGTCCTGGTTTCGTTAGAGTGTTCCATCCTCTCTATTTGTCACGTTTACCATTCTCATTGAGGCCGGGTTCACACTATGTGGGGCCGCGGCTCGCAACAGGGGGTCTGGTGCATCCCTGTTCACCATTTCAGGTCCAAATTAGGTCCGAATTTTAGGCTGAATTCAGACCTGAAACGGAGCCAAAGACGCACGGGTCCCTTCTGCTGTGCGCTCCGCCGTATCCAATTTTGCATAAGTGTGAACCCAGCCTCAAAGAGAAAGTAAAAGAAAGTCCCAAATGTTGAGTTGTTCTCAGAAAATGTATAGAATAATAGAAGGGACGTTTTCCAACGGGGACACTAGTTCTGGTGACCTTGGGGTCCCCAAGGAATTCCCTTAATTTACAGGGAATTCAACTCACTTTCTGTTTTGGCAATGGGACAGGAAGTGAAGGTAAATCTCCCTAGCTAGACACAGATGGCAAAAAAGAAACGGACAGGGGTTAAAACCTTCCTTTACTCTAGCCAAAATTAAAAAAAGTTTTGCCTTTTCTAGTTCTAGTTTAACTGGTTGCCGACCAGCGCACGCCGATGTATGTCGGCAGAATGGCGCATAGGTACGTCCCATTTATGAAGTGGTGTCGCCGGCGCAAGTGGGTCCAGCGGACTCGATGTCCTCCGGGTGCCTGCGATCGTGATCACGAAGAGGAAGAACGGGGAGATGCTTTTGTAAACAAAGCATTTCCCCGTTCTGCCTAGTGACAGGACAGAGATCCCAGCTCTCTGTCATCGAGAGCAGTGATCGCTGTCCTGTGTGTTAAAGCCCAGCCCCCCCACAGTTAGAATCCCTCCTTAGGACACACTTAACCCTTCACTGCCCCCTAGTGGTTAACCCCCTTCACTGCCAGTGTCATTTACACAGTAATCAGTGCATTTTTATAGCATTGATCGCTGTATAAATGACAATGGTCCCAAAATAGTGTCAAAATTTTCTGATGTGACTGCCACAATAAAAAAATCGCAGATCGCTGCCATTACTACTATAAAAAAAAAAAAAATGTCATAAAAAACTATCCCCTATTTTGTAGACGCTATACATTTTGCGTACACCAATCATAATACGCATATTGCGATTTTTTTTTTACCAAAAATATGTAGAAGAATACATATCGGCCTAAACTGAGGAAAGAAATAGTTTTTGTTATATATTTTTGGGGGGTATTTATTATAGCAAAAGGTAAAAAATAATATACTTCAAAATTTACGCTTTTTTTTGTTTTATAGCGCAAAATAAAAACCGCAGAGGTGATCAAATACCACCAAAAGAAAGCTCTATTTGTGGGGAAAAAAAGGATGTCAATTTTGTTTGGGTACAACGTCGCACGACCGCGCAATTGTCAGTTAAAGTGACGCAGTGCCGAATCGCAAAAAGTGGAAGGGGGTAAAATCCTCCAGGGCTGAAGTGGTTAAACATATGTTGCAGCATATCCCATATCAAATAGCTCCCCAAACACCCTATGCACATATGATGTGCGTTAAAAACGCACCCCAGATGCCTATTTTATTTATTTTTTCCTCGAACAAGGCCTAACGTGCCGCAAACGCAGCTCGAATGGAAGGTGTTGACACCAAAAATAATTCATACATACTGTAAATATCTCATATTTCAGGGTAATTTTTATGACATTCCATAACTAAGATTTAGTTCATCAGATATTTTTTCTGCCACCAGCTTCAGTCTACACTTTTCTAGTGCTTTTATCAGGGTAGACACATTTGCATTCTCCCTCTTCTTTTTCTTCCATTCCCGCAAACATTGTCTTATTTGTTCCTTCAGGTTATAAGGGTTAGCGTAGCTAATTTGCTCCATTGTGCTATCGTTAACCCCAAGAGTGCGCATCAGCATCTTCCAATCCTTCCCCACATTTTCACATGTTATGTCAAAGGCCTGGCCAAGCTGGTCTGTGGAACAAGGAAACAGGAAAATTGTTCAATGAAAATATCATGCTTACAAAAATATAACGCAACCTTTATAAATGCTAAACAAGGCACTTGGCGCATGGAAGGTGTCTGTACAGAGCTAGAATTAGGACCAGTTCACACCAGATGCAGTTACATGCAGTTCCGTTTTTTCTGCACCAATACAGTCAGTTCCGGTCAGTTTCTGCACTCACTGAACTGGGGGGGCTTTGTTCCCCCGCATCGCTGGACCCAGGGACAGGTAAGTGTCCGATTATTAAAAGTCAGCAGCTGCAGTATTTGTAGCTGCTGGCTTTTACATTTTTTTTTTAGGGGGTACCCCACTTTAAGGCCTTGTACACACTGAACAAGCCCCTCTAAACACCAGACCTGCTGTCATGAAAATGCAGCATTAAAAATTTGCTAAATCGGCGTATTTATGCGCATCTAGTGTTTAACCGCTAAGAGCCAGAGCCTGCCGGTGTTCTATCACCAAGTGTCCGGCTGTCACTAGGTGTCCGAAGTCTACTGCGCATGCGCAGTCTGGATCCAGAAGATTTTCGGAAATTGTCGGAAGATGAGCGGCGCATGCGCCGTGAGTCGAGGAGAAGCCCCCACCATCCAAGCGGACATAGGGTTAGTCAAATTGAGAGGGCCCCTCGCCGGCTCGCTTCGCTCGCCACGCATCGGGCACGGCCTCGCTGCGCTCGGCACTTTTATATTCTACCTCTATGTCCACTGGGATGGTGGGGCTTGAAAGTGGACTCACGGCGCAGGCGCCGTTCATCCTCGGCAATTTTCGGAATATGGGCGTCCTGTGTACTGCGCATGCGCAGTACACCTCGGACACTTGGTGATGGGGGACGGATAATGATACAACACCGGCCCTGTGAGAGGTTTAGAATGCTGGGAGGTGGGGCTTGTGGTCATGTGATGTGATCGCTGTAATTGGCTGTCACATGATCAGAAAACTCCCAATCGCAAGCAGCTTTCCATCAGCCGCCGGTAACTGTTACGGTAGTGTGCATGGCATGCGTTCTCTGCACAGCTCTATTGGTGCTATTGCAGGCAAATATACAGCTGGGCGAGGCCAAGACCCGGCCGCATATTTGCGTGTGCTCGGCGCAAAAAGGTTTACATGTGTTTTATGCTTATATCTGCATAGACACATAGACTAACATAGCGGTGCTTTTACAGGCTGAAAAGAAAAAAAAAACAATGTGTGTCTAAGCTTAATTTTTCAAGCTCTTATTCAACCACATCCCGCCCGCCGGCTGTCATATGACATCCTGGACTTTGTGCGGGTATATCTGAATGATGCCTGCAGCTACAGGCATCATTCAGATATCAGATTTTTCAGCCATCAATTCCCTACACCAGTCATGGCTAACCTTGGCAGTGGCACCCCAGATGTTTTGGAACTACATTTCCCATGATGCTCATGCACTCTGCAGTGTAGTTTAGCATCATGGGAAATGTAGTTCTAAAACATCTGGGGTACCAAGGTTCGCCATCACAGCCCTACACCATAAGAACGATCATAGCGGCTGTTCCACCGAATGATCGTTCTTACGGGCGGCGAGAGTGAACGCCCCCCCTTCCCGCCGTCCTCCGGTGCTTCTACCGACTCACTGCTTCCATCAATGAGTCGGAGACAGGATCTGCCGGCACCGGATGTTTACTATAGAGATTCTCTATGATCGTTTGGATGCCGGGTGCGATGTTATGACGTCACACCCGGCCTCTGCATTCAAACAAACGGTGCCCCCTCGGCTGGGAAGCCGAGATAGTTTTATTTTTTTTTATTTTAGGCTTCCCAGCCTAGAGGTGAGATGTGGGGTCTTGTTAACCCCATAGCTCACTGTAAAGAGGACCGATCATGCCATATTCCTATTACAAGGAATGTTTACAATAGGAAAAAAAGTGTCAAAAAAACAAACAAAAAAAAAAACGTAAAATTAACAGTTAAAAATAAAAATAAAAAATTTAAAGCGTCCTTGTTCCCGTGAGCTCGCACGCAGAAGCGAACACATATGCAAGTCCCGCCCACATATGGAAAATGGTGTTCAAGCCACATACGTGAGGTATTGCCGCGAACGTTAGAGTGAGAGCAATAATTCTAGCCCTAGACCTCCTCTGTAACTCAAAACATTAGTTAGTTAGTTAGTAACCAGTAAAAAGAATTTAAAGCGTCGTCTATGGGGATTTTTAAGTACCGAAGTTTGGCGCCATTCCACGAGCGTGTGCAATTTTGAAGCGTAATGTGTTAGGTATCTATTTACTCAGTGTAACTTCATCTTTCACATTATGCGAAATAATTGGGCTAACTTTACTGTTTTGTTTTTTTTAAAGCACAAAACTGTTTACTTTTTTCAAAAACAATGCTTTTGAAAAATTGCTGCGCAAATAACGTGCGAGATAAAAAAGTTGCAACGTCCGCCATTGTATTCTCTAGGGTCTTTGCTAAAAAAACATATTTAATGTTTGGGGGTTTTATGTAATTGATTTTATATGATATTTATATGTAGGAGAGAAATGTCAGAATTGGCCTGGGTGGCAAGTGGTTAAACTCAATGTGCATGAAGTAGAGTTGCCACCTCATCCCTTTAAACCCGAACACCTTTGAATTACACAGGTTCTGAGGCTAATTAAATGCAGATAATGCACCAAGTGAGTTTAATTACCACCTTAATCACTGTGTACTGAACCTGTGTAATCAATATGTGTTCGGGTTTAAAGGGATGACGTGGCAACCCTAGCATGAAGCCTACAATAAAACAACCCCCCCCCCCCCCCACACTCTGATGCAATTTGAGAAAATCCAAAAGAATCCCAAGTCATCAAATCCAGTTTGTTCATCTCCACTAGGGATGAGCTCAGGCGTGTTCGCATGCTCCACGTGCAGAGCCCGCCAGGAAGTCGGCGCAGCACTGCGCTAATCACAGGCAATGAGACATTTCCCGATGTACGGACAATGTCTCACTGCCTGTGATTAGCGCTGCGCCAACTTCCTGGCGGGCTCTGCACGTGGAGCATGCAAACACGCCTGAGCTCATCCCTAATCTCCACCAACAACATTTTTACCTTCATCTGGATCTTCAGCTACAGAAGCTTCCTCTCTGGAAATCGGTGGCCCCTGGAATTCTTTCACTTCTTTTGCGAGATCGTATCTCTCTGTATGCTGTAAAAGCTTGATCAGGAAGTCCAGGTTGTCTTTCGAGATCTCTGTCAGCTCCATGAGTTTCATGAATAGATCTGTCGGACTTGTAATGGTTTCCATTTTCTTTCTAGGTATCTTATCGTGGCAAAGAAACTTCATGTTATTTAGATCGGCATTACTCAGTTTTCCTGCTATTCTTAGCAGCATGACATTGAAGTCCTCCATTTCTGTGTGTTGTTTATCTGTCAATATACGACTGTTTTCTGTTAACGGTTATTGAAGACTGGCCTGAATCGCCTCGATCTGGAAAAGAAATTGAAATAAATTGTCTTTATATCTCACTTTCATTTTACTCAGCTAGTTGTCCTCCCCCGCCACCCCCCCTCATACTTTTGCTTTTCACACACAATGTGACATTTTACGAAAACAACGTAGCTATTTCTTTTAAGCAAAAAAATGTATAAAGGTGAGATTATAACAACAAACCTCATAATCCTTGTTTGCTCGGAAGATCTGTTGGTGTTCTCCGGGAAGTTGCACACACTCACTACAACCAGGAAGTTAGTAAGAAATGTGAACTGAGCATGTCAACTCCCAACCCTTCCCTCCCACCCTTTTGTTTCAAAACTTCTTCAGCTTGTAATAGCCAACGCTGAAAAGGCATCATTCAGGATATAGTAAATCAGAATCACATGTGTTGTACAATAGGGAATATTCATTAAAGATCTGTAGAGAATTTATTGTAGAGTTAGTACAGTTTAAATAAAATAGGAGGTACACATAGTCTTGTTGTTGTAGACATAGTCATAGTTTTGTCACAACTTGCTTTCACTTTCAGTTACTTTTTATTGTGGATGATGACCGGTGTTCTAAAAAAAATCTCGACACCGGTGTTTCTTCAGATTTGGCAACCTGTCGGAATGTGTAACGGAAGTGACGTTACACAATTCAACATCCAACATCTAACTAGTCAGACTGAGTTCTAAGTACTGTATTTCACTATATAACCTCCGTTTACTGTTAAAAATAAGGGTAAAATGCAAAACTCCAGTGGGTGTAACAAGATGCCCGCTTTTCCCCTGCTCAGTGTATCCTTACTGTGGAGAAGTGCGGGGCATAGCAAGAAGGCAGCGACGGAATGTCACTTCCGTTACACATTCTGACGCGTCGTCTTATCTGGCGAAATACCGGAAGCTCAGTTTTAATGCTACATTTTACTGCACAAGCATTATCCTGCATTCACAACTAGCAGAGTGTATTTCTGGTGATTTTTTTTTGTGTTTTTTTCTTTTAAGCATTTCACAAGCTTTTTGCAAGTGTCCTTAATCTATAGTAGGCTGCAGGCATTTTTTTTTCCGGGCTCGGCAAGGGGAGAAGAGTGCAAAAAAATACATGAAAATAAATGTGTCGCATGTTTACAAGGGCTCCAATTAAAGTTTGTGAGGCCAGATTATGCAAAAAAAAAAAAAACTCATGTACTTTCAGTGCCGGTTCACACATATTCGATGCGGGAACCAGCGCGATTCCAACGCCGGTTACCGCTTCACATACAACTCGCAGGAAGTTCACACTGCCCTATGCGAACTGATGCGGGGTCAATTCAAAGTTAATGACACCCCCAGATCGGTTTGCAGATCGCACAGGACAGGAATCACAGTAAACACCCATGCGATCTGATTCTGGTGCAAAAAAAAAGGGACCTGAACGATTTTGGTCCGAATGCGATGCAAATTCAGCCATACGATCTGTTCCGTGATGTAATCGCGGCTCCAGCAACTCACAGCGATAGAGCCGCAAACCCAGAAGACTCGCCGAGGTCAAAATGTCAGCTCCCTCGGCATGGACCGGGATTAGATACCGACGCCTTGTTCTAAGGTAAGTATTTTTTTGCCTGACATGTTTTTGTTATTTTTTTACATATTTTTTTTCTGCGGGTATACAGCCGCTTTAAGTACACCGATGTCTTCAGAGAGACTAAGCTCTGCCCTCTGCCAGCCCACTACTGGGGATTAGCTAAGGCCTCAAAAATATTCAAGGCAGCTCCTCCTAACCTCCACCCACTAGCTCTAGAACATTCTCCAATATCCTAGAAACAGGGGGAGGCACTAGGGGAGCTGTCAGGAGTCATCGAGCCCTGAACTTCACTGAACCCTGACCCAGATTCCATAGCTCAGGCTTAGCCCTGAGCTGAACTAAATTTACCTCCTCTAACACATCCTACACTACTTCTAGCACACACTAGAGCAGCAGAGTGGCTCCTGGTTGGCTGTCCAGCCTAGACAACCACCACCCTGCCCTTGTAGATGGCTCTTCCCAGCCGCCATTCCTGACTAATGTTCTGGAACCGGGCCCAAGTCTCCTTAATATGAGATCCTGGCAGGGGGTTGGGGGATGTGCATGTAGTCCCGCATGTCATCCTACCACTGCGCACGAGAGTCCTCTATGATGTCCATGATGTCTCGAGGGACATACGGGTATTCCAACCCCCACTCGAGTGCTGTCCTCCACTGTACCTCTTGCTGGAACCTGAAGAATCTTGGCAGTTCCCTTGGCTTGCCTTTCCCAGGGAGGGCACAGGACTTGGGTGACCTCACTACCCACTGCCTGCACGTCTGGTCTGGGTTGTGGAGGGTTGGTTCTGGAACCTTTGCCGTACACAGATAAGGGTCTGCAGGGGTCCTTTGGCCCTTTCAGCTGACTCTAGCATCTCTAGCATTTCTGGCAGTACTTCCACTACTTCCTGGGAGTTGCCCCACTCCAATTTCTCCTCAGAATTGCTGTGAGATGTCCACTCTTCCCAGTCATCATCTATGGGCCGAATTCTGCATTCAGTCTGGGTGACCCCCAATCTATTGCCCTACCATTGCTGCTCCTCTCTGGCTCACCTGAAGACGAGCTGCCTTCCTGCACTGGCTCCTGCCAGGTGGGGTTGGCAGGGTGGATGGTTGCAGCCGGCCTTCCAGGGGTAGCTTCTAGTTCCTGCTGGGCAGTATTTACAGGTACTAGCTCCCTGACCGGACTGCAGGCCGAGACCTGATCGTAGATCCACGCTGTAATTGAGCGGCTCCTGCTCTCTCTGTGTCAGCTTGGAAAACAGCTCGTCGTAGTGCCTACACCGGATCCAGGCACTGACCACTGAAGTAGGTCTCCTGCAGCCAGGACATAGCAGACACAGCCTCTCCAAACCCTTGATTAACTCGAGGGCGAATACACCTCAATTCTGCAGCCGCACACCGGTGTCCACCAGTGTCATCTCCTGCACTTCAGGCAACCAGGTTAGCGCTGGGTGCACATGTGCACCATTCGCCATCTTGTTCCTCTCTCTCTTCGCAAGCAAGGCATGCTGGGTCTCCTCCAGGGCATGGCTCCTCCCACAAGCTTCCAGACTGGCTGGAGCCTACAGCTTTGATAAGCCGGCCTTCTCCTGTGCGCTCTGCAGTAACCCCTTCCTGACTAAACAAACTTGCAGGCACAGGCAGTACACTGGTGGTTGTCAAGTACACACTGATACTTGCAGAACTTGTCAGAACATGCCACTCAGCACCGACTGTGCCCGAGCAACTGGGAGCAGATGGTAGTAAGCGTTCACTGTGGTTGCCATGAGCAATACCAAAGCCTGTAACACACGTCACACTGTTTTTAGCAGGGTTAGATAGACAACTAAACAACAGAAATCTCCTGCGCTTGGGGGCTTAGTCTATGGATAAGTGGTGTGGCCAACCCTCTGAATCAAACAGTGCCTGCAGTCCTGCTGCCCTCCTCCGAACAATGGGTATTCTTAAAACTGAAACATAAAAAGAGGAAAGGAGGGCGCACCGACCTTGTGCAATACCAATGGTAAATTTTATTAAAAACTGTAACAGCAATAATCGTACTCACAAAAACGAGCGTGTAAAAGAGGCGTATCAGTAGATGAGACTACGTCTCTGAATGCCTCCAACCCGGACCTGATATTGAAGGGGTCAGATGGCATCACAAATGGCTGGTGGAAGAGGAAGAGTTTATTGAAGCACATGCATGGGGTCAGCGCTGGGTGCATGGCAGGGCTCCATAACGTTACTGGTAGTGGGGTAGTGGTGATACGATGGACAGGTGGAGAAGGCATTGGGTCTGCGTGTCCCTCCTAAATGCATCAGCGACCGTGGTGGTGTATATTACATCAAGAAAGTTTACTTAAAGCGGATGTCTGCCGACCATTCATTTTTTTTTCTGGCATTCTGACACTTGCTTAATAACAATATAACACTCACGTCTTTGGTGTAATAATTCCCCCGATGTCCATTTTTATATCTAAAATGAACTTATAAAAAGTGACGATGGCCAGTTCCATGTTGCTTGTGGGCATGCGAAGCCTACAAGCATTGATTTCCTGGATGCAGTGAATGCTGAGCTCCCAGCATTCACCGCTCGTTCTCCCACGCATGCTCAGTGTGTGGGGATTTTGCGGCGGCGTTCAGCACTGACTCCTGGGTAGCCTGACACTTAGCTCCCAGGAGACAGTGCGCCTCAGGGGAAAAATAAAATGCACGCCTACTCCCGTGGGAGTTACATACAGGAAGTGGCAGAATAAAGACAGATTCTAAGGTAAATACATGACCAAAAAAAATTTTTCTTTTTATTTGCACATCTGCTCATAGCGCTGATGGGGTTAAGGTTAACTTAATAAATTGTGTAGACCTCCGATTTAAATTCTATCATCTTTTAAAGTAAGGATACCCCATGTGTAAGGCAGTGACCCTAACCAAGGTGCCTAGCATAGCCCTGAAGAAGCCCCCCCTGGGCAGACCTCTCATGTGACCCTTGCTTGGCGCCCAACGAGGAGGGAAGCATGGAGGATGTGACTACCACCCCACGGCCCATACCCTACATATATGACACCCAACGTGGGGCTACGTTTATTGCATGCACCTGAAGACCACCTCTAAAGAGACCATGGCAATAGCTATTTAGAACCTGTCCAGGCTTGCCCAAGCAAAAGTCCACGTGAACTACACGTGTCTGCTTCCTGATAGGGGGGCGTATATTGCAACCGGACCCAGAAAAGAAGCTTAGATGCTCCACATGCGTTGCCACTAGGGATGAGCCGAACACCCCGGGTTCGGTTCGCACCAGAACCTTCGAACGGACCGAAAGTTCGCGCGAATTTTCGAACCCTATACGTTATAATGGACGCGAACGTTCGAAATCAAAAGTGCTAATTACAACGGCCAATATGCATGTTAATGTCATAAAACAGGTTTGGGGACCCGGGTCCTGCCCCAGGGGACATATATCAATGCAAAAAGAACTTTTAAAAACTAACGTTTTTTCGGGAGCAGTCATTTTAATGATGCATAAAGTGAAAAAAAAAAAAAGTGAAATTTTCCTTTAAATATGGTACCTGGGGGGTGTCTAAAGTATGCCTGTGAAGTGGCATGTGTTTCCCGTGTTTAGAACTGTCCTTGCACAAAATGACATTTGTAAAGGAAAAAAAGAAGCCATTTAGAACCACAGGTACATTATGAAGTGTAGCTCCATCCCCAAAAAATCTATTTTTAAGCTTTTTGGAGAACATAGGGAGGGGTTATCACCCCTGTAACATTTGCTGTCTTTGCACATCTGTTCAGAACATGTCACCTCACTTTCCGTCCCAATGACAAATGTTTTTGGAAAAAGTGGGGTTTTAATTGAAACAAGGATTGGTGATAAAGTATCAGTAGAGAGGAGATACCTTTTTCCCAAATTAAATCTAACAGGATAGAATTTCCCTTCCTAGGGGTAGATTTCCTCTCACTTCCTGTTTTCTCTTTCCATTTGCAAGTAGGAGTCGTTTGTAAGTTGGATGTTTGAAAGTAGGGGCCTGGCGTATATACTCTGCAGAAATTTGCCCTATTAGATGTTGGTGTAGCCACAAGACTGGTACAGGAATGGGCCCTGCTGGGCCCTGCTGTGAGTTAATAGATCAAGATTTGTAATTGCATGCACCTGTTGAACAGGGCAGAAAAATTTGGGGGTGGTGGTGGTGGTGGACGGTGTTGCCACAAGACTGTAAGCTCTCACAGTTACTCTTGGTGGGCGCAGGAATGGGCCCTGCTGTGAGTTATTAGATCAAGATTTGTAATTGCAAGCACCTGATGAACAGGGCAGAAAAATTGGGCCTTTGGCGGTGGTGGTGGACGGTGTTGCCACAAGACTGTAGGCCCTCATAGTTACTCTTGGTGGGCGCAGGAATGGGCCCTGCTGTGAGTTATTAGATCAAGATTTGTAATTACCCGCCCCTGTTAAACAGGGGCTGAAAAATTGTGCCTTAGGCACTGGTGCTGGTGCCACAACACTGCAACCCCTCACAGATACTGTACTTGGAGCACAGCAGTCACACGTGTTGCAAAGCATTTTTTTAAAAAATTGTAAGTACACGCCCCTGTTAAACAGGGGCTGAAAAATTGTGCCTTAGGCACTGGTGCTGGTGCCACAACACTGCAACCCCTCACAGATACTGTACTTGGAGCACAGCAGTCACACGTGTTGCGAAGCATTTTTAAAAAAAATTGTAAGTACACGCCCCTGTTAAACAGGGGCTGAAAAATTGTGCCTTAGGCACTGGTGCTGGTGCCACAACACTGCAAACCCTCACAGATACTGTACTTGGAGCACAGCAGTCACACGTGTTGCGAAGCATTTTTTTAAAAAATTGTAAGTACACGCCCCTGTTAAACAGGGGCTGAAAAATTGTGCCTTAGGCACTGGTGCTGGTGCCACAACACTGCAACCCCTCACAGATACTGTACTTGGAGCACAGCAGTCACACGTGTTGCGAAGCATTTTTTTTATAAAAATTGTATGTACACGCCCCTGTTAAACAGGGGCTGAAAAATTGTGCCTTAGGCACTGGTGTGGTGGCATGGATCATTGAGGAGGAGGAAGAGGATAGTCAGTGAACATAAGAGGACAGTCACTCAGCATCAGCATAGGCAGTCTTGAAGGGATGTGACATTAAAAATTATTCGGTTATATCCGCCTCAGGTGCCTGGTAGCTGGTGGTGATCCAAGACTGATTCATTTTGATGAAGGTCAGTCGATCAACCGAGGCGGTGGACAGGCGCACCCTATGATCGGTGACAAATCCTCCAGCAGCACTGAATGTGCGTTCGGAAAGAACGCTGGAGGCAGGACAGGCCAGTAGCTCAATTGCATACTGTGCAAGCTCTGGCCAGTGATCCATCCTCAGGACCCAGTAAGCCAGAGGATTTTCGGTGGGAAAGGTGTCCAAGTCTGACCTTGCCCCAAGGTATTCCTGCACCATGTATATCAGACGCTGGCGATGGTTGCTGGAACCGATCATACCTTGGGGCTGCGGACTAAAAAATTGTCTGAACGCATCGGTCAGACGTCCACCTTCCCCACCGCTCCTTCTGCTACTGACCGAAGCCTCAGCAACTCGTCGCCCAGGACCAGGAGTTTGTAACCTCCCAGTTTCTGGGAACGCGTTGCACAGACCTTTCTGCAAGGCCTCCCTGAGATGTCTCATCCTCTGCTCCCTCTGCGACGGCAAGATAAGGTCCGCAACCTTACCCTTGTACCGCGGATCAAGGAGAGTGGCCAGCCAGTAATGGTCCCTCTCCTTGATCCGAAGAACACGAGGATCCTTCCGCAGGCTTTGCAGGATCAGGGAGGCCATGCAGCGTAGGTTAGCTGAGGCATTCGGTCCGGAGTCTTCTGGGTCACTGAGGATGACATGATCGCCAGCCACCTCCTCCCAGCCACGTACAAGTCCACTGGTTTGTTGGGACTGTACATCATCCCTAAAAGACTGCTGCTGCTGATGCTGAGTGCCAGGCTCCACCTCCATGCTCACACAATCCTCCTCCTCCTCCTCCTCCTCATCCTCTTCCTGTGTGATGGGTGGGACAGAAGGAACACTGTCCGGATAAAGGGGGCCTTGAGAGGCAAGGAAGTCCTCCTCTTCCTGCCTCTGTTCTGCCTCAAGTGCCCTGTCCATTATCCCACGCAGCGTATGCTCCAACAGGTGGACAAGAGGGACAGTGTCACTGATGCATGCACTGTCACTGCTCACCATCCTTGTGGCCTCCTCAAATGGTGAGAGGACAGTGCATGCATCCCTGATCATGCTCCACTGACGTGGGGAAAAAAAACCAAGCTCCCCTGACCCTGTCCTGGTGCCGTAGTCGCAAAGGTACTCATTGATGGCCCTCTGCTGCGTGTGCAGTCGCTGCAGCATGGCCAACGTTGAGTTCCACCTGGTGGGCATGTCACATATTAGGCGGTTCTTGGGCAGGTTCAGCTCCTTTTGCAGCTCAGTCAGCCGAGCACTGGCATTATAAGATCGGCGGAAATGCACACAGACTTTCCTGGCCTGCCTCAGGACATCCTGTAAGCCTGGGAACCTGCCCAAGAACCGCTGCACCACCAGGTTGAGGACGTGAGCCATGCAGGGCACATGGGTGAGCTGCCCCTGTCGCAGGGCGGAGAGGAGGTTGGTGCCATTGTCAGAAACGACCATTCCTGGCTTAAGCTGACGTGGCGTCAACCACCTCTCGGCCTGCCCCTGCAGAGCTGCCAGAACCTCTGGCCCAGTGTGGCTCCTGTCCCCCAAACACACCAGCGCAAGCACGGCATGGCATCTTTTTGCCTGCGTACTTGCGTAGCCCCTTGTACGCCTACGGAGCACCGCTGGTTCCAAGGACAGAGCACTGGAGGAAGAAGAAGAGGAGGGGGTGGAGGAGAGAGGTGTGTCACAACCAGTAGCAGTAGTAGCGTTTTGGAGGCGTGGTGGCGGAACAACCTCCAACACTACTGCACCTTGTCCTGCATCCCTCCCAGCTGCCAATAGAGTGACCCAATGGGCCGTGAAAGAAAGGTACCGTCCCTGTCCATGCCTGCTGGACCATGAGTCAGCGGTAATATGCACCTTACCGCTGACCGCCCTGTCCAGCGAGGCATGGACATTGCCTTCCACATGCCGGTAGAGAGACGGAATCGCCTTCCGTGAGAAAAAGTGGCGTTTGGGAACCTGCCACTGAGGAACCGCACATTGAACAAACTCACGGAAGGGGGCCGAGTCTACCAACTGAAAAGGCAGCAGTTGAAGTGCTAGCAATTTAGCCAAGCTAGCATTCAACCGCTGGGCATGTGGATGGCTGGGAGTGTACTTCTTTCTACGGTCCAGCAGCTGGGGCAGGGAAATTTGCCTGCTGCAATCGGACGTCGGTGTACTGCAAGTACTTGGTTGTGACACACCTAATTCTACACCTTCAGTCCTCTCAGAGCAGCTTTCAGAGAGGACTGAAGGTGTAGTGGGGATGGAGATCCCAGCTGATGAGGAGCAAGGAGAGGTCCGCTTAGTTCTTTGGTGTGGGTCTTTTATGTGTGCCTGCCAACGAGCTGCATGGCAGGTCGACATATGTCTGGTCATGCTTGTGGTGCCCAAGCGGCTGATGTTTTGGCCACGCGAGATTCGCTTGAGACAAATATTGCAAATAGCAGTGGTGCGATCTGATGCACTCGTCTCAAAAAAGGCCCACACCAAAGAACTTTTCTGATAACGTGCAGAGGCAGCGCCCTGCACAGGCGGAGCTCTGCGGTGTTGTACAGTTGCTGTGCTGGCCTCTACCTGGCCTCCAGGGGGCATCCTGCCTCGTTGGACATGTGACGCCGCATCCTCCTCCTCCTCGTCCTCCTCCTCATCCTCTCTCCCTTCAGGCACTCACGTGGAGTCAGTGACCTCATCATCCCCTCCCTCTTCACCACTAGAGCAAACCTGGCAGTAAGCTGCAGCTGGTGGAACAGTACTGCCAGATTCCTCAAGCTGGGTATCATCATCCGAGCCTTCGAATCGTTGGGCATCCTCCTGGAGCATGTACCCAACACTGTGCTCAAAGAGTTCGGGGGACTCCTCAGGAGGACATGGTGGGTCTAGGGAAGGGGTGGCTGATGATGCCATTGAGTACGCGTTGGCAGCTGCTCTGCCAGTACCCTGAGCCTGGGTGAGAGAGGATGAGGAGGATGAGGAGGGCTTGGTCATCCATTCTACCAAGCCTTCAGCATGATGCGGCTCCACATGTCCAGCTGCCGAAAACAAAGACGCGCGTGTCCCATGGCCACGTGCTGATGACGATGCACGACCACGTCCACGTCCACGGCCACGTCCACTAGAAACAGAGCCTGCCTGCCCTGTGTTCTTGGCTCTGCACGCTCTGCCTCCCCTTGGCGGTCTTCCAGCCATTGTAGTCGGTAGTCCTGTGGGTGCTGCTGAGAAGAAAATATAGGAGCTCTGTGTGATGCCACTAACACACTAGAAGTCCTATGGGTGCTTCTGCAAAGAAAATAGAGGAGCTCTGTGTGATGCCACTAACACACTAGAAGTCCTGTGGGTGCTGCTGAGAAGACAATATAGGAGCTCTGTGTGATGCCACTAACACACTAGAAGTCCTATGGGTGCTTCTGCAAAGGAAATAGAGGAGCTCTGTGTGATGCCACTAACACACTAGAAGTCCTGTGGGTGCTGCTGAGAAGAAAATATAGGAGCTCTGTGTGATGCCACTAACACACTAGAAGTCCTATGGGTGCTTCTGCAAAGAAAATAGAGGAGCTCTGTGTGATGCCACTAACACACTAGAAGTCCTGTGGGTGCTGCTGAGAAGAAAATATAGGAGCTCTGTGTGATGCCACTAACACACTAGAAGTCCTATGGGTGCTTCTGCAAAGAAAATAGAGGAGCTCTGTGTGATGCCACTAACACACTAGAAGTCCTATGGGTGCTTCTGCAAAGAAAATAGAGGAGCTCTGTGTGATGCCACTAACACACTAGAAGTCCTGTGGGTGCTGCTGAGAAGAAAATATAGGAGCTCTGTGTGATGCCACTAACACACTAGAAGTCCTATGGGTGCTTCTGCAAAGAAAATAGAGGAGCTCTGTGTGATGCCACTAACACACTAGAAGTCCTGTGGGTGCTGCTGAGAAGAAAATATAGGAGCTCTGTGTGATGCCACTAACACACTAGAAGTCCTATGGGTGCTTCTGCAAAGAAAATAGAGGAGCTCTGTGTGATGCCACTAACACACTAGAAGTCCGGTGGGTGCTGCTGAAAAGACAATATAGGAGCTCTGTGTGATGCCACTAACACACTAGAAGTCCTATGGGTGCTTCTGCAAAGAAAATAGAGGAGCTCTGTGTGATGCCACTAACACACTAGAAGTCCTGTGGGTGCTGCTGAGAAGAAAATATAGGAGCTCTGTGTGATGCCACTAACACACTAGAAGTCCTATGGGTGCTTCTGCAAAGAAAATAGAGGAGCTCTGTGTGATGCCACTAACACACTAGAAGTCCGGTGGGTGCTGCTGAGAAGACAATATAGGAGCTCTGTGTGATGCCACTAACACACTAGAAGTCCTATGGGTGCTTCTGCAAAGAAAATAGAGGAGCTCTGTGTGATGCCACTAACACACTAGAAGTCCTGTGGGTGCTGCTGAGAAGAAAAATATAGGAGCTCTGTGTGATGCCACTAACACACTAGAAGTCCTATGGGTGCTTCTGCAAAGAAAATAGAGGAGCTCTGTGTGATGCCACTAACACACTAGAAGTCCGGTGGGTGCTGCTGAGAAGACAATATAGGAGCTCTGTGTGATGCCACTAACACACTAGAAGTCCTATGGGTGCTTCTGCAAAGAAAATAGAGGAGCTCTGTGTGATGCCACTAACACACTAGAAGTCCGGTGGGTGCTGCTGAGAAGAAAATATAGGAGCTCTGTGTGATGCCACTAACACACTAGAAGTCCTATGGGTGCTTCTGCAAAGAAAATAGAGGAGCTCTGTGTGATGCCACTAACACACTAGAAGTCCTGTGGGTGCTGCTGAGAAGAAAATATAGGAGCTCTGTGTGATGCCACTAACACACTAGAAGTCCTATGGGTGCTTCTGCAAAGAAAATAGAGGATCTCTGTGTGATGGGACTAACACACTTCAAGTCCTATAGGTGCTTCTGGGAACAAAATATAGGTCTGTGTGATGGGACTAACACACTTCAAGTCCTATAGGTGCTTCTGGGAAGAAAATATAGGATCTCTGTATGATGGGACTAACACACTTCAAGTCCTATAGGTGCTTCTGGGAACAAAATATAGGTCTGTGTGATGGGACTAACACACTTCAAGTCCTATAGGTGCTTCTGGGAACAAAATATAGGATCTCTGTGTGATGGGACTAACACACTTCAAGTCCTATGGGTGCTTCTGGGAAGAAAATATAGGTCTGTGTGATGGGACTAACACACTTCAAGTCCTATAGGTGCTTCTGGGAACAAAATATATGATCTCTGTATGATGGGACTAACACACTTCAAGTCCTATAGGTGCTTCTGGGAAGAAAATGTAGGTCTGTGTGATGGGACTAACACACTTCAAGTCCTATAGGTGCTTCTGGGAACAAAATATAGGATCTCTGTGTGATGGGACTAACACACTTCAAGTCCTATGGGTGCTTCTGGGAAGAAAATATAGGTCTGTGTGATGGGACTAACACACTTCAAGTCCTATAGGTGCTTCTGGGAAGAAAATGTAGGTCTGTGTGATGGGACTAACACACTTCAAGTCCTATAGGTGCTTCTGGGAACAAAATATATGATCTCTGTGTGATGGGACTAACACACTTCAAGTCCTATAGGTGCTTCTGGGAAGAAAATGTAGGTCTGTGTGATGGGACTAACACACTTCAAGTCCTATAGGTGCCTCTGGGAACAAAATATATGATCTCTGTGTGATGGGACTAACACACTTCAAGTCCTATAGGTGCTTCTGGGAAGAAAATGTAGGTCTGTGTGATGGGACTAACACACTTCAAGTCCTATAGGTGCTTCTGGGAAGAAAATGTAGGTCTGTGTGATGGGACTAACACACTTCAAGTCCTATAGGTGCTTCTGGGAACAAAATATAGGATCTCTGTGTGATGGGACTAACACACTTCAAGTCCTATGGGTGCTTCTGGGAAGAAAATATAGGTCTGTGTGATGGGACTAACACACTTCAAGTCCTATAGGTGCTTCTGGGAAGAAAATGTAGGTCTGTGTGATGGGACTAACACACTTCAAGTCCTATAGGTGCTTCTGGGAACAAAATATATGATCTCTGTGTGATGGGACTAACACACTTCAAGTCCTATGGGTGCTTCTGGGAAGAAAATATAGGTCTGTGTGATGGGACTAACACACTTCAAGTCCTATAGGTGCTTCTGGGAACAAAATATATGATCTCTGTGTGATGGGACTAACACACTTCAAGTCCTATAGGTGCTTCTGGGAAGAAAATGTAGGTCTGTGTGATGGGACTAACACACTTCAAGTCCTATAGGTGCTTCTGGGAACAAAATATATGATCTCTGTGTGATGGGACTAACACACTTCAAGTCCTATAGGTGCTTCTGGGAAGAAAATATAGGTCTGTGTGATGGGACTAACACACTTCAAGTCCTATAGGTGCCTCTGGGAACAAAATATATGATCTCTGTGTGATGGGACTAACACACTTCAAGTCCTATAGGTGCTTCTGGGAAGAAAATGTAGGTCTGTGTGATGGGACTAACACACTTCAAGTCCTATAGGTGCTTCTGGGAAGAAAATGTAGGTCTGTGTGATGGGACTAACACACTTCAAGTCCTATAGGTGCTTCTGGGAACAAAATATATGATCTCTGTGTGATGGGACTAACACACTTCAAGTCCTATAGGTGCTTCTGGGAACAAAATATATGATCTCTGTGTGATGGGACTAACACACTTCAAGTCCTATAGGTGCTTCTGGGAAGAAAATATAGGTCTGTGTGATGGGACTAACACACTTCAAGTCCTATAGGTGCCTCTGGGAACAAAATATATGATCTCTGTGTGATGGGACTAACACACTTCAAGTCCTATAGGTGCTTCTGGGAAGAAAATGTAGGTCTGTGTGATGGGACTAACACACTTCAAGTCCTATAGGTGCTTCTGGGAAGAAAATGTAGGTCTGTGTGATGGGACTAACACACTTCAAGTCCTATAGGTGCTTCTGGGAAGAAAATATAGGTCTGTGTGATGGGACTAACACACTTCATGTCCTATAGGTGCTTCTGGGAACAAAATATATGATCTCTGTGTGATGGGACTAACACACTTCAAGTCCTATAGGTGCTTCTGGGAAGAAAATATAGGTCTGTGTGATGGGACTAACACACTTCAAGTCCTATAGGTGCTTCTGGGAACAAAATATAGGAGCTCTGCCTGCCTGCCTGCCACGAACACACTACAAGTCCTATAGGTGCTTCTGGGAACAAAATATTGGAGCTCTGCCTGCCTGCCACGAACACACTACAAGTCCTATAGGTGCTTCTGGGAACAAAATATAGGAGCTCTGCCTGCCTGCCACGAACACACTACAAGTCCTATAGGTGCTTCTGGGAACAAAATATAGGAGCTCTGCCTGCCTGCCACGAACACACTACAAGTCCTATAGGTGCTTCTGGGAACAAAATACAGGAGCTCTGTTTGCTGCCAGTGCCTGCCTGCCACGAACACACTACAAGCCCCTCTTTCTAAATCAATCTTTCTAAATGAATCTATCTAACTCAATCTCTCTAAGTAAATCTCTCTAACTAACTAAATCCAGCAGAGTGACACAGAACGATCCTGCTCTATCTACGCCGGAACAGCATGTGACCGGCGCAGACGGCGTGGCGGCCTTTTATAAGAGGGGGCGTGTACTAAAGCCCCTGAGCTGTAATTGGCTACAGGCGTCCTGCCTGTAGCCAATTATGGCTCTTCAAGTTTCCGGCGCTGTGATTGGCCAAGCATGCGGGGTCACAGTGCATGCTTGGCCAATCATCAGCCAGCAATGCACTGCGCCGGCCGCAATGCATTGCGGGGCCGCTCGCATCACACGAATGTGATGCGAACGGCCCAAATAGTTCTGGGCTCGCCGATCGAGCGAACGCCCGGTGCTCGATGCGAACATGGGTTCGCATCGAGCACCGGGCCCATCCCTAGTTGCCACCAGCCATTATGGCCAGCCACCTGCTGCCATGGAAATGGATTTCTCCATTCACCGCCACTGGAGAACAGTATCAATCAATGTATGGGTTTACTCTTTGTCGCTCGGACACCCAGGAAGTGTTCCGCATCCTCTGCCCTACCTGCAAGAGGAGCCTGGCTACACTTGCCCCTTGAGCTTGCGGTCACATCTGTGACACACCACTATACCAGCTTGTGGTCAAGGAAGAGCCCACCAGAGAAATCGGTTCTGATGACCTGCCCAAGGCTACCCCACCGGAGATAGAATGCCAGCCAAACCTTCGGGGAAGATTCTAAAGCTGTGCCAAAGCTACTACTCTGGGATGGCCTCCCGCACTGCTCCTTGGGTCAAGCTCTGCAGGGATCCCGACAATAATATCAGGATCTGTCCACATGCCTGGCTACTGCTAGTGAGAGCATGCCTCTTCATCCCCTCCACAGTCCTGTTCTCCAGTGAGCGCTGGAGGGGCAGAGGATAGAGCATTGACTGACAGTCACAGCTCTCTGCTCAGAGGGGACTTGAGAACTGAGCGATCAGCAGTCTTTGATCGCTCAGTTCTGTAGAGGCGCTGGGGGACAGATGCAGCATCAGATCGATGCCCCATCCACCTATGTGTATATGAATGTTTATTTTTTTAAAGGCCCACACTTCTTTAATACCGCTTTAAGAAGTGGTAAATGTTTATTTTTGGAATACCGTTTATAAATGGAATTGCAGAAAATACCCTTGGGCTGCCGGTGCACCAGGGAATGATGTGATCTGCATTCTCTAACCTGCACTAGAAAAACAAAATCCATGTTGTTGTAAGCAATAAATTAACATTTCTTTGCTTTTGTTATCATATATGATTTCATTATATTTACAAATACACGGTATGTAAGGTGCTTCCTCATCCATTACAGGCAGTATGGTGCATTCTGAGTATATAGAAATAAAACAAAGTATGTATCAGATCTCTGTATACTGCCACAGGCTAATTGGCAGTGATAGGGCAGAGATTGGGGTGCCTGTCACTGATCTTATTCTAATTAGTGTGGGGGTTTAAGCCACTGCCTCAGATGTATTGCAGTTTGGCTTGTGAGATAAAAGCAAAAGAGAAGAAAAATAGCTTCTGATTTCTTTCTGTAAAACAGTTGGAAACCAATTTTCTTTTCTAAATTGTTGCAAGCTTCAGAGGAGTCCACAGATGTTTGTCCAAGAATTTTTTAAACTGGTGGTTTGTCTCCATCTTGTGGTTGACTGTGAATATGCAGTCTATATTTTATTTGTACTGTTGGCGTTATTCTAATAGGCAGTTATGCCAGTCCACAATATAATGTGGTAACAAAACATTTTAATTATTAGTTCAAATAAGATTTTTTTATTTTATAATTCACCTTACCATTGCATTTTTCTGACATATTCTCAGATTTTTCTGTGTTATGGAGGATCTGTTGGGGAGACACGGCAATGGTTTTGCCATATCATTTGATGAAATCAAAATTCCAGTTCAATATACTTTATCACTAGGATTCACAAGAACTATAAGGATCTAACATGTGATAACATTTGCTAGCAACAACCCAAAGATAAAAAACACATTTTTTTAAAATAAAATTTACTTTGATCTACCGTATTTATCGGTGTATAACACGCACCCCAATTTTTGGAGGGAAGTTTAAAGAAAAAACCTTACATTTAAAAAAAAGAACTTTGAAGCAAAATTAGGTTCACAGCTCATCAATGCAGCCTGCTCAATGCCCATCTGCAGCCATTAAATTGCCCAACAATGCAGCCTGTTCAGTGCCCATCTGCAGACATTAAATTACCCAACAATGCAGCCTGTTCAGTGCCCATCTGCAGCCTATAAATTGCCCAACAATGCAGCCTGTTCAGTGCCCATCTGCAGACATTAAATTACCCAACAATGCAGCCTGTTCAGTGCCCATCTGCAGCCTATAAATTGACCAACAATGCAGCCTGTTCAGTGCCCATCTGCAGCCTATAAATTGACCAACAATGCAGCCTGTTCAGTGCCCATCTGCAGCCTCACTTTTCCCATCATTGCAGCCTCACCAGTGTTGGATTATCCCTGTTGTCTCTGAGGGAAGAGGAGGAGCTCCGTCACTCACTGCCACGCCTCCTGGCCCTGCTCATATGATAGACAGAACAGTTGCCCAATGTGGGGCCAGGAGGCATGGCTGTGCATGACGGAGCGCTGGGTACACAGGAGATCGCGGCTCTATGTAATTCAGCGGCGCTCGCTCCTCGTCCCTCAGAGACAACAGGGATTGGTGTATAACACGCACCCATGATTTCCCCTGATTTTAAGGGGGAAATAGTGTGTGTTATACGCTGATAAATACGGTATATTCATATCAATACGATACTTGGTAAGCTTCTCAGAGCTTTGCATATGTCTCCAGCTTCCAGTGGGTGTTTATCTTCTGATGGCACCCAGCTGCTTCTGTGTTGATACCTCACTTTATGTGTCTTATTCTTGAATTAATAATGTAGTACAGTGAACTCCAGTTTTCTTGGTGATGACTTTTAATTCATGATCTTAAATACTCTTTTGTTCCTCGTAGCCTGATGTTTGTTTCTGGTACTTAATCCACTTGTCTCTTGGTTCTTCTCTACGTTCTTCCAGTTAATATTTCAGCTTTCTTATATCCTTGCCTGCTATACTGGTAATACATTTGGGTTATCGTCTAGGTTATATTCAGTTTTTTCTTGTACACTTGTCTGCCACCAGCCCTTGTCCTGAGCCTGTAACTACAGCTGCATTGCTTTTCTTCAGGCCTGACCCTCAACCTATACTACGTCATTCTGTATTCTGCCCCTACTTTGTCCTGTATACACAAATTTTGATTTTCTAGTCTTCCTGGTACTCTGTGGGCTTGTGGGGCTGTAACAGTTATAGCAATCCCGAGGGCCATGGCCCAGGAGTGTCTCATAGTCACAGAAATACTCTTTTTCTATATCGCTGCTTTATATTGGATTGTGAGTTGCCTTAATACACATTGTAGATTAATAGGTTCTTTTTCTTTTTTTTTAAAACTCTTTATTACAAATTTTTCTTACATATTAATTTACATAGTTTTACATTTTATTTTATTACTATATAATTCCCCATATGTTTCCAATTACTTTTCCATTCTCTCCTAAAATTCATTCCGTTCCCTCTCATCCAACTTATAGTCACTTTATACCATATTTTAAGGTATTCCTGTATCCATTGTTAAATAGGATCTATTCCACTTTGCCCATATGTTTTCATATCTCTGCACATTTCCCCTTTGTTCATACATTATTCTTTCATGTGGTAAAACCTGGTTTACTGCTCTCACCCATTGACTTATGCCGCGTACACATGGTCGGAATTCTCGTCGGAAAAAGCTCTGATGGTTTTCCCGTCGGAATTTCGCTCAAACTGTCTTGCCTACACACGGTCACACCAAATTCCGACAGTCAATAACACCACGCCTTAAAAAACGTTCGACTGAACTATAACAGGGAAGTTTAATGCTTCTGAGCATGCGTCGAATTGTTTCCGAGCATGCGTCGGAATTTTGCGTGTCGGAATTGCATACACACGATCGGAAAATCCGATAGAAAGGTTTTCCGTCGGAAAAATTAAGAACAGGTTCTCAATCCAAAGTCCGTCGGAAATTCCGACAGAAAAAGACCGATGGGCATACACACGGTCGGAAAATCCGATGAAAAGCTCCCATCGGACTGTTTCCATCGGAAATTCCGACCGTGTGTACGCCGCATTAGTGTCGGTGGTTTTGGCTGGATCCATTTCTCTACTGTTTGTTTTCTTGCCAGAAATAATGCTTCTTGCAGAAACATCCTAATATATCTGCACCCTCTCTCCTCCTTTAGTACTCCCAGCAAACAAAGTTCAACCGTGGCCATAATAGGTCTATTTATAACTGTTTCTAATTTCCTGACCACCTGTTGCCAGTATCTCCCTATATTACCACAATACCACATTACGTGGAGGAAGTCTGCACCCCCCTGCCCACATCTTGTTCAGTTTGGTGCAGGCATCCTCCCCTTTCTATACAACCTATTTGGAGCTAGGTATGTCTGATATAGATTAATAGGTTCTTAAATGTTAGAACAGTGTTTCTTAACCTGGGTGCTGTCTGAGATCCCCTGGGGTGATTACAGAGTTCTGTGATGGTGGGGCCCGTATGAATAGGGACTCTGTGATTCCATCAATTTTTACAGTGGTTGGAGGACAAACCCAGTCCTAGAGGGCAGCAAGGCTTCAAGAGAATTATCCATCTTTGCCACGTAGTTATATTTCCTATTGGGGTATATCACTCATGCGCAGGAGAATATTGTTGCAGTTTGTGTTGATGATTTACTAATTGGGGACTGCAGCTGCAGATTTCTTTCATCTGTTTTTTATAAGCATTTTTTGTCTGGGGTGTTTTCTGGCTGGAAAACCCCCCCAGAACTAGTGGGTTTTGAGATGAGTTTTGAGCTGTAAAAATGCCCTAATGCCGGTAAACGCAGTAAAACGCAGCTAACCCGCGATTTTGAGCATTTTTGAACCAATTGTTTGTGTTTTGTTGCTAAAAATCCAAAAAAAACCCTAATGCTAAAAAATGCAAAAAAAAAAAAACAGCAGAAAACGCTAATGCAAAAGAGCAGAAAGACATGGAAAAACTCAAGTTTTTTAAGAAAAAGGGCAACAATACTGCATTTTTTTAGGGCTGTGGAAATTAAAGATTAATTCCTCGATTAATCGATTCATTTTTTTGATCGATCAAAATTCTTTTGATCGGTACTCACCTCTCCGCCGGCTTCCAGGTCTTCAGGGAGTTCTGTCGTAGACCCGGGGACGTCAAGGACATCGACGTCACGGACTCCTTCCCCCTTCCCCAAGTGCCTCCGTATGCTAATGAAGGGAAGGGGGGAGGAGTCTGGTGACATTGAAGTTCTGATTGAACGTAACGCATACGGGGGAGGAGCTACGCATGACGTCACCCGCTGCTGCCCTACGGAACTAACACGATTGTCGGCTTTACATGCTGTGTTTTTATCATCTTTATGTGAGTAGTTTGTGTTTGAACACAAAAATTTTATCTTATACTTAAGCGGTGAGCACTTTTCTTTCTACCCATGACCTGGCATCCTTGCTGAGATCTAAGGAGATGTGAGAGAAGTTTATGGTCTGTGTTAACCCTTTTGATACCCGCTTGCATGACCACCTGTTTGCACAGGGGTCCATGCCATAAGGTGAGAGTGATTAGTTAGACTGGAGGTGGAGGGATTGTCACGCTACTGTGGAAAAAAAATTACTTATGTCAGTGCTACAGTTTGAATTTAAAACGTATTTGTGTGAACTGTGAAGTTAAGTCATGGATTGTGGAAACTAACTAGTGTGTTGGGTCATTGTATATAGTGTATACCACCTTTACCACTGACTAATGCAGAGTTGCAATGCAAGGAGATCAGATAAAAGTAGTTGGATCTGTATGTGCGTTATAATTAATCGAAATTAGTCGATTGATCAATAAAAAAAAAAATTTGATTAATCGAACACAAACATTTTAATCAGTAACAGCCCTACAGTTTTTATAACGTCCAGTGTGCATGAGGCCTTAGTGGTAAACTGCCACGTATGTACCTCCAATATACATGTATTATATATTCACTGCACAAAACAGTGGTCAGGGTTCTTCCCCAACAAGCAGAGGACTTTTTTAAAAAAAATTATACATTTGTGTGTTAAAATAATGCATCTGTGATAATGAGTCTTTGGTTAGGAGTTCAGCCCCCATGGTCAACAAGATGAGCACAAGCCAGAGGGTGCAATCTGCCAGCATCATTGCGCCATTTTACGTTGTCCTTGCCATGTACATATCTCCATTTGAAATGTGAGTGTTCTTGATTTTCTCCTTTTTTTTAAATAAACCTTTTATCAATGATATCACACTATGTGGAACCTTTCTTAATTTTTTGGTTGCACCGTGTGTATACGGGGATATGCTCCGGTCCTCTTTCCTTCTATGAGAAATCCATCTGTACATTATATGGAGAACCTGCTGATGAAAAGTGTATGGTCCTGATCCGGGATAGCAATCGAAGATGTCACATCCTCGCTTAAACAGTGACTATCAACACAAGCCTACATGACTTAAGAGGTATATGTCCCTTTAAGTCCACTTATTCCGGTAAGCCTTCACTTAGTCGATGGTGGTTATCTCTGCAATTATCCTCTCCTACCTTGTTCCCAATGTTTTGGTGATGCTGACTTTGCATATAAATATCAAGATTCCTATATGGACTTAACCCTCCTTTTTTTCACATGATTTGTATTCACTTACCTTTTTTCCTTTTCACGTTGGTGGACATTATTTCATTACATTTGTTTTTCCATAAGGGTTAATTCATTTATTTATTTTTTCACATGTATATCTGTATGCCATCTATATCTGGTCACACAGTTTTTTTTATTATTAGTGACTGTATATTTAAACGCTGCACATTATTCCACGATTTACCATTTGCAACTGTCTTTTGCTGCGTTGGCTGCTTTATATACACTTTTTGAGTGACAGCGCTGTATTTTTTATTTATATAAAGTGTAGTAGTATAAGCAACTTTATTATGAAAAGGAGTATGGAGGCAAAAGGGAGTAAGGAGATGGGTCTTAGGTTGTTAAGATTGGTGGGGTCCAGTGAGGCCTTTTTTGGTATGGGAGTGACTAGTGCATGTTTCAGAGGGTTGGGGAAGATGCCAGTAGAGAGGGAGAGGTTGGAGATATGAGTTAAATAGTGTAGAATAGAGTCAGAGGGTGACCGTAGTATTTTAGAAGGAACGGGGTCCAGCGGGCAGGAGGTTAGGTGGGCGTTATAAAAAAGTTTATTGACTTTCTCTGTAGTAGTTGGGTTAAACAAGAGTTTTGATTGTACAGGAGGACAAAGAGTGTAAAGTGAGGGAGATATCTGTAGAGTGGAGGAGATCTCGAGACAAATTGTCTCAATCTTATTTTTGAAGTGATTAGCAATCTCCTGGGCATTGAGTAAGTGGGTGGAGGTAATGGCGGACGAAGTAGAGCATTAAAGGTAGAAAAGAGTAATCCTGTTACGACATTTTATTTCATATGACCCCCCCCCCCCCCTTAAAATTGCACTTACAAAAGATAAAACTATTTCAGCATAAACATATCAAATATTGACTGCTCAGGACACACGATCTCTCTCACCGGTCCCTGGCGCCTGCTGACGAAGACGTAATGACGAAACGTGTCCTGGGAATCACTGTGTTCAGGGTAAAACCAGGGACCAGTGAGAGATCATGTGTGCTGAGCAGTCACTATTTTATATGTTTATGTTACTTTTGTAAATGCAATTTTAAGGGGGTTCATGGGGAATAAAATAAGTGTCACTGTGATCGGAGAAGGATCTGGTTTGTAGGGAGACTTCATGCGATCAGGATATTATCTAAAGGTGATTCATTTTTGAGGATGTGCTGAGTGCAACATCCTTTTGGCTAAGATCAAGTGTAGTATCTGTTCTTATCAGTTACCAAGTGGTGGTGCTGTGCTACTGTTGCAGAGGGGTGGCGGTGGCTATGCAAATCCACTTGGTGTAATTATAACCTGGTCGGTTAGTATCGGGGAGAGCCTAAACCGGACTGCTCGATGAACTGAGGACCGTTAATAGGTCTCCTCTAGAGAAAGTCAGAAGGGTTACCTCCTGACGGGGATGGAGAGGCACTGGGTCTGGCCGAAGGGCTGGGTCCCTGGCCTTCTGGCCAAGATTTGGTGTGGTTCCTGTCCTTATCAGTCTTTCAGGAAAGAGCACTGACCCCCTTTGTCCACGGGAGGGAGTGAGGGGGGGGGGCGGTTAGTACTTCCTGAATGTAATTAGGTGGGAGTGGTGGGTGAGTCTTTTCCTCCTGGGCTCTCCCTAAGCCCTCTAAGTTATAAGCCTTCCTGGTGAGGATGGGGTTGCACTGGTCTGGCTGTGGTTGAAAGAAGTCCCACAGTGACACGGGTCACTTTGAGTTATGGCACTAAGGTCACTGCACTTTTTTACGCACCTGCCTTTTGGCCAGGACCAGAGGAATTTTTTATTCCTAGTCTCAGGGCCGGCCATGCACCATAGCACCATATGCACTTTCTCCACTTCTCTTTTCCCTACCTTTATGTTGTTTGTCTTGTGTTGTCACATGTATTTATTTTTTTTGGTTGTCGGGTTTGTACACTGTTTCACGTTTGATGAGTAGGGTATAGGTTCTCGTGCCTGCCCTGAAAGTCTTGGGAGGGGGTGGACATGTCCTTTTGGCTTAGTTCGCTTTCTCTCATGGGGTCTCCCTTCGGGGGAGCCCCACCTAGTACTTGGGGTGGTCTGTTCCGGCAGACCTTCCAGAGAACGGGGTCCTTCTGGCTTCAGCAAAATGGACCATGTGAAAGTACCCCAGTCCCTGTCTGGAATCGAACACACCGGGGGATCAGGGCAAGGTCCTTCTATTTTGGAGGACCATATGTACACCTTATGTGCACTTTTTTGCGTTCACTTTTTGGTGTGTACTTTTTTTGCACCGGGTGGCGTTTTTGGAGCTAAAAAAAAAAAAAAAATCTGAAGGTAGAGGTTCTCACAAGGTGTGGTGAAGGGACAGTTATGTTCGATCATCCCTAACACTTTCAAGATCTTAGAGTGGTGATACTCCACTATCGGTTGCATTGATCACGTGGTGTAACAACTATGAACTGTTTGGATGCATATGGTGTTTAATACATCGGTTGAACACTGCTAATGCTTTAATGATTTTATTTGATTTCAAGCATATACGGTTGTGATGGACAATTTTAAATATAGTAGTGGCTTATTAAGCAATGAACTTTGTCTGTTCAATAACTTTATTATTTTATGTGCGCTGGGATTGGTGATTTATTTGCCCGTTTTGGTTTTACTTACATTATATTGCTTTTATTATAGCAAAAACGCTAACACAAACTTCTAGACATTTTATGCAAAAGCATCACTCAGTAATACAATACACAGTTTGCCATGTTTAAATATATTATCAGACTGTATTGTAGACGAGGGTCAGCAGCTCTTGCCTTAATGCATAGTCCATGATTCAAGACAACCTTTTTTTGGGGGAATATTTGAAAAATAAAATACTAAAAACATGGGGTTATCAGAATACAAATTATTCTGCAATAGCGGTCCTTCAAGTACAGTAACCAATAGCAACCAATTACAATACACTTTGCAAAAGTCAGGCAAATATTTATTCAGCTTGGTTTCTGTTGGTTTCATAGGCCGTGCCAGGCTCCCGTGTCCCAGCCATTGTCAGCACTCCCTCCTCTCTCCTGTAGCCGCCGCTGGCTGACACAGGGGAGCAGATTAATGTGACCGCACTTAAAATAGGTAAGTATATGCATCTTTTTTACACAGTTTAATTGGAGGGGGGCAGGAATTTTTATGATGCGTTAGACTTTAGCTGGAATTCTACTTTGATACTCTTAACCACTTGCCTAGCAGGTACGAACACCTCCTTCCTGACCAAGTCATTTTTCAGCTTTCAGCGCTGTCGCATTTTGAATGACAATTGCGCGGTCATGCAACGCTGTACCCAAATAAAATTTTTATCATTTTTTCCCCACAGATAGAGCTTTATTTTGGTGGTATTTGATCACCTCTGCGGTTTTTATTTCTTGCGCTATAAACAAATTAAGAGGGACAAGTTTGAAAAAACGCAATATTTTTTACTTTTTATTATAATAAATATCCAATTTTTTTATTTTTTTTTAAACAAATTTTTTCCTCAGTTTAGACCGATACGTATTCTTCTACATATTTTTGGTAAAAAAAAAATCGGAATAAGCGTCTATTGATTGGTTTGCGCAAAAGCGTCTACAAAATAGGGGATAGATTTATAGCATTTTTATTATTATTTTTTTTTTACTAGTAATGGCGGCGATTTGCGATTTTTATCGTGACTGCGACATTGCGGCGGACACTTCGGACACTTTTGACACATTTTTGGGACCATTCACATTTATACAGCGATCCGTGCTATAAAAATGCATTGATTACTGTATAAATGTGACTGGCAGGGAAGGGGTTAACACTAGGGAGCACTGCAGGGGTTAATATGTTCCCTATATGAGTGATTCTAACTGTGGGGGGAGGGGACTGACTGGGGGAGGGGGCCAATCGGTGTCCCTATGTACAAGGGACACACCATCGGTCTCCTCTCCTCTGATAGGACGTGGATCTGTGTGTTTACACACACAGATCCACGTCCTGCTCAGTTACCGGGCAATCGCGGGTGCCTGGCGGTCATCGCGACCGACGGGCATGCGCATCGGGTCCCCAGCTACGCGGGAGGCGCACGCGTGCCCCCTAGTGCCCAAAAAGGGAGCGCCGTCATATGACTGCGGCCCGCCACAGGAGCTGCACCGTCCCGCCGTCATTTGACAGTGGGCGGTCAGCTACTAGTTAATTTACTCTTTATTGGTCATGGTTGTTACTGTACTTGGTTTACACAATGCTCTAATGGCCACTTAGGCCTGATTCACACCTATGGCATTTTTAGTGCTTTTTGCATTTTGCAGATTTGCACTACAGAACATGTTCCATAGGAAACCATATTCAATGGAATGTAGTGCAAATCTGCAAAATGCAAAAAGCACTAAAAATGCATTGGTGTGAATCAGGCCTAAGATACAGCGTAATTCAAGCATCTAGCTTTCTGGTGCAACTATCAGCCCTCCTATGCATGACATTGCTGGCTAATCTATACAAAATCATATGAACCCCACATCCCTTGCCAGCCTTGCAGCATAAATGGACTGTGCTTCTCTTTGTCAGCCAACAGATGGTGCTATGCCTATAGCAAGTATATGTGCAGAAGCAACTGAGGATATTGGAGATTTTATGACTCCCTTCTTTACTTTCCCAGGAATTGGTGACTCATATACCAACAAATTATGATTGTGGCTGTCAAGTTTCCCAGGATCTGGGTAGACTGCAGCAGGTACATTTTTGAATAGTAGTGTGGGGTTCTCCTTTTAACCACTTCAGCCCCGGAAGGATTTACCCCCTGCGTCACTTTAACTATCAATTACGCAACGTTGCACCCAAACAAAACTGACATCTTTATTTCCCACAAATAGAGCTTTCTTTTGGTGGTATTTGATCACCTCTGCGTTTTTTTTTTTTGCGCTATAAACAAAAAAAGAGCGACAATTTAAAAAAAAAAAAAAAAAGCAATATTTTTTTTTACTTTTTGCTATAATAAATATCCCCAAAAAATATATAAAAAAAACTAATTTCTTCCTCAGTTTAGGCCGATACGTATTTTTCTACATATTTTTGGTAAAAAAACAAAAAACGCAATAAGCGTATATTGATTGGTTTGCGCAAAAGTTATAGCGTCTACAAAATAGGTGATAGATTTATGGCATTTTTATTATTATTTTTTTTTTTATTAGTAATGGCAGTGATCTGCGATTTTTATCGTGACTGCGATATTATGGCGGACACATCGGACAATTTTGACACTATTTTGGGACCAGTGACATTTATACAGCGATCAGTGCTATAAAAATGCACGGATTACTGTGTAAATGGGACTGGCAGGGAAGGGGTTAAACACTAGGGGTTGATCAAGGGGTTAACTGTCTTCCCTCACTGTGTTATAACTGTAGAGGGGATGGGCTCACTAGAACATGACAGAGATCACTGCTCCCGATCACTGGGAGCAGTAGTTTCCTGTCATGTTGCTAGGCAGAACAGGGAAAGGCCTTGTTTACATAGGCATCTCCCCGTTTTCCCTTTGCCAAGTCATGATTGTGGGCCACCTGCGGACATCGAGTCCGTGGGACCCGTGCGCGCCCACTAGCCCACGATTTAAGGGGGACGTACAGGTACGCCAATTTGTGCAGCCGTGCCATTGTGCCAACGTACATCATTATTGTTAGAAAGCATTAAAAGAACTTACAATATATTATGCTATATCCAGCACCAGTATAATGTCTTGCGTATGTAGACACCCTGTCCTAAATAGGGGTGACTATTCAAATTTTGCTTTGCTGAGTGGTAGTCAGCCCAAGCTGATTTGTAGTTTATTTGTTCACTTGGTTTTCCCCCCCAAGTGTTGCTGCTGTTTTCCTCTGCTGCCAGTAGGTGTCCCTGGTACCTCTGTCAATAGTATGAGATGCCACAGTGATGCTGAGATATGAATATTTATATTTTCTCTAGCAAACCAGTAGGAGGTTTACTGACACTTGAGCATACTGGCGAAGGATATAAATATTTGGGGTAGACTATGTGAGCTCCCTCTTCTCCTGGGCTGTGGAATGGGGAGGTGCTGCTAAGTGTTCTGATCTGTTAGGCCCACAGCCTGTGCATGGCCTAGCATGTACTTAGTGCTTGGCGTTAGGCCAGGAAATGGTCCTCGCAAATTGTTCTGTCTGGTCAAGGGGGAAGCTGATTCAAGAGGAGGACCCTACTGGAGAAAGAAGCCAGATAAGCATTATTTTCTCATAATATGACCATTCTAGAAGCAGCCTACAAAGTTCTCTTTTGGCGGTATTGGGTACCACAGCTCGAATAGCTTATGCTTTCCAGAATTACAATGATGGGGTCTTCATGGGGTGTGGTTAGGGTTGTCACCTCATCCCTTTAAAACCAAACACAGGTTCTGCGGCTAATTTAATGCATATAAGGCAATAAGTGAATTTAATTACCACCTTAATGAGCCTCAGAACCTGTGTACTTCATATATGTTTGGTTTTAAAGGGATGAGGTGGCAACCCTAGATGTGGTCAATGTGGTGATGTACCACATATTTATTTGGTGGTCCTGCCTGAATCCTGTTGCTTGCAGAGACTGATGAGACTCTCCCGGGCTGCACTGCTTAGCCAGCCTGAGAACATTCACTTCCCCGGAGCCAAAGACTTGCTATGTGAATGGTAAAAGGTGCAAACTTGTATTTGTCTTGATTACACCGTCCCTGTACATTGGGTCATGTTAGGAATGTATTTAGTCTGACTTGTAAAGTTACTGAAAGGTCCACTTTATGGTGACATTTCTCTTTACAGCTGAAGGTGCAAAGAGGAAAAATATATGGAATATATTTTCAGAGAAATGTGAATTGGCCTAACACCTTATTTTTTGTGAAAGTTTTCCTTTTAAACTGCTGTGTTTCCAAAAGCAAAGCAACTTCAACAAAAGGGAAATATTTACATTTGTTAACACCAGGCAATGGAAATGTCTTCTTGGTTCACAACAAGACCATACATGGATGTGACACATGCAAAAAATATACACATACTTCAGAAATCACATCGAGTTTATGCAACATTCTGATCAGCCACAGATTCACTTGCCTTAGGAATGTACTCACCAACAAAAGTCAAGAATCAAATAATATACAGTGGTGTGAAAAGTGTTTGCCCCCTTCCTCATTTCCTGTTCCTTTGCATGTTTGTCACACTTAAGTGTTTCGGAACATCAAACCAATTTAAACAATAGTCAAGGACAACACAAGTAAACACACAAAATGCAATTTGTAAATGAAGGTGTTTATTATTAAAGGTGAAAAAAAAATCCAAACCATCATGGCCCTGTGTGAAAAAGTGATTGCCCCCCTTGTTAAAACATACTATAACTGTGGTTGTCCACACCTGAGTTCAATTTCTCTAGCCACACCCAGGCCTGATTATTGCCACACCTGTTCACAATCAAGGCATCACTTAAATAGGAGCTGCTTGACACAGTAAGGTCCACCAGAAGATCCTTAAAAGCTACACATCATGCCGAGACCCAAAGAAATTCAGGAACAATTGAGAAAGAAAGTAATTGAGATCTATCAGTCTGGAAAGGGTTATAAAGCCATTTCCAAAGCTTTGGGAATCCAGCGAACCACAGTGAGAGCCATTATCCACAAATGGCGAAGACATGGAACAGTGGTGAACCTTCCCAGGAGTGGCCGGCCGCCCAAAATTACCCCAAGAGCGCAGCGACGACTCATCCAAGAGGTCACAAAAGACCCCACAACAACGTCCAAGGAACTGCAGGCCTCACTTGCCTCAGTTAAGGTCAGCGTTCATGCCTCCACCATCAGGAAAAGACTGGGCAAAAATGGCCTGCATGGCAGAGTTCCAAGGAGAAAACCACTGCTGAGCAAAAAGAACATCAAAGCTCGTCTCAATTTCTCCACAACACATCTTGATGATCCCCAAGACTTTTGGGACAACATTCTGTGGACCGATGAGACAAAAGTGGAACTCTTTGGAAGGTGTGTGTCCAAGTATATCTGGCGTAGAAGGAACACTGCATTTCAGAAAAAGAACATTATACCAACAGTAAAATATGGTGGTGGTAGTGTGATGGTCTGGGGCTGTTTTGCTGCTTCAGGACCTGGAAGACTTGCCGTGATAAAAGGAACTATGAATTCTGCTGTCTACCAAGAGATCCTGAAGGAGAATGTCCGACCATCTGTTCGTGTACTCAAGCTGAAACGAACTTGGGTTCTGCAGCAGGACAATGATCCTAAACACACCAGCAAGTCCACCACCGAATGGCTGAAGAAAAACAAAATGAAGACTTTGGAGTGGCCTAGCCAAAGTCCTGACCTGAATCCTATTGAGATGTTGTGGTATGACCTTAAAAAGGCCGTTCATGCTCGAAAACCCTCTAATGTAACTGAATTAGGACAATTCTGCAAAGATGAGTGGGCCAAAATTCCTCCAGGACGCTGTAAAAGCCTCATTGCACGTTATCGCAAACGCTTGGTTGCAGTTGTTGCTGCTAAGGGTGGCCCAACCAGTTATTAGGTTTAGGGAGCAATCACTTTTTCACACAGGGCCATGATGGTTTGGATTTTTTTTCACCTTTAATAATAAACACCTTAATTTACAAATTGCATTTTGTGTTTACTTGTGTTGTCCTTGACTATTGTTTAAATTGGTTTGATGTTCCGAAACACTTAAGTGTGACAAACATGCAAAGGCACAGGAAATGAGGAAGGGGGCAAACACTTTTTCACACCACTGTACATTACTACAAGTAGCTATGAAGACCTTCTGACCTCAATCTCACCAAATACTAACAGTCCCTTTACTACCTTCTAATACAGTCACACAGGCTCTTCTATTGATTATGAAATCATACTCATATCCGGCACATTCCTACAAAGGTTCCCTAACAAACCTCTGAGGGCTTCACAGAACATCTGTACTTATACTGAGATTAAATTACACACAGGTGGACTCTATTTACTAATTAAGTGACTTCTGAAGGAAATTGGTTCCACAAGATTTTAGTTAGGGGTATGAGCATAAAGGGGAGCTGAATACAAATGCACGCCACACTTTTCACACATTTATTTTTAAAAACTTTTGAAAAACATTTATCATGTTCCTTCCACTTCACAATTATTTGCCACTTTGTGTTGGTCTATCAAATAAAATCCCAATAAAATACATTTACGTTTGTGGTTGTAACATGACAAAATGTGGAAAATTTCAAGGGGTATGAATACTTTTTCAAGGCACTGTACGTAGCTGCTGGGGGAGGAACAAGCAAGAATACTATAATATAAGTGGCAGCTCTAAGTCTGCTATTGCTGCAGACATCACATCCAAGATGATGGAGGCACAACAGCAGTCTCAGGGCAGGGATGTCTACACAAGGTGAATAACATTCATAAAATACATTAAATTCGTGTACAATCTCTCAGGAAGATATTTTGTTGAAATTAATGGTTTGGTAACAGGGCTTCTTTAAAGTAGCACTAAATATCCTTATTCTTCAAAAATCATCCATACACATTCACTACGTAATGGCCATGTAATACCTTTTTATTTAATCAAATCATTTCTTACTGTATTTTTCTTCCTCCTTGTAAAATCCAACTTGACCCAAATGAACTATTCAACCTCTTTCGGACCACCCGTAATACATTTATTGCAGGCAGGCAGCCAGCACCAGCAGGCTGGATTATGTATTTGTATGTCATCCAGCCTGCTCTGGGTTAGTAGTGCGCAGCGCGTCACTCGGGTGGACACAGCGGATTACCATTATCGGTAACTGGGTATGATGTCATTGCAATGATTGGTCATAGCGATCACATGATACACAATGTAAACAAACTGTCATGAATGGCTACCTGTACCATATGAATAACTGTAGCCAATCACAGATCACAACCATAAGCAAGCTATTCATGAATGTCAACCCATTCATGACAGCTAAAACTATTGCTTATACTGTGATCATCACGGTATAAGCAATAACAGTGCTTATCACCCCGCCGAATAGTACAGTGTAACTTTGGTGACATTGAACTACTCTGAAGACAGGATATAAAAAAAAAAATGTTTTACACACGAGTGTTACCAGTCAATATCCCTGAGCACACCAGTCATATGATAACGCTGAACTGCACTAGTGACAGTGTGTAAAGACACAACATTTTATTTCTTCTGTAGCACCCTCTAGTTAGGTAGGTGCTAGAGTGAGGATTTTGCTGGAGAGTAGAAAAAATTAGGCAGGCCTAGCTGGTGGCTAGGCCTGTTTGTTTTCATTCTGGGCTGGGACTGGCTCAGGGCAAGGCTGGGTGGCTCACAGGTAGCATCACTGTCACCTGCCTCTTCTTTCTAGAAGGTGCTAGAAGGAAGGGTGAAGCTGCCTGGGGTATCTTGAGGAGCTTTGACCAATCCCCAACCTGGATTGGCAGGAGCAGGCCTCCCTAAATGCGTGGGGTCAGCCCAGCTGTGGAGGAGTTGTCTGGTGGAAAAGCTGGAGTGAGAGAGTGTGGATGCTGTCAGGGCCCACGGGAAGCTCCCCAGTCTGGGAGGAGGGGTGACCTTGGGCTGGAGCTTGGGTGCATCCAGGAGGAGAAGAGATCCTGGATGGAGAGACATGAGAGAGCAAGGAGAGGACAGTGGGAGAGAACACTTCTAAAAGACTCTGGGGAGGACAACTGGTCACAGCTGGGAGGGCTGGATAATGGAGCACAATCGGGAGGACTGGGGAGGCACACCTGAGAGAACTGAGAGATTGCAGTTTGAGTTGGGTGCAAAACCAGAAGAGAGGACTATGGGAAGGGCAGTGGAGAGAGGTCATTGCAGCCATGCTGGCTGGCAGGGCCTGGGATTGGTAGCTGTGCAGAGGACAGTTAGCACCTGAACTATTTCGACACCACAGGGGCCCGGGGTCCCTGCCCACAAAAGGCAACCCACTGAGTTCTGGCTGAATAAGCCCCCGTACACATGGTCGGAAATTCCGACCACAAAATTCCGACGGATTTTGTCCGACACTGGTGTTGCATACACACGGTCGGACAAAGTTGACGGAAAATCCGATCATTCTGAACGTGGTGACATTCGTTGCGTACGACGGAACTACGTAGAGGCTAGTAGCCAATAGCTTTGGTCTTGTAATTTGATCTGAGCATGCGTGGCACTTTGTCCATCGGAATTCTCTACACACGATCGTAAAAAGTCTGATCTAATTTTGTTGTCGGAAAATTTGAGAGCAGGATCTCAAATTTTTCTGATGGAGCCCACACACTGGCGGATTTTCCGACAACATGGTCCGATCTGACATTTTCCGTTGGAATTTCCGACCGTGTGTACGGGGCATTAGTGTCAGGCCTAACCATGTGGCGCTAGCTAGTCTGAAGGAGTAACAGTCTGCAGAAAGTGAAGTGCTGGAGGAAGGAAGGATAAGAGGTCTTAAGTGTTTGTGCTGGAAAGAAGACTGGAGTGTATATACTGGAGTGTAGATAGAAGTCCCAAGCAAGTTGTGCTGAATATTCCTGGGCATCCCATAATTTCCCATTCTAATCCAAGTTCAATCCCCTCAATAAAAAAAAACAAAAAAACAAAGCTTATGGACTGATCTGTGTCTCTAAGTGACTGAGAGATGGATGTGCTGGGCAGGTTGACAGGTAACCACTACATTCAGCAACCCTTACGAGGGGCATGGCTACTTCAAAAAACTTGTTATGTCTCCTACTAAATACATTGGACTGTCTACTTTCCAAAAAGGGGTCATTTGGGGGTATTTGTACTGTCCTGATATTTTAAGGGCCTCAAGAAATTAGATAGGCCGTCAGTACATCAGGATTGATCAAATACAGTATACTGTATATACCATGATTTATAGACGCTATAACTTTCACACAAACCAATTAATAAACACATATTGGGATTTTTTTTTACCAAAGATATGTAGCAGAATACATTTTGGTGTAAATTTATAAAGAAATTCGATTTTATTGGATATGTTTTAAAAGAGAAAATATTGTTTTTTTATTCAACATTTTCGGTCTTTTTTCATTATATAGCAAAAAAAAAAAAAAAAAAACCCAGTGGTGATCAAATGCCACCAAAAGAAAGCTTTATTTGTGTGAAAAAATTATATAAATTTGATTTGGGTATACTCGATTGTATACTGTATGTAACACTGACCCCCCGAAGAAGCTGCTGGTTTTATTTGGGCTTACCGTTACCTCACCTGTTGTAGCTCCGTCTTGGAGATCCCGTGGAAAGTAACCCAGAGTAAAAGTTGAGACTGACACTGAATCCTCTTTCAGGGTTTTTATTCAGAAAAATAGAACACAGTCTCTTAATAAAGGGTAGAGGGTTTAGGGGTGAATTAAGGTACTTAGGTTGTAAAGTGAAGATATTAGATGAATCCAGAGAATAAACTGTTTCACAACTGGATTGCAGTCCCCCGGATAGGTCTCTCTCACTAGGCCTAGCAACCGGTAGGATATTCGGTAAAGTCCCTGCCACAGACTTGTAGGTTACGCTTTAGCGTCACTGAAGTATTATATGAACTTTAGATAACTGTCATACGGTACCAGCTTCTCTCAGCCGATCCGGCGATACCATATGAGGAACGATCCAGGTTGCGTCCTTCAACTAAGCCTCCAGGCTCCTTCAGAGAAGCCAGCCTTGCGCATGGCCTGCTCCTGAAAGGGTCCTCCCATGGGGTACTTCAGTTGCTGGGCCTCTCCATTCCGTTGAGATGGCACCGGACCTTCCTTGAATCAGTAGGCCCTGAAAGTCACTTGGGCCGACCCCTGCAGTTACGTTGCCCCGAGCCAGCAAGCCCCGAGACACAGGATGCATGGTTCACACCCCAGGCCAGGAGGGCCATGAGGCTGGGTCAGGAGGACCACCAGAACCACACGAACAGGAAAAGCTTTTTTTTAACATGGTGTCGGTACCTTAAATACCCCCCCCCCCCAGAATTCACAGCGAGAAAACTCTCACTGGGCTGGTTCTGAGAGGTAAGTGGCATTTAATGCATCCAGCTAGACTGCTTTCTACTCTTGCCAACGGTGACAGCGTCACCTGCGGTCAAGCAGAACCCAGTGCAACCCAGCTAGACTGGTACTGAAACCAGAAATTTTAGAACAATTATCATGAAGCCCAACTATGGCTTCAGGCAACTAATTTTTTTAAAAACAATAGTGCCTGCTCGTCAGGAGCCAGCGCTACATGTATATCTGCCTGAGATCCGCGCTATAGCCAAATGACGGCTACAGCGCGGATCTATTGTGCCGGGACGACGTCTATTGACGTCGTCCCGGACACGAGCTGACTGCGCGCCCCCTGAAGGGCGCGCACGGCGTGCTCTGTGATCAGCGAGTCTGTGAGACTCGCTGGATCACAGATTCGAGTAAGGGGTCGATCCCGACCGCTTACCACGTGATCAGCTGTCAGCCAATGACAGCTGATCATGTGATCTTAACAGAGCCGGTAATCGGCTGACAGCGCGAGGAGAAAAAAAAAAAAAAGCCGATCACCGGAGGCAGTGAGAGGGACATCAGTCCCTCTCACTGCAATGTGCCCGAGCCACTGTGCCCACCTTTGCCCCTATTAAAGTGCCTTCTACCAGTGCCCACACTGCCATCTCTCAGTGCCCACAGTGCCAGTGCTGCACATCAGTGTCACCTGCCAGTGCTCATCTGTGTCACCTACCAGTGCTCATCTGTGTCACCTACCAGTGCCCAACAGTGCCACCTATCAGTGCCCATCAGTGCCACCCATCAGTGCCCAGTGTCATCCATCAGTGCCCATCAGTGTCATCCATCAGTGCCCATCAGTGTCATCCATCAGTGCCCATCGGTGCCACCCATCCGTGCCACCCATCCGTGCCCATCAGTGCCATCTTTGCTGTCCCCATCAGTACCGACTTATCTGTCCCCACCAGTGCAGCCTATCAGTGCCCACCAGTGCAGCCTATCAGTGCCCACCAGTACAGCCTATCAGTGCCCACCAGTACAGCCTATCAGTGCCCACCAGTACAGCCTATCAGTGCCCACCAGTGCAGCCTATCAGTGCCCACCTGTGCCGCCTCATCAGCGCACATCAATGAAGCAGAAAAATTACCTGTTTGCAAAATTTTATAACAAACTATTAAACATGATTTTTATTTTTTTTTTAATTTTCCATCTTTTTTTGTTTGTTTAGCAAAAAATAAAAACCCCAGCTGTGATTAAATACCACCAAAAGAAAGCTCTATTTGTGGGAAAAAATTATAAAAATTTCATTTGGGTACAGTGTTGTATGACCGCGCAATTGTCATTCAAAGTGCGTCAGCGCCAAAAGCTGAAAATTGGTCTGGTCACGAGGGGGGTTTAAGTGCAAAGTAATCAGGTGGATATATAGTGTGCTATCTGCATAAACACACTCTACTGCAGACCAAAAATTGATGGATACCATGGATTGATCCAAATGTGATATATACATAAAATATATAAAAATTGTGAAAGAAATTCAAAGTTCATGTGTAAACGGTTAATCAGACCAAAAATACACCCAGTGATGGATAACCAACAGTGAATGACTTTAAAGGGTGCTATGACACCTGTGCATCCAAAAACTTTCAAATTATGAGCATCGGGTATTAGACTTCTTTTATGGAATTATGTGAATTCTTGTAAACACCACCACCGGAATAGATTGGCCGCTTACCGGAAAAATATGACCCCCCGTCACAGAGGGTCAAACAAGCATCTTTAATGGGTTATCTCTGTGTTGATTCTCAATGGAATTGTAGCCACGGACCTCCAGGAACTCCTAACGCAAGGCTCAAAGGACCTCCGAATCTCCCTCCAAGATATCACCCCATGATGTACATCATATGAAAGGAATTAAGATGCTCCCATAGTGTATTATCACCAAGGTTTATTTAAAAATTAATAACATAAGCACTTACATTAGAATAAAAAGTGATCAGCCCAAGAGTCCGGTTCACCAGCCGGTTGCACGCAAACAAAGCAATAAGAACAAAACACTGCGGCAGCTTCTGCAATGAGGTGGTGACAGTGCGTTGCTTCGCCCAACGCGTTTCGTGATAACTCACATCCCCAGACGACCACCACTGCTTGTTAAAGAAGATGAGGGTAAAGGTGATAAACTGGCCAAGCATGTCTTCAGACCTAAACCCTACTGAGCATCTGTGGGGCATCCTCAGACGGAAGATGGAGGAGCACAAGGTCTCTAACATCTACCAGCTCCGTGATGTCGTCATGGAGGAGTGGAAGAGGACTCCAGTGGCAACCTGTGAAGCTCTGGTAAACTCCATGCCCAAGAGGGTTAAGGCAGTGCTGGAAAATAATGGTGGCCACACAAAATATTGACACTTTGGGCCCAATTTGGACATTTTCACTTAGGGGTGTACTCACTTTTATTGCCAGCGGTTTAGACATTATTGGCTGTGTGTTGAGTTATTTTGAGGGGACAGCAAATTTACACCGTTATACAAGCTGTACACTCACTACTTTACATTGTAGCAAAGTGTCATTTCTTCAGTGTTGTCTCATGAAAAGATATAAAATATTTACGAAAATGTGATCATTCGGGATAGAAGCAGAACAACGGTCTGCCTATGTAAACAAGGCATACTGTCGTTCTGCCAGTAGGGAAGGTAGTGATCCTGTGTTTCTGCAAAGCAGGAACACAGATCTCTGCCTTCCAATAGTACAAGCACCTCCCACACAGTAACAGAGTGTTGGGTACCTGAGTGGTGAGCCTGACTTCGCTGGGAGAGGGCCTCTCTTACGGCTCTGGTTCAGGGCCCACTGGAGTGGAGACAGTGGTCCCGTGAGCACAGCGGGGTAGGAGTGCCTGGAATGGATGCTGTGGGAGACGTAGCTGATCAGTAGCGATCTCCTGGATGTTGAAGCAGCAGAGACTGGCAGGTAGCGGAGCAGGGTCCGGATGTAGGGTGACCCCGAGATGGCGTCAGCAACTCTGGAAGTATGCAGCATGCAGGGAGCAGGCAGAGGGGTCGTCAGGCAGGCCGGGTCTGGATACACTTTGGCAGGCAGGTAAGTGGGCACAGGCAATGGAGAGGTCAGACAGGCAGGAGATCAGCGTTCAGGTATCAGTCCAAAGCAGAGTCAACAGGCCGGAATCAGGAGTGGAGAAGGCAGCAGAGTCAAGTGGAAGCCGGATCAGGTAAACAGGAGTACACAACAGAGGCAGGTTAAACAAGGGGCAAACTGCAGACGAACAGCACTTGACATGTGCAGCTGTCATTCTTTTAAAGGCCAACTGGCGCCAAACAGCGCTAACGCGTCACGTGTGCGCCCGCGACGCACGTGCCCGCGCTCGCTGCGCACGCGCGCGCGCCTGAGGAGTACGACGGCGCGTACCCTCGTTTCGACGCCCGGACGAATCAGCGGCGCGTGTGCGCATGCGCGCGCGCCGATTCGACCGTACGTCGCAAGTGGAGCCCTGACATTGCCCCCCCCACAAGGGGCAACCTCCGGGTGCCCAGTTGGTCATCCTTCTCAGGGTGTGAAATGAAAAAAGCACGAATTAGTCTTCCAGCATGTATATTGTCCTCAGGTTCCCAAGAATTGCTTTCTGGGCCGAAGCCCTTCCATTTGATTAGAAACTGTCTTTGCCCTTGTCGCCTTCTACAGTCTAGAACAACTTCTACCTCGTACTCCTCGTTTCCATCCACTAGGACAGGTTCAGGAGGCCCGGACTCCCTATTGGGGAAGGGATCGGGTACCGAGGGTTTCAATAGAGAGACATGAAACACAGGATGTATCTTCATGGTGTCTGGCAGGGACAGTTCATAGGACACCTCATTAATCCTCCTCTTTACAGGAAAAGGGCCCAGGAACTTGGGTGCCAACTTCTTAGAGGGACAGGTTAACTTTAAATTAGAAGAGGAAAGCCATACCTGATCCCCGATTTGCAGATTCAACTCTCCCCTCCTCTTTTGGTCAAAGGCTTTCTTACTGTCCGCCTGGGCCTTGGTTATGGCTTCCTGGAGGATTTGGTTGTTGCGGCTTAGGAAGGTCACTGCGTCCTGGACCGCTGGAACTGAGGACTCTGTAAGAAAATCTGGTAGAAATGTTAAATGGAACCCATAATTGGCGAAAAACGGGGACTGTCCCGTGGTCGAGTGGCTGGCGTTGTTGTACGCGAATTCTGCTAAGGGCAGCAGAGAAACCCAATCATCTTGCACAAATGAAGTGAAACACCTAATATATTGTTCGAGGGTCTGGTTTGTGCGCTCAGTCTGCCCATTAGTTTGAGGGTGGTAAGCTGAGGATAGGGCCAGCTCAATCTTTAGACTATCACACAGTGCCCTCCAAAACCGCGAGGTGAACTGGACTCCCCTGTCCGAGACTATATTCTTGGGTACCCCGTGTAACCTAACGATCTCTCGGATAAAAACACGGGCCGTCTCTGCTGCAGATGGGGTTCCCCTTAGGGGTAGGAAGTGGGCCATCTTTGAGAGTCGGTCAACGACTACAAAGATGGCCGTGTGATCTTCAGAGGGGGGCAGCTCGACTATAAAGTCCATCGTTATCATACGCCAGGGTCGATCAGGTGCAGGTAGAGGCTTGAGTAGGCCCCAGGCCCGGCCCCTAGTAGTCTTGCTTCGGGAGCACACTGGGCATGAACTGACATACTTGGAGCAGAATTCCTTCAGACCAGGCCACCAGAAGGTGCGCTGCACCAAGTCAAGAGTCTTTCGGGCCCCAAAGTGTCCTGCTAGTGGGTGATCGTGGAGGAGGGCCAATACTTTAACCCGGATGGGTTCGGGAACAAACACCTGGCTGTCCTTCCAGAGAAGCCCCTCTCTACGATTTAGTGAAAGTCCTGGGGGAAGGAGCGGGTTCAGGGAGGCCTCCCTGATCTGGGACAGTAAATCCGGCTGTAGTAGAAGGAAGTTGCTTGCAGGGAGGATGGTATCAGGAGGTGTGGAGTCTTTAGGGCAGTCGAACATGCGTGAAAGCGCATCTGGCTTTACATTTTTAGATCCAGGCCGGTAGGTAATGTGGAAGCTGAAACGTGAAAAGAAGAGGGCCCAGCGGGCTTGTCGTGGTTTTAGACGTTTTGCCGTCCTTAAGTACTCAAGATTCTTGTGGTCCGTGTAAATTAGTACAGGGTGGACTGCTCCCTCCAGCAAGTACCTCCATTCCTCCAGCGCTGATTTTATGGCTAGCAGTTCTCGGTCACCGACATCGTAGTTCCTTTCTGCGGGTGAAAGTTTCCGGGAAAAGAAGCCCACAGGGTGCATTAGGTCCTTATTGCCCTGGCGTTGGGAGACCACGGCCCCCACTGCTACCTCAGAGGCATCCACTTCCAGGATGTATGGGAGAGATGGGTCAGGGTGACTGAGGATGGGAGCGGATGTGAATCGCTCCTTGAGTTTCACAAACGCCTCCTGGGCCTCTGGACCCCAATGAAACCGTACATTCTGCCTTGTTAGCTGTGTGATTGGTGAGATGATGGCCGAGAACCCCTTGATGAACTTTCTGTAAAAATTAGCAAATCCGACAAAACGCTGCACACCCTTCTTGTCAGAGGGTGGCGGCCAGTCCAGCACAGCCGTTACCTTCTGCGGGTCCATCTCGATGCCTGCTGGGGAGATCTGAAGACCCAAGAATTGGATGCTCTGCTGCTCGAAGGTGCACTTCTCTGCTTTCGCGTACAATCCGTGCTGACGAAGACGGAGTAAGACTCGGCCCACATGCCCCCGATGCTGCTCAAGCGTTCTGGAGAAGATTAGGATGTCATCCAAGTATACAATGACAAAAATGTCCAGGAAGTCCCTGAAGACCTCATTTATGAGGTGCTGGAAAGTAGCCGGGGCATTACAAAGGCCGAAGGGCATAACTAAGTATTCGTAATGCCCAAAACGGGTACGAAATGCAGTCTTCCATTCATCACCTGATCGGATGCGAACCAGGTTATAGGCCCCTCTCAAGTCCAGTTTGGAGAATATGGTGGCCGCTCTTAGTTTTTGAAACAGTTCCGGTATTAAGGGTAAGGGATAGCGATTTTTAATTGTAACTTTATTTAGCTCCCGGTAGTCCACACAGGGTCGGAGTGACTGGTCTTTCTTGGTTACAAAGAATATGCCGGCCCCTGCGGGTGAGGTGGAGTGACGTATAAACCCCTTCTTTAGGTTCTCCGAAATGTAGGCCTTCAGGGCCTCTTGTTCCTTCTCGGAAAGGGGGAAGATACGCCCGAACGGAATCTCGGCCCCCGGCAAAAGTTCTATGGGACAATCATAGGTGCGGTGTGGGGGTAGGGTGTCCGCTCCCCGTTTACTAAAGACGTCTAAGAATTCATGGTATGGTTCCGGTACCGCTTGGATCAGGTCAGTATCAGAGTCCAGACAAAGAAGCGTAGCGGGTTGTACCGGAGCTTCGTGTAAGCAATGTTCCAGGCAGTAGGGGGACTGGAACTTGACCTCCCCTGTGGACCAGCAGATGGTCGGATCGTGTGCCTGCAACCAGGGGATGCCCAGGATCACTGGGAACAGGGGGGACGAGATTACGTCCAAGGTTAACAGTTCCTGGTGGTGGAGAGAAGAGATAGTGAACAGAGGTTGGGTCTCCTGGACAACTTGGCCCGATTTAATGCGGGAACCGTCAGCCAGGAAGACGGATAGTCCGCGGGCCTTCCTCTGAAGAGGAATGTCGTGCCGGCTGGCAAAGGTGGTATCGATGAAACAGCTGCAGGCTCCTGAATCAAGGATGGCGTTGGTGCGAATCGTCCTTCCCAGGAACTGAAAAGACAGGGGTAGAGAGATGTGGGTGGCATGGACTGGTAAGTGAGCAGAGTTGATTGACACAGACGAAAGGCACTTACGCAGCTTGCTCGGGCAACTGTTCACAAAGTGTCCGGGCCCACCACAGTACAGGCACAAATTTAGTTGACGGCGTCGGGCACGTTCCTCCAGAGACAGAGTGGGTCGCATGAGACCAAGCTGCATCGGCTCGCCGGCATCGGGAAGAGGATGGGCAGGGGCCATTGGCTGAGCGGGCATGTAACGGCCAGCCGGTAATGGAGCCCTTGCGGTCATCCAAGCCGGACGGTGGACTTGAGCGGATCTCTCGACTCTGCGTTCCCGGAGCCGACGGTCAATTTGTATGCTCAAAGTTATCAGGCCCTCCAAAGTGTCTGGGGTGCCCACTCGGGCAAGTTCATCCTTTAGGCCTTCGGAGAGGCCCATGCGGAACTGATGCCTTAAAGCCGAGTCATTCCACTGGGTGTCTGCGCTCCATCGTCTAAAGTCTGTCACATAGTCCTCGGCCGTTCTGCGGCCTTGCTGGAGCGCAGATAGAGCAGACTCGGCTGTGGTGGTTAGCTGGGGGTCCTCGTAAAGTTGCGCCATGGCTTCCAGGAAAGACGAGAGGGACTGCGTCAGCATGCTATTTCCCTCCAGCAGGCGATGAGCCCAAATCTGGGGTTCGCCCTGCAGCAGGGAGATTACGAACCCCACTTTGGTGGCCTCTAGGGAGAAGGTTCTGGGTTGAAGAGCAAAGTATAACTGGCAGGCGTTGCGGAAGACACGGAATTTGGAACGATCTCCGGAGAAGCGATCAGGAACAGGTACTCTGGGTTCAGGAGGCAGCATCACCACCGCAGGAGGAGTAGCAGGTGTTGCAGAAGGTTGCGGAGATGTAGGAGCCGCAACATTGGGGTCAGCAAGTTGCTGCACTCGACCTTCCAGTCTGGTATACCCTTCTTGCAGGGATTGCACCGCCTGAGTGAGGGCTGCCAGGTGTGAGCAGAACTCCTTCATGGCAGAGGCTTCTCCCGCAGGCTCAGTCATGGCTGTTCGTACTGTTGGGTACCTGAGTGGTGAGCCTGACTTCGCTGGGAGAGGGCCTCTCTTACGGCTCTGGTTCAGGGCCCACTGGAGTGGAGACAGTGGTCCCGTGAGCACAGCGGGGTAGGAGTGCCTGGAATGGATGCTGTGGGAGACGTAGCTGATCAGTAGCGATCTCCTGGATGTTGAAGCAGCAGAGACTGGCAGGTAGCGGAGCAGGGTCCGGATGTAGGGTGACCCCGAGATGGCGTCAGCAACTCTGGAAGTATGCAGCATGCAGGGAGCAGGCAGAGGGGTCGTCAGGCAGGCCGGGTCTGGATACACTTTGGCAGGCAGGTAAGTGGGCACAGGCAATGGAGAGGTCAGACAGGCAGGAGATCAGCGTTCAGGTATCAGTCCAAAGCAGAGTCAACAGGCCGGAATCAGGAGTGGAGAAGGCAGCAGAGTCAAGTGGAAGCCGGATCAGGTAAACAGGAGTACACAACAGAGGCAGGTTAAACAAGGGGCAAACTGCAGACGAACAGCACTTGACATGTGCAGCTGTCATTCTTTTAAAGGCCAACTGGCGCCAAACAGCGCTAACGCGTCACGTGTGCGCCCGCGACGCACGTGCCCGCGCTCGCTGCGCACGCGCGCGCGCCTGAGGAGTACGACGGCGCGTACCCTCGTTTCGACGCCCGGACGAATCAGCGGCGCGTGTGCGCATGCGCGCGCGCCGATTCGACCGTACGTCGCAAGTGGAGCCCTGACACAGAGTAAGCACATTTTAGGCACATATTTATCCCTTTGATTACCCCTGATGTTAACCCCTTCCCTGCCAGTGACATTAGTATAGGGACAGTGCATATTTTTAGTACTGATCACTGTATTAGTGTCACTGGTTCCCATCAAAAGTGTCCTATTTTTTAGCCGCAATATCACAGTCATGCTATATGTCGATGATCACCGCCATTACTAGGATAAGAAAATAAAAAGAAAAAGTTACATAAACTTTAGTTAGTAAAGGAAAATGTTTGGGTCAGTGTGGCCCAAACAAACTATTTAATCTCTTCCCACCAGCTGAACACATATATGTGACCTCTCAGTGGGTGGGCTTTAACGCTGAGAGGCCGCATATATGCAGCCCTATGTAAACACTTCTCTGTGCTGAGAGCTCACGCCCTGCATAGTCGCCAGTGGGGACTGGAAAGCTCCCTATGCATACTTGTGATCAGGGACTTTCCGATCATGTGACTGTGGTGACTGCCAATTACAGCGATCACATGACCCAAATGTCTACCTCCGCCTCCTGGCATTTACAAGCACTTAGGGGCAGGGAGGCAGCAGCAGGAAGGGGTTAAAGTGAAAGGAAAGATGGAGTTCAGCTTTAAAAAAAAAAAAAAATACTCTGCAAACTGCCTGAGTCTGGAACAAATATAGCTCCCATCCTGGGTACAACCAGTAACCTTATTTGTCCTGCTGTCACACTATGGGGTTGATTTACTAAAAGAGTGCAAAATCTGGTGCAACCTTGCATAGAAACCAATCAGCTTCCAGGTTATTTTGTCAAATAGAAAATTCATAACACATACAGTACACTGTAATTTTACAGATTACTGTATGACATCATTTCACATCCTTTTTGTCCCTAGTGGTTTGTCCAGTGCCCTACATGCAGTTTTATATTATATATACTGTTCTTTCTGCCTGGAAACTTGAGAATGTCCCTTTACATCAAAAGTGGTATTTGACCAGCTAGAAAACAGCAATAGTAAATTAAAACACTTGCATAATTGAGCGATAGTGAATCGTGGGGAAATTAATTTTATTATTATTATTATTTTTTATAATTATTTATAACATTATAATTTATGTTTTTGTGTTTCAAACTTCATCATACCCGCGATATCTACTAGACTCTTGTTGGAGCAGATTTAAATGTGTTATTGCTAAGAATTACAGACCTACAATATAAATCGCCAAATTTCTATGCAAAACAATTGTACCGCCTTGGGATGCAAAAATCTGACAAATCATACCACCAGGGTGGCTACAGGTTTACAACCAATTTAATTTAATACGCTGAAGTTAGAAGCTGATTGGGTCTATGCACAGATGCACCAGCTTTAGCATTGTCCAGTTTTAGTAAATTTACCCCAATATAAACTCTTAACCACTTGCGGACCGCTGTCGGCACATATACGTCGGCAGAATGGCACGGTTGGATCGTACCCGTATGTTACTTTGAACTTCCCAGCGGCGGCACGCGCAACTTGCCTGCCGCCAGCTCCGTGACTGTGCCCGCGGGTCCCGCGGACTAGATCGCCGCGGTGATATCCGCGATCGTGTCACGGAGCTTAAGAACGGGGAGATGCCGATGTAAACAGCATCTCCCAGTTCTGCCTAATGACAGCACACTGATCGTCTGCTCCCTGTCATCGGGAGCAGCAATCAGTGTGGTGTCACACACAGCCACGCCCCCCAGACAGTTAGAAACACACCGCTAGGATACACTTAACCCCTCCCCGCCCCCTAGTGCTTAACCTCTTCGCTGCCAGTGACATTTTTACAGTAATCAATGCAATTTTATAGCATCGATCGCTGTATTAATGCCAATGGTCCCAAAAATTTGTCAAAATTGTCCGATGTGTCCGCCGTAATGGTCGCAGTCACGATAAAAATCGCTAATCGCAGGCATTACTAGTAAAAAAAAAAAAAATTATTAATAAAAATGCCATAAAACTATCCCCTATTTTGTAGACGCTATAACTTTTGCGCAAACCAATCAATAACCCTTTTTGCAATTTTTTTTTACCAAAAATATATAGAAGAATACGTATCGGCCTAAACTGAGGAAAAAAAAAACTATTTTTAATATATTTTTGGGGGATATTTATTATAGCAAAAAGTAAAAAAAAAATGCTTTTTTTTTCTAAATTGACGCTTTTTTTTTTGTTTATAGCGCAAAAAATAAAAACCGCATAGGTGATCAAATACCACCAAAAGAAAGCTCTATTTGTGGGAAAAAAAGGATGTCAATTTTGTTTGGGAGCCACGTCGCACGACCGCGCGATTGTCAGTTAAAGCGATGTAGTGCCAAATCGCAAAAAACGCTCTGGTCAGGAAGGGGGTAAATCCTTCCGGGGCTGAAGTGGTTAAAATGGTCTTTCAACTAAATACAGGGCGTACTTATCATAGATCCCTATGAAATTTGGTTTGGAACACACAGTAGGTATAAAGAGCATGATTCTTGCAGAGATGCCAGCACAAAGAGGTGTTTTTATAGACCAACCACCACCCATCTCCTGACGTGTTCTCTCCACAGTGAGTCATTATTTCATGTTTTCAATTTATTCCACAGAAGGACTGTTTAGGGTGTAGTTCTATATTTGACACAGGAAATACCTTTTCATCCTGCTTTATGTCACCAGTGGATCACAGATGCTGTATACACAACTGTTCGGAACACATGGAAAACGCTGCATCTTCCAGTACCCAAAAATAAATACCTATACTTTAAATACAGAGTCACGCTGGTGACATCTCTGCAATAACACTAATATGAATGCTTGCAGGCGAAGGTCAGCTTCTTGTTAATTCATTACTCTCACCCATTACATAAAGACCTAATGATGGCACTCAGCAGCACATAGAAATAAGTCTATGTGAAGTTGGCACCAAGGCATAGGGCAGCCGGCCAGGATTCAATTGAGTCACTTGAGGCACTGTGTACCAGAGAGAAGTAAATCTGTGCTAGTGATGAGTGACATTGCCGGGGCTATCATTCTTAAGTGAAGCATTGCAGCCTAGACTGAGAATTTACAGATTCCTAGAAGTTTTTAGTTGCTCTCTAAGCTTTGACATGAAGGATTTGGAAGGGTGTCTATAAACTATACAGTATGGGAAAGTTTGAAAGGTAGCAAATGATCCTGGGCCACAATTTATAACCAGCACAGCAAAATCAGTGATCCATATCCAGAAGATTTTTCACGCCCTTCACGACCAGACCACATTTTGCTATTCGGCACTGCGCTACTGTAACTGGTAATTGCACGGTCATACAACTCTGTACCCAAAAAAAAAAAAGTATATAATTTTTCTTACACAAAATAGAGCTTTCTTTTGATGGTATTTGATGAACACTGGGTTTTCTATTTTTTTTTCTTATTTTATAGATGAGAAAAGATAAAAAAATTACAAAAATAAAAACATTTTTTACTTTCTGCTATAAAACATATCCAATACAAAATTAAAAAAATCCAATTTCTTCAAAAATTTATTCCAAAATATATTCTGCTACACACCTTTGGTTAAAGAAAAAAAAAACAACACCAATAAGTGTACATTAAAGGGGTTGTAAAGGTAAAAGTTTTTTCACCTTAATGTATTCTATGCATTAAGGTGAAAAAACATCTGACAACGCTGGCCCCTCCAGCCCCCCTGTTTTACTTACCTGACCCCTCGACTGTCCCGCGCTCACACCCGACATCCTCTTCGCAGATCAGCCTGGGCACTGATTGGTTAAAGTGGATTGATTGAAAGCAGCGCAGCCATTGGCTCGCGCTGCTGTCAATCACATCCAATGACGCGGTGCGCCGGGGGGGGGGGGCGGGGCCAAGTGATACAGCGAGCAGCTATAGCCGCCGGCTGTACCACGGGAGCGTGCCCGCAAGTACTCCGCACCATGCGAGGGAGCTTGCGGGGGGGAGCCGAGACAGCCGCCAAGGGACCCCAGAAGTCCAGGTTCGGGGCCACTCTGTGCAAAACGAGCTGCACAGTAGAGGTAAGTATAACATGTTTGTTATTTAAAAAAAAAAAAAAAAATAATAATTTCCTTTACAACCCCTTTAATTAGTTTGTGTGAAAGTTAAAGGGTCTACAAATGATGATATATATACTGGAATTTTTATTTATTTTTCCTCTATATTAGCAATGGCGGTGATCAGCGACATAGTGGGGCTGTGATAGTGTTCGATGCACAAACTGACATTGACATCACCAGTGACACAAATACAGAAATACTATACACTGTCACTGTACTATTGACACTGGCTGGGAAAGGGTAAAAATCTAGGGCAATCAAGGGGATAAATGCATGCCTAACAATGTGTAATGTATGCTTTTTTTTTATTATCCCTGCTTTGCGGGGGTTAAGAAACAGAGATTGTTCCCTCTGTACAGAGCTCTGTATTGATTGTCAACACAGGGCTCTGGGCTGTGATTGGACACAGCCGATCAGCAGTTCCCGGGCCACAAATCATTGGCCGGGATCTGCCGACAGACTCCTGTTGTGTTCAGTCACAGCTGAGCCGACGTATAGTGGTGCGCGCAACCCTGAACCCAGAAGGAAGCTGCAACATACAGGTACATTACGGTGTCTGTTCAAGGCACCCGTTTGCAGTATATGTACGGCGGCGAGTTGGCAAGCGGATATAAAACCATCACGTCATACATTTTAGTAGCAAACACAGGCACAGCTGTAAAGCAGTATGCAATTAGTAAAGAGATCCTCCAGAAGACAGATATCACCAAAAATAGGTTAAAACTACTGAGTGATCACTGCTGCTACCTCTGCATTCTTTCCCATAATTCTCTGTTGTAGTAAATGTACCCTGTTTGTTCTTTTACCATGGGCCATTTAAGAGTGATAGTCCCCAGTATCTACAGTAGCCTTCCCTGTACTGGTGCAGTGTTGGCTTGTGACTGGATGTCAGGTCATTAATGTGGTAGCCCTAAAAGGCAGTATTTTCTTTTTAAGTTAAGTTCTCATGCACATTGGACATTTAACCCCTTGTGCATGAGATTCCAGCATTTTTGTGCAGGTGAGAGGCACAGGCGCACAATCCAACCCTGCTACCGGCAGCCTGTAAAACTACAAGAGGCAGAAAGCTGCTGTGGTTGGACGGTGCACCAAGTGATACTATAGTTTAGGGTAGAATGCGCCCAGGGACAAATGCCCAAAACCCAAGAAGTTTGCGTGCATGAGGACCAAACTCAAAAAGTGATTGGCAAGGTTTTAGGGAACATCTGGAAACATTACATGTGCCTTAGCAATACCTGGAAAAATCTTTGTGTGAAATTTCTCTTGAAAAGAGCAGAGCATTTTGTGAGATGTAAGTGCCTACAGCCTCATAGCTGTATGTTTGCAGCTAAAGCATTGCTCCCTCTGACCCCATTTCTTAGCAGATATGGAATGAGGATATATATACACACAGGTTGAAAAAAAATAAAACTGAAAAGGCCAAGAAAATTATTCAAAGCTATTTAATAATAAAAAAAAAAAAAAGCTTTGTAAATACCTCATAAAATTAGGGGCAGTTTTTTCACATGCCATTTTGTCTACCATTTTTGGTTTGTGGGAGAATATAAAAATCCTAAATATGATTAAACCCATCAAAAATGAACAACACACTCCTGCGCTAGAGTCAGCTGACTGTGTAGTGTCACAAGTGCCTGGTCAAACCATAGATAATCATATAGATGCCTTGCTGCCCTCTAGGACTGGGGTCTTCCTGACAGCACTGTGAGAATAGAAAAAGAAAAGAGGGCACACTGGCCTAGTGCATTACCCAACAGATTTATTAAAAGATCTGAATAAAATCATAAGGATGTCTACTCATAAACAAAAAGTTAAAAAACACACTCATTGCTGCCAGATCGTGCATTGCGCTGTGCTGGAGAGTCTTAAGGCCCCCTCTGTATGGCTCTGGCTCTCAAGAATTGAAGAGGTGAAGAAGATGGAAACCTGTTACTCTTGGCCCAAAACAGGCATGAGACTTATGCCCTGTACACACGGTCGGAAAATCCGACGGAAAAGGTCCAATCCGATTATATTGTTGGAAAATCCGATCGTATGTGGGATCTGTCGGACTTTTTCCGTCGGAAACTCAGACGGAAAGAATTTGAGAGTAGGATCTCAAATTTTCCGACAACAAAATCTAGAGAATTCCGATCCGACAAAGTGCCACGCATGCTCAGATCAAATTACGAGACCAAAGCTATTGGCTACTAGCCTGAACGTAGTCCCGTCGTAACGAACGAACGTAATCACCTTCCGAACGATCAGATTTTGCGACAACTTTGTCCGACCGTGTGTATGCAACACCAGTTTTGGAAAAAATCAGATGGCTTTTGTGGTCGGAATGTCCGACCGTGTGTACGGGGGCTAAGGCCCCATTCACACGGTTTTTAAACTGCCAGTAAAACACTGAGTGCTTTTGAAGAGCTTTTCAGGTGCTTTTGAAGACTTTTCCTTTTAAATTTCAATGGAGAGGGGTGTTTTTTCATCGCCCTTTCCGGCGTACTACCCGAGTGTGAAAGCATTCATTGATTTTTATGGAAATAGGTTTTCGTGAGCTTTTCAGGCACTTTTTTTTAGCATGAAAGCGCCTCAGTGTGAAAGGGGTCTTACTCCAAAACCTGGGTCCATTGGAACATATTCACATTCTCTGAGGAAGGAAAGGGCCTCTTTGCATCCCGAGGGTACTAAAACATGGTATTATGTTTTCAAAGGTCCTCCAACCCCTTGCCGGCAACTACACTTGCCCTGCTTCCCCCCCACCTTCTTTCCCCTCCCCCCTCCCCCCACTGTACTCTCTCCCTCTCCTACACTTTCTAGCTCTTATCTTTTCACCTCACTGGTGTTATTGAAAACTGCCTTATCCCTGCATTCATGGTGGCAATGCTTACTCGAACTAAGAGTGTTGATACCTCCTTTAACAGTTTAAGTTCTGTAGGTTTTATGATTACTGGGTGTTCCGGCATGGCCGCCCATGCACTTATACTAATTATAACTGATGTTGTTCATCCAGTTTGTACTGGATTTCTTTAAGATCACTCTATCCATGTATCCGACTAAAATGATTTGCTCTTCTGTGTATACTGGATAATTTAAATAAAGAATTTGAAAAAGAAACAAAAAAAAAAAAAAACACACACACACACACACTCATCAGGCTACATGAGTGGCAATCTCTCATCAGTTGCTCAAATCACCGAACCTGGGGGTGGGTGGTCCTGGATAAGACCCCCTCAGGCTGACGCATTTCAAAGGCCTGGCCTTTTTCTTCAGAGCCTACTGTAGGTTTTAGAGGGCTCTAGTAGGTACCCTGATACTTCAACGAAAAGACTGCTACCCATTGTGCTGCCCATTACCAACAGTGATACACATCCACATTTGTTTACTAAGCAGTGCAAGAAACTATGATGTCATAGCAGCTAGATTTCAGGCTGTTCTTCTAAAAGGTAATTAAAGTGGTTGTAAACTCTCCCCCACAACTTTGTCCCATGTGAATCAGCATAAAAAACCCTAATGAACACTGCTTGTAGATCTCTCCTTGCTTGCATAGTATTGTTGTAATCCTTTTTGTTCTTTAGAATGATGTCACTGAGCATGCCCATATCGCCCGTGATTTACGGCACACTGTGTACTTGTCTGTCTATTATCAGGACTTCCTACAGCACAACACTGAAATCCCACGAGACTGCATAATCACTCAGAGCTTCCTACTACACCCCATGTGACCATGTGACATCACATGGAGTGGAAAAAAAGGCATCGGACAGCATTACTGCAGTTTTATCAGCTGAAGCCGATAAGACTGACATAGGCTAACACTAGATAAAACAAGTCAGCTATGAACAGGGAAGCAGGGTTGCCATAGAATCGTTGGATTGAGAAGGAGGCTTGGTTAACAGTACAGGAAGTGCTCAATGTAAGGGCGGAAATACACTCTACTGTGGACTCATAAAATAATACTTAAGATGGCGCTGCCTTACCCCATGGAAACAAGTTTTTAAAATTTCTTTAAACAGTAAGTAATATGCGATTTGGGCTGGATTACAGTGGCTATAGATTGATAATTACTTATTATAATAGACTAAATGAAAAGAAGCCTCAGAGTGGGAGCGTTTTCTTCCTCTTTAAAGCCCAACAACAAACTTCTCTTATTTGCTCCCTTTTATCTAATAATAATGCCATTTAAAACAATTAGTTATATCTGTTCGAGAAGTTCAGAAAAAAAGATCTGTTGATTCTGCCACAAATCTTGGGAGCCGATTATTTCTTGTGCACAAGGGAGGGGTTATGGAGATGAGGCGAGGTCTGCATTTTTTATAATCCATCAAAAATGTAGTAGGCAGGGCTGACACCACATGCTTAGGAATTCAGAGCTCAGAAGTGTATTGTCACAGAGGAAGGTAGGAGAACAATATATTTCTGGCACATGAGCAGATGTTCTGTACTTTCAGTGTGTTTAAAAAAGATAAAAAATACAAGGAAATGTGCATGTATTACAGAGATGTAAGATATGTGTCCTTTTATTTCGCCTTGACATAAACTAAGTAAATTGTAGCTGGCTTTTATGGGCTAGTAAACGTTGCAAGTTCCTGTTTGCCTTATGGCATTACATCCAGTTATGTTGGCATAACCCTCCCCAGAGCACAGCGGCACCACATAAAACTTCAGAAAGCTCATCAGCTAGGAAGAAGACCTTTGTGTAAATTAGCACTTTTTTTTTTTTTTTTTTTTTAACTATATCTCATCTAAGTAAGATTTCTCTTAATTTTTTTCATAGACTTAACAGCAAATCTGGTTCATGTCAGGGTAGACTTGTAGCACTGAAGACATTAATGTGGCCAGCCTGTCCTGCCAAAACTTTGTTTGCAAAGCTGGACCCTGTATTGTAAACTGTTGTACAACATAGATCACCCTGCAGCTTATCTTCTTTCTAATCATTTCACTCTCTAGGTAGAGAGAAGAGCGCATGCTGTAATCTGCACTTGCTTACAGTCATTTCATTGTAGATCAGCATTGTTTGTTAGGTAACTAGAACAGGGACACACTATTCGCAAAAGTATGTAAGCATAGGACCCCCCTCCCCCCACCCCTTTAAAAAGGTGAATTCTACAAACATACATATATATATATATATATATATATATATATATATATATATATATTATATATATATATATATTTTTTTTTTTTTTTTCTTTATTTTCTTCATCTTATATAGTGTTATGCCGCGTACACACGGTCGGAATTCTCATCGGAAAAAGCTCTGATGGTTTTCCCGTCGGAACTCTGACGGAATTTCACTCAAACTGTCTTGCCTACACACGGTCACACCAAATTCCGACGGTCAATAACACTGCGGCATACAACACGTTCGACTGCACTATAAAAAGGGAAGTTTAATGCTTCTGAGCATGCGTCAAATTGTTTCCGAGCATGCAGAATTTTGCGTGTCGGAATTACATACACACGATCGGAAAATCCGATAGAAAGGTTTTCCGTCGGAAAAATTAAGAACAGATTCTCAATCCAAAGTCCGTCGGAAATTCCGACAGAAAAAGACTGATGACCATACACGCGGTCGGAAAATCAGATGAAAAGCTCCCATCGGACTGTTTCCATCGGAAATTTCGACCGTGTGTATGCAGCATTAGAGATATATATAGATGTAGCGAGACCGAGAGATATATCTATATATCTATCTAGCTATATAAAAGGAAAGAAAATTTGATTTTAGTATCACTTTAAGCAATAACTCCAATAACTTTTGTTGAGAAAATGTTTAATAAAAAATTCCCCTCTGGGTGATCTCTGTACATTGGAGGGATTTTACAAACTTTGTTGCAGGTTCTGACATTTTGTTGCTCTGAAGAAATAGCGGTTTGTTTCCCCATGTCCTGGGCAAACTGATTGTGAATTGTAAAGCCTGATTGATTATAATCACCTGGTGCATTGTAAGTGTTCTAGTGATGAAAGCTGCATGGTCTGCACCCCTTTAGGAGTGATTAACCCTTAGCGAGTATCTCACCAAAACATTCTGTGTACAGAACACGTCCAGGTTACCATATTGCATTGAATCTTAAGGCCCGTACACACGCTCAGTCTTTTTGACAACAAACATGCTGTTTTAAGGCAACATCCGACCGTGTGTACGCTCCATCGGACAAACTTTTGGGGTTTTCATTGGACTTTTGTTGGCTGTGCAAACGGACAAACTTTCCGGCAACAAAAGTCTGATGGAGCAAAGTCTGATCGTGTGTACAAAAAAAACCATAGGACTTTTGTACAAAGTACAAACACGCATGCTCTGAACCAATGCAAAAGATCAGACAACAATACAGAAGTTGACCAAAGGTGGCGGTAAAGAGCAGAAAACCACGTGATTTGGTGAAAGTTGGCTGAAAAAGTCCTGCCGTGTGTATGCAATACAAGTTCACGGCCGATGCCCTTTGTACAAACTTTCCCGGGAAATTTTTGTACAAAGTCCGATCGCGTGTATGAGGCTAAACAGAAAATTACAGCCACTGCAAATTAAAAAGCAAAGGTCATTTTTAAATACTTTAAATTACAATATGGCTTGTGTAGCAATTGTACGTTATATTATTTATTTTTTCACAATAGTGAAGTTACCCTTTAATATCACAAAATTTTAAAAAAATAGCTAAACCCACAAGTGCTTTTTTTTACCACTATCATTTCTCTTTATATTGGCTTTTGAAATTTACAAATGTAGCAATTTAGTAATTGAAAGGTTTAGAACTGGGAAACACCTTATAAAACATTTTATATACAACTATATAGATCAGACTAAAATGAGGGAAAAATGAGGAGGAAAGAGGGACAGACTTTGTCTCTGACTTCGAGAGACTGTCCCTCATTGGGAACAGTTGAGAGGTAGGTATGTATGCTGGCACTGCAAGACAGGTTAGCGATGGATAATGATCTGCAATCCACAGATCACAGCATAGTATAGTACTATTGTCGGTAGAAATAATAGCAACTGGCGTAGGGGTTATTTACTAAAGGCAATCCACTTTGCACTATAAGTGCACTGCAAGCACACTTGAAAGTGCAATGAAGGTGCACTTGGAAGTGCAGTCGCTGTAGATCTGAGGGAGACATGAAAGGAAAATAAAACAGCATTTTAGCTTGCACATGATTGGATGATAAAATCAGCAGAGCTTCCCTCATTTCAGATCTTCCCCTCAGATCTACAGCGACTGCACTTCCAAGTGCACTTGTAGTGCAAAGTGGATTTGCCTTTAGTAAATCAACCCCAGTGTCTTATTTGGGTCAGACAAAACAATAGCAACTAATATGGTCTTGTTCGGATTGGCAGAGTAATATTCAATACTTACATTACTACAGTAGGCTAAATTCTGATTGGTTTGCTGTACTGGGTACCTTTTCAGGGTGGTTTATACCATTCACACAATAAGCTCATCTTGCTTCAAGAATATTGTTTAGAAATTCAGTTGGTCTGGGCTGATACTTTCCAGCTATGCATGCCTCTAATGAGATACAGTGACTTGTAGTTTAGCTATACTTTAATGCAGATTCCTGGGCAGATATAAATATGCAATCCAGTTTTGTGGTTAAGGTGTATGTAAAGCCAAAACATTTTTGTTTTAGTGTATAGATTAGAGTAGGCAATGGTTAAAAACCCTGCTAGATAGAGATTTACTGTCTGTGCTCTGATAGGGAGATCTCCCTTGACATCCTGCCCTGGAGATGCAACAGTAAGTGAGAGTAAATGTCTGTAAAGTTTCCCCATCTCAGACAATTGGCACTAAAATAGGTTTCTGCATTGGAAGGTTTACCCACTTTCTATCTCTGTGCCAGTGTGCAAAAGGACAAGAGAGGATGAAGCACAGCAGCTTTCTTTTTTAATTGCGACAGCGGGTGCAGGGAGAAGATCCCCGGCCTGCTGTCACAGGGAGGGAAGGGATCAGGGGGAAGAGCAGGCAGATGCTGAACATGTTGCATATTACACCCTAAATATGGGTGTAACATGTAACATGTTCAGAAAGGTTAACTTATCCTTTATACAGAAGTATGTAAAATATATGGTAACATTATACATTGCAATGATGTATGCACCCTATATACCTCACAGAGCAGACAAATCCAACATTTCTTGTAGGTCAGGCTGGGTTCACACTAGCATCCAATTCTCATGTCAGGAGCCTATGACCGGCTCCCAATGGAGTCCTGTCCTGTGCATCTTCTGGTCTGTTTCAGGTCCAAATTCAGCCAAAAAATAAATCAAACCTGAAGTGGACAGGGACGCCCTGGACCCCTGCTGTGAGCCGCTCTGCACGGAGATTGTGCACAGTAGCACAGCCAACACAAACCTGACATGAAGCTATACTGTATTTTATTTATATTCGCGTTCACTCTTGTTCTCAGCATATGGCGACCATGTAATGATAATTTGTTAAAGAAAAAAAAAAGCTCTAGGATTGCATATTAGAATTTATTATGAATATATTTCCAACATAATCTAGAATAGATTTATAGAGATTTACATCTTTTCTTAAAAAAAAGAAACACAAAATTGAGGGAACTTACATAATGTGTCATTTACTTACACATAAATTGTCAGATTTCAGTTATACTCATGCTCATTGCATGTTAATCTCTCGATTACTGCAGTTACGGATGTACATGGGCTGCACTTATACAGGAATGTCATTCTTTAAACGTCAATGAAAGGCGTGAGTGTCAATGGCTTAGTCCGTTCTAGAATATAAAAGCTAGCCAATCCAATTGATCATGGCCTGAAAGTGAAGGGACTGTCCTGTCGATATTCCTAATAAAGATTTACTTTCACTGTATGTGTACTGGAAGATGTATGATATAGCATTGGTTTACATCCAAGGCATTTGAAGGTCATAGGTCATCTGTCATGAATGAATCATAGCTAGAATCAGAAACTGGCTCTTGGTAAAATGTCATAAAGTGAAATCTTAAGAGAATGCTATAGGGGAAAATGCACCAAATATTGCTGTTGAAATATGCACAGAGAATAGATACAAGCTTTTTAAAACTGTGCGATTTGTGTCCGTGAATCACTACATATACTATATTTTAAAGCGTAAGTCCATTCAAAACTTTCCTCACTTTGGATAGAGTGAAGAATAATTAGAACGCCAGGGCTCCATTACAGAGATTTTCCCTTCTTTACTTCCAAGTGAAAATGGTTTGACCAGACAGGAAGTGACAGCACACAGACATACATACATAAATATATCCATCTAGTGCTGACCGTGTGCTTGTTGCAGATTTTCCCTCACTTCCTGTCCAGTGAAATCTCTCTCATGGAGCCCCAGATAGCAGTGAACACTCACCAGGAGTTTCCCCACTCTCTCCAAAACTGGTAATAAAAGTTTTTGCTGGACTTACACTTTAAGGGAACCCTAGGTGGAAATTTCTGGAACACGAGGAAGCGGATGTAATGTACAAACATTTACCTACAATCTGCTAGTTTATTGCCACAGCCTGGTCACTTTGCTCTCTGTATTTTTCTGGCTGGATGTCAGATGTTCCTTACAAACGTCTATGACACTTTGTTTAGCCAAAAGGAGACCAGCCAAAAGAGGTCTCAAAAATGTACAGACCAGAGTTAAAACCAGCAACCCACGGCATGGGGACACAAGATATTTACACAATAAATTCATCTATCACGTCACAAAATATCCACTTTGTGGCATTGCCCGTTCAATCCCCGCCGTCATTCATTATTTTTTTTTCAGCTTTGGTAGACTTTCCCCACACAAGGTAATCCCCAAACTCTGGCGAGACATAAAACACAGCAGAGTGATGAACACAGTTTGAAATGTGTCCTGTTTTCTGTCCGTTCAATTGTTTGATGTGCACCCAAAATTCCCACTCGAAGCTTCAGGAGACTAGATGTGTGCAAAAGGATAAAAATACGTGTGTTGCATCAGACTCTGTACAGCCAGCTATACAGTCAGCATCCCCACACCTCAAAATAGCAGGACATTCCTGGCAGGCAAACCCTTGAACTGCTCCAGCGCTTAGTTTTTTTTGGTAAGACACATTTATGTTACAGAAGTATAAAACGTAGGAGTTCCCGCTAATTTCATTGCGACAGCAACTGACCCACAAGAGAGTCAGCTCAATCAAGTCCGGTCATGTAACATCTGGGATACACAGTTAAAATCACCATAAATTACAAAAAAAAAAAAAATCATCATAAAATAGAATAGAAGTATGAACATTTTAGTTACTATTACTTCTGAAATTTAACCCAGGAAACCGAGCAGAAAGGCGACCCACAATTCTTAACATGTCGAGATAGAATTTGGACGTTTGTTCCTCAGGATTCTAGCCAAAAATAGAAAATTGATCGGCTTCACTATAAACTCTGAATCAATAAATAGGTATAAAAGGTTTGTATAAAGAAAAAGGGCATCTTTACATTGCATAGTAGTGTCTAAAAAAATATTTCATCTGCAAGTTTAACCCTTTAGTGCTGGAGGACATTCTGCAGCTGAGCTGAGAAAGTGTCAATGTTCATCGAGTCGTCGGGGGCAGAGGAGTTTAGAAGCTGAAAAAAACAACATTATATATATATATAAAAAAAAAAAAGACCCTGCAGATACGGGATTGGCTGTTAAAGGAAGATGCCAAGCGTAGGAAGCTCCGTGTGAAATTGTGCATCAGGAATGTCAGCACATAGCTGTCCATCATTGCTCAAAAATCCATGAAATCATGCCTCTAGTCATCTAGTCCATAGCTAAACTTTGCGGCCTTGTTGCAGTTTGATATTATTACTTTAGGTGTTTTGCAGGATTTCCCAAAAAGTCACAGGGTGTAGCGTCTTTAAAAAAAAAAAAAAGTTTCAAACTGTCCAACAGAAGGCACGAGATATCTAATAAAGATGAATTATATTTCATTGCTACTACAGAGCATGCAGATGGCAGCGGCATTATCCAAGTCACCAAGCAGGAGTTTCCCCTCTCGCTCTATATCTGAAAACGTGGTCCTCTGTCCACAGACCATGGAAGCCAGCACAGGCTACAAAGACGAGCTCTCCAGAGGCTCTAAAGTCACATCTCTTGATGACATTTCTGTCAGTGGAATGACTGCCCAAACACCGTGTCCTTCGAACAGCTTTTCCTTTTACACATCCACACGATGAGAATAAGCAGATGCCGTGCTCCCTCGGTTACTGCGGGAAAACTTAGGGCTTTGATTGTTACAGTTCTCTTCTTTCTTGCGGTCACATTGTTCTTTCCATGTTTCTAGCATTTGTAATTTACCTTGCTCTTCTTTCAAAAACACCTCAACCATTAGGACTTTCTCCCTGTGAATCTGCTCACTGATGTCTTTGGGAATGTCTGGGATGATCCAGTCTACAAAGTCGCTCATGAACATGACTAAGTTCTGAAACAGAAAATTAGGAGATGATGAGACATGGTAAGAAGAAGAAAGAAGAAGAAAGAATAAAGAAGACGAAGAAGGAAGAAAAAGAAAAAAAAAAAAAAAAGGGAGGAAAAAGAAAAAAGAAGAAAAACAATTAGGAGATGATGAGACATGGAAAGAAGAAGAAAGAAAGAAGAAAGAAAAAGAAAAAAGAAGGAAAAAGAAAAAAGAAGAAAAAAAATTAGCAGATGATGAGACATGGAAAGAAGAAGAAAGAAGAAGAAGAAAGAAAGGAAAAAGAAAGAAGAAGGAAAAAGAAAGAAGAAGAAAAAGAAAAAAGAAGAAAAAGAAAAAAGAAAAAAAAAAAAGAAAAAAGGAGGAAGAAAAAGAAGGAAAAAGAAGAAAAAACAATTAGGAGATGAGACATGGAAATAAAAAGAAAGAAGAAGAAAGAAAGAAAAGAAAAAAGAAAAAGAAGAAAAAAAGAAAAAGGAAAAGAAAAAGAAGAATAAGGAAAAGAAAGAAGAAGAATAAGGAAAAGAAGAAAGAAAAGAAAGAAAGGAAGAAAGAACAGAAGAAAAGAAGAAGAAAGAACAGAAGAAAGAAGAAGAAAGAAGAAGAAGAAGAAGAAAGAAGAAGTTGTTTAGCACATACCATCAAGGTATAAAAATAAAAAGGTTTTTCCCAGCGATGTTTAGCTTAATGGAAGACTGAAATTTCTAAATAAGGCTGTTTATTAATGCTCAGGCCTTTGTACTGTAATTTTTAAAAAGTTTTTCAATGGCTTCAGCTTTTCTGGGGATTTCACAGTCTTTATCAAGATCAAGTCAAGTCTAATTAATCTCTCTATATAGTTTATATTAAATGGACATTTAGTATGTAGCGCACCATACGTAGTAGGCGCTGGTGAAATGGGATCCCCCACCCAACAGTCAGATTTTGAAGCAAAAGCCCTTTACAGGCAGGGACCCCAGGCCCCTTGGGTTGTGTTGCAAAGTAAAGTAAAGTGTCTAGCTTAAACCCCTATGGCTACTAATCCCAGCACCACCTGTTCAGGCACTGCCAGCCCCCCTGGCTGCAGCTGCCCATTTCACTAGCCCACCTGGCTACTTCTCCACAACAGTCCTCCCAGACTGCACACTCACCAGCCACCCGGCTGTTTCCTGGATGTGCTGACTCTCTCCCGCTGTCCTCACACCTGCTCCAGTGCATCCAGGACAGGACTCCTCTGAATTGTAGAGAATCCCTCCATCACTGGAGCACAAGGTCACCCCCCCAAACTATGGGGGCACCCTCAAGGGCCACCGACAGCCTCCTCAGCACCCCATCTCCATCTTCTGCCCCTGCTGGCATGACCCCAGAGTATTTCAAAGGGTGCCCGCCCCCTGGTAGCACACTTTATGGGGATTGGCTGGGGCCCTCAATACTCTAAGCAGCTCCTCCTAACCTCCCACCAATTCTTCTGGATGCTTCTCCAAGGTTCCAGCAAGTAGGGGGAGGTACCAGTGGTGTTGCTTGAGGAGTCATCCAGCCTCCCTGAGTCACTCAACCCTGACCTGGCTTCAAGTTCAACCCAGGCCTGGCTCTTAGCCAGGCCAAATTTACCTACACTACAAAAAAAACGAACTATCTATCTACACCAAGCACACTAAGCTAGAGGGTGCTACAAGTAGAATCATTGCTAAGGGATGGAGTTAAAATTTCAAGCATGCATTTTTATTCATTTTTGGGTTTCCTGCACAAAAAGTGCCTAAACTTAACGTATCCTGTCCATGAACCAGCACTGTTCTTAGTCCAGCAATGTGAGTCCTCTTTGGGCATAACAGTCGCATCAGTCTGCCCATTTGTTATGAGCCAAGCCTCTCGTTGGCACATCCTCTGGGGGTATATCATCCTCACACAGCCTTGGCTCACAGTACTTTAGAACCGAGATGCACTCGCAGGTCATTATGCGAGCGCCACTCAGTACAGGAGGAATGTCTGCCTGAACCCACTGACAAAGAAGGAGGATCTATGACATAAGAAGACCAGCAAAAAGACTGCAGACAAAGGGGAAGTACAGTTTTTTAATATATATATAAAAAAAAAAAAAAAAAAGACCTTGGGCTTAATGGGGTGGGTACTTTTACTGTACATAGCTGGAGTTCTTTTTTTCATATTATGCTCGTTATTTTTGGTTTTACACAGCAATCATTAGGCGAATATACTACTTACCTTGCCAAAGGCACATCATGCATTTTACCCCATTCAAAGAAAAAGGTGAAGCAAGTTCAGTCTAATGAGTTATAATACATTTATTCTTTACAGTGTTTATTTTTAGCATTGAGAATGTGACTTTCAGACCTCATTGCCAAAAATATGGTCATTATATCTTAGAGAACTGAGCCTAACATTTCTAGATCAAATTTAGTTTGAACGTTAACAAAAAAGGTAATGCAGTGATTAGAGATTATAGATATTCATAATACATTAAAGTAGAATCCATTGGTCAACATAAAAACTTTATGAAAAACAGATACCTGGAAAACGATGACAAATGCCAATCTTGCAGCCAGAACAGCCCAGAATTCCTTTGTAATATCATATTTATCCTCAGACCATGGAGGCTCCCTGTAATCTTTGTATCTGGAGAAAAAAAAAAAATAATTTACTTACTTTACTTACAAGACTAGCAGCCAATTTAGGAAGGGAGCACCTATGCAAAACTCAGTCTCTACCTGCATATTTCCACTGAGTATTCCAGCTCCTGCTCAATGTTGGGCGCAGTGCCAGGTTTAAAGTCACTGACATTAAAGTAGGCAAGAGTGTTGTTCAGAAAGCCATGCATGGTGCCATCTGGACTGTACATATACAGGTACACGAGGCGTGGAATGAAGTCAGAGGTGAATGATATCACAAAGGCCTAAGCAGTAACAATAAACATGAGATATGTTAAAATCACTGATGGTTAGATGTATTTACAAGATAACTGGCAAACCTTTATTTTAATTTATTTAGAGATCCTGGAAAAAAAAATTCAATCCAGAAAGACTTGGACCTGACTGATAGCTAGAAATGGCTTCTGGACTTCTCTCAGACAGTAAGGCTGGCCATACATGGACCACATTTTCTTTCCTGCAACCCATCAACAACAACAGTGGTAATGCGGGAATCCCTCCTGGCAGGCCATTGTCTTTTCCTGGTGGAGGGATGGGGGAATCCTTTCCCGCCAGGAGAAGACAGAGATTATTGCTAGTGCTATAGCAGCCACTAGCAATAATCGCAGGTAAAACCCAACATGCTGGTTGTACCCAAGTTGATTGATTTGGCACATTTAGCCTGCCCATACATGGTTCAAATCTCGGCCGGTTCAGCAGGGATTTGTGTGTATGGCCTGCCCAAGGATCACAGCTCAGGCTTTATCCAGCTTTGGGACCTAGGTGCCGTTTCAGCTGCTGAAGTGCCATAACACAGCATGCGCAGCACTGGTTACCCAATGACGAAAGCTACAGTAATTTTAATAAAATTCTTGCGGTAGTGCAACAGGTCTTCACATTCTAGCGGTGGCTACTATGCATTGTAGCAAGGACAAATGTGAGAACTGAGCTTTTGGGCAGGTCAGGGTGATCATCCCATCCTCCATGCTTCCCTCCTTGTTGGGCACCAAGCAGGGGAGCATATGAGAGGCCTACCCCCGGGTGGGTTCTTCTGGGCTATGTTAGGCACAGGTTAACTCCTCTCATACATGGGGTACTTTACTTTGTGCCATTTTCATCAATGCCGTGGGACAAGGCTCAGGCTGCCATGGGGGAATGCTCGACCTTATGGCGGGCCTCTGCTTAGAGATAAACCTACACCATGTACACTTTCACTAACTGTTCACCAGTTATCTCTCCATTCCATGTGACAATCTACATCCTCCTAGAAACTTGCGTTTAGGAGGGACACGCTGAGCTTTGTCCACATCCACCTGTCCAGGGTTTCCACTACCATTCTCCGTAGCGGAAGAGGGCCCCCCAAGTGCCCTTTGCATGGGCACATGTGTACTTGACTTAACACTTGAACCTCTGTAGCTCTGTAAAGGGTGGGGACCTCTGCAGTGCAAATCTGCTCCCGATGCTCTGGAAGACAAGAACACTGGTGGAAGGAATGCCAACAATATCTTGCTCGCTGCTAGAGACCATTCCACCTATAAAACAGGTATACGCTACCAACAGGCTGCTTCATAATCTTCCGCTACCCCAGATAATGACTTGTATCTTTACACTGCTCCACACCAATGTCTTCATACCCTAATGTGTTTAAGACCCACTCAGTAGACTATTGGGTTTATTTACTAAATACAGATCCTCTTTGCACTGCAAGTGCACTGAAAGAGCACTTGGAAGTGCAGTCGCTGTAGATCTGAGGGGGACATGCAAGGAAAATAAAAAACAGCATTTTAGCTTGCACATGATTGGATGATAAAATCAGCAGAGCTTCCCCTCATTTCATATCTTCCCCTCAGATCTACAGCGACTTGCACTTCAGTGGATTTGCCTTTAGTAAATCAACCCCTATGTGTGCTGGTTACTTGCATTACACCCCTTGTAGTAACCAAGAACCAGAAAAAGCATCAATTCCTATCCTCCTGTCAGGGGCAGCACCTCAACCTGCTTACAAGCCTCTAACTATTTAGAGAATTCTGAACGACCACTGGGTGCCCGATATGTTTTTGTTATTTAAAAAAATAAATTTATCATACTTACCTCCACTTTGCAGCTCGTTTTGCACAGTGTGGCCCTGATCGTCCATTTCTGGGGTCCCTCGGTGGCTCTCGCGGCTCCTCCCTGCATCAGATAACCCCCTAGGATAAGCGATCTCCCGAGGGGATTACCTTGCGAGTGCGCTCCCGAGTCCAGCATTTGCCTCCATAGACACGAATGCTGGACTCGGCCCCGCCCCCGGCACCCGCATCATTGGATTTGAGTGAGAGCAGCGGGAGCCAATGGCTGCACTGCCATCAATCTATCCTATCAAGAGCCGGGACCCCGTGGAGAGAGGGACAGCGCATCCTCGCCATGGGAAATATGGGGCTCAGGTAAGTAAAACAGGTGGGCTGGTGGGACGGTCACTGCCAGGTGTTTTTTCACCGTAATGTATAGGATGCATTAAGGTGAAAAAACACAAGGGTTTACAACCTCTAAGTTTGTCTATGTCTGCCTGATTACTACATTTGTATTTGCTTTCTGGGTTCTGGCCTTTGGCCTGTACTTTGGATCGTGTTTCTGTCTGCTGCCTACCTTGACCCCTAGCCTGTCTGGCCATGCTTCTATCTGCCAGCTGCTCTAACTACTTGCTAGTCAGACTACACTTCTGCCTCTCCTCTTGGTACTGTGCATAGTTTCCTGCCATTTTTCCGCCTATCTCCCGGAGTGTTTGCAGCTCTCCAACACTGATCCTGTCTGGTGGCTGAAGCAACAGAGACGGTCCAAGCTCCAACACAAGTGGAGTCAGAAGTCAGCATAGCTAAACATTCATATTCCGCTATTGCTAGTACATCCCCCTAAACCAGTAAAAAAAACCAAAGCATTACATTTATCTTTTTTTCATATACAGTGCCTTGAAAAAAGTATTCTTACCCCTTGAAATTTTCCACATTTTGTCATGTTACAACTAAAAACATAAATGTATTTTATTGGGATTATATGCGACAGACCGACACAAAGTGGCACATAACTGTGAAGTGGAAGGAAAATTATAAATGTTTTTCAACATTTTCTACAAATATGTGAAAAGTGTGGTTTGCATTTGTATTCAGTCCCCTTTACTCTGATACTCCTAACTAAAATCTAGTAGAACCAATTGCCTTCAAAAGTCACCTAATTAGTAAATAAAGTCCACCTGTGTGTAATAAATCTCAGTATAAATACAGCTGTTCTGTGAAGCCCTCCGAGGTTTATTAGAGAACCTTAGTGAACAAACACCATCATGAAGGCCAAAGAACACACCAAGCAGGTCAGGGATAAAGTTGTGGAGAAGTTTAAAGCAGAGTTAGGTTATAAAAAAATATCCCAAGCTTTGAACACAGAGCACTGTTCAATACATCATCTGAAAATTAAGAGTATGGCAGAACTGCAAACCTACCAAGACATGGCCGTCCACCTAAACTGAAAGGCCAGGCAAGGAGAGCATTAATCAGAGAAGCAGCCAAGAGGCCCATGGTAACTCTGGAGGAGCTGCAGAGATTCACAGCTCAGGTGGGAGAATCTGTCTAGAGGAAAACTATTAGTCGTGCTCTCTACAAATCTGACCTTTATGGAAGAGTGGCAAGAAGAAAGCCATTGCTGAAGTCCTGTTTGCAGTTTGCGAGAAGCCATGTGGGGGACACAGCAAACATGGGGAAGAAGGTGCTCTGGTCAGATGAGACCAAAAACTGATTTTTTTTGTATAAAAGCATAATGCTATGTGTGGAGGATAACTAACACTACACATCACCCTGGACACACTATCCCCACCAGAAAACATGGTGGTGGCAGCATCATGTTCTGGGGATACTTTTCTTCAGCAGGGACAAGGAAGCTGGTCAGAGTTGATAGGAAGATGGATGGAGCCAAATACAGGACAATCTTAGAAGAAAACCTGTTAAGAGTCTGCAAAAAACTTGAGACTGGGGCGGAGGTTCACCTTCCAGAAGGACAACCACCCTAAACATACAGCCAGAGCTACAATGGAATGGTTTAGATCAGGGGTCTCCAAAGTACGGCCCGCGGGCCACATCCGGCCCGCCAGGCCATTTCTTCCGGCCCGGCAATATGCAGCGCAGATCCCGCAATCCCTTCCGGCGTTTCACTGTGTTGGCTGCTGGGACCACGGGCATCCTAGCAGCCAATGAGGTGTTTTAGTGCAGACCTGTGGCCACCTCCCTGCTCCCGCCTCCCGCCTTGCTGTTAACGAGTGTGTAATACCAGCGGGGCGGGAGTCAGGAGGTGCAGCAGGTCTGCACAGCCAGTGTAACGTCTGAGACGTGCTGGTAATGTACACATGCAAGGAGGGAGACTGATGTGAGATGGGTACACTTGTGTGGGGGTGGTGAGTTGAATGGCTCTGATGGGGACAAAAATGTGGGGGGGGGCTGATGACTCTGATGGGGACACACGTGGAGGGGCTGATGACTCTGATGGGGACACAAATGTGGGGGGGGGGGGCTGATGATTCTGATGGGGACACATGTGGGGGGGGGGGCTGATGACTCTGATGGGGACACACATGTGGGGGGGGGGCTTATGACTCTGATGGGGACACAAATGTGGGGGAGGGGGCTGATGACTCTGATGGGGACACACGTGGGGGGGCTGATGACTCTGATGGGGACACAAATGTGGGGGGGCTGATGATTCTGATGGGGACACACATGTGGGGGGGGGCTTATGACTCTGATGGGGACACAAATGTGGGGGGGGGGGCTGATGACTCGGATGGGGACACACGTGGGGGGGCTGATGTCTCTGATGGGGACACAAATGTGGGGGGGCTGATGATTCTGATGGGGACACAAATGTGGGGGGGGGCTGATGATTCTGGTGGGGACACATGTGGGGGGGCTGATGACTCTGGTGGGGACACATGTGTGGGGGGGGCTGATGACTCTGATGGGGACACAAATGTGGGGGAGGGGGCTGATGACTCTGATGGGGACACAAATGTGGGGGAGGGGGCTGATGACTCTGATGGGGGCACAAATGTGGGGGGGGGGCTTATGACTCTGATGGGGGCACAAATGTGGGGGAGGGGGGGGCTGATGGGGACTCTGATGGGGACACACTGTGGGGGGGTGGGGGGGCTGATGACTCTGATGGGGACACAAATGTGGGGGGGCTGATGATTCTGATGGGGACACAAATGTGATGGGGGGGGGGGCTGATGATTCTGATGTGTGGGGGGGGGACACATGTGGGGGGGCTGATGACTCTGATGGGGACACATGTGGGGGGGGCTGATGACTCTGATGGGGACACAAATGTGGGGGAGGGGGCTGATGACTCTGATGGGGACACAAATGTGGGGGAGGGGGCTAATGACTCTGATGGGGACACAAATGTGGGGGGGGGGCTGATGACTCTGATGGGGACACAAATTTGGGGGGCTGATGACTGGTGGGGACACATGTGGGAGGGGCTGATGACTCTGATGGGGACACACATGTGGGGGGGGGGCTGATGACTCTAATGGGGATACAAATATCTGGGGGGTCTGATGGCGACACAAATGTGGGAGGGGGCTGGTGGCTCTTATGGTGACATTAACATGTAAGGAGGGGGGGCTGATGGGGACACAAAATTGTAGGGGGCTGATGGCTCTAATGGGGACACAAATATGCAGGCAGGGGTGGGCTGTGATGGGGACACAAATGTGGTTTAGATCAACGCATATCCATGTGTTAGAAAGGCCCAGCAGTCAAAGTCCAGACCTAAATCCAATTAAGAATCTGTGGCAGGACTTGAAAATTGCTGTCCACAGACACTCTCCATCCAATCTGACAGAGCCTGAGCTATCTTGCACAGAAGAATGGGCAAAAATGTCACTCTCTAGATGTGCAAAGCTGGTAGAGACATCCCTAAAAAGACTTGCCGCTGTAATTGCACAAAGGTGGTTGTACAAAGTATTGACTCCGGGGGGCTGAATACAAATGCACGTCACACTTTTCACATTATTATTTGTGAAACATTTTGAAAACCATTTATTATTTTCCTTCCACTTCACAATTATGGTGCCATTTTGTGTTGGTCTATCGCATAAAATCCCAATAAAATACATTTATGTTTTTAGTTGTAACATGACAAAATGTGGAAAATTTTAAGGGGTATGAATACTTTTTCAAGGCACTGTAAAAAGTTGCTCCCTTAACAAAATGGCTGCCTCAACAAGTGGCTGGTGCACTCTAAGGACAGTCACCATGTAGCTGTAAGACAGCATACAGGACCTGAAGCAGTATATCAGGAGGAAGAATGTAACAGCACAGATGGTGTGTTGGCCTTGAAAGTGTATCTGTTATATGGGAACACATGAAAGCGATATTAGGATATTTATGAACGTCTAGAAAAAGATGAGACCTTTGCAGGATAGAAATTTGTGACTTCCCCCATTTCTGTCTTCAGACACCACTAGGTGCTGCAAAAAATATCTATACAAATTATAAGCACCAATTGAAAATACTATTACTTACACTCTTAATCCACTCTCTACATTAAATTCATAAGCATGTGACTGTTAAGGGTTTTTGCCAACATGTAAAAAGGTCTGATTAGCTGATATTTTCCTACTATACATTGGAAATTTGGAAGAAATACTCTTCGTCACACTTTAAGGAAGTTGCAGTTGTGACAAGGGCATTAAGCAACTCTGCCCATTCCCCACCTTATACACATCCTAATACAAAATCATGTGACTTTTAAATCTCCGCCATTAGAGAACTGAGCTTATATTAGTTGATCTCAAGTTGGTTGAAGTCAAAATGTTGCCCCATCTACATCAAGAATCACTCCATGCAAAGAAACATTTAGACCCGTTTTAGCGCTAAAAATTGCGCCTGGAAAGCGCCTCCCCAGTGTGAAAGCCCGAGTGCTTTCACACTGGGGCGGTGCGCTTGCAGGATTGGAAAAAAAGTCCCGCAAGCAGCATCTTTGGGGCGGTGTGGGAGCGGTGTATACACCGCTCCTAAACTGCCCCTGCCATTGATATCAATGGGCAGCGCTGCCAAAGCTCCTGCAAAACGATTCGGCAGCGGCGCTTTGCGGAGCGCTTTTAACCCTTTATTTGGCCGCTAGCAGGGGTTAAAAGAGTCCTGCTAGCGGCCGAAAAGTGCCATTATAAAACACCAGTAAAGTGCAGCTAAAATTAACGGCGATTTACCGCCAACGCCGCCCCAGTGTGAAAGTAGCCCTACTGAAGAGGAAGTGGGAGGTAATGTGAAACAGCAGTGCAGCAGAGGGATACAGAATTGGAAATGCTAGTTACTTTGGTGCCTATGATGAACAACTCTATGCTTGACTCCCAGATTATATGCCAAAGTATTTGCAGGCTACCGTGCAACATAAATGGTGTGGAGAATAATGCATTAAAAAAAAAAAAAAAATGTATGATCAGAGTGACCTTTTTTTTCCAAATCATAAAATAACTCACATTTATTATCACCGCAACCTTTCCGATTCCTCGTATGATATTATACCAGATACCTGCAAAAAGAAAAAATATTGTATAATCTTAGCCAGAAGCATAAAACAGGATAGCAAATCTGCTCTGTGATGTATTATTTATTGTATGTATAGCTTTATCATTATTGCACAAAACTTTACAAAAGGAGTTCTAAACCTTTTTACGATGACAGACTGCCAATGGATGTGCTAATTATGTCCCCAGTCCCCCTTCACCAGACTGTCAAAATTATTACTACCAGTCCTGCTAGGTACCAGTATAACTTTCAGTGATGCCAGTATACATATGATACCTAGAAATGGAACAGCTGAAAGAAAATCTCACACTCTTATATTTCAACGTATTACAAATGAATTAAAGAGGAGCTCCAGTCTGTTTAAAAAAAATGTAAAGTCAGCAGCTACAAAAACTGTAGCTTCTGATTTTTAATAAACAGACATTTGCCTGTACCAGGATCCTGCGTTGTGTTCCCCCGGGGGGGGGGGGGGGGGGGGTTTGCTCCGGAGAGCGCCTTCGGTCCTCGGAGCTGGGGGTACCTGGCTGTGACAGTTTGAGGCTTTACAACCAGGTAACCACCGCGCATTGTGACTGGTCCTGCAGTCTTCTGGGACCTGTGACGTGTCTCAGAAGACTGGGGGGGGAGGGAGGAAAGGGGGACTTCCACTCGGATCGCCTGTCAAAACCAGGTACCTGCTCCCCCCCCACCCACCAGAAAATATGCAAAAATGTCAAAGAGGAGCGAGGGAGGAGGCCTTAAAGCGGAACTTTCCCTTTTGGGTGGAGTTCTGCTTTAAATTGCATTTTGGTTTGTGGTGCTCAGATGCAATGTAGTTTCATCGTTGGTAAGGTTGTTTCAAGACAATAGTCCATCCAGTTCAACCTGTGTAGGTGTATGCATGCAAAATGTCAATAACCATTTCCCATGTACCTGTATGTTGTGTTTACCAAGATGCACCTCCAAGAGTCTTTTAAAAATATCAATACTCCCGCTGACACCACCAATTGTGGAAGAGAGTTCCACAGCCTCATCTTCCTTGACGGATAAAAACCCCCTACACAGCTTAAGGATAAACCGCTTCTCCTCCAATTTCATTGTGTGGCCCTGTGTCCACGTACACTCCCTGAGACTGAAAAGTTTTCTTCCTACGCTGGGATCACCATTGAGGTGTTTGTATACCGCTACCATATCTCCTCTCAGGTTCTGCTTTAAATCTGCAAATAACTGACAGATAAACTAGATAACATGAAAGATTTCAATTGGAGTTACATAAAGCCATTGAGTGATGTCACATAGTGCACCTCATTTTCTTTACTGGCAATATAATTAGGAAGATGTTAAGGGGTGGGGCTAAATTGAGAGAGGTCAGCCAAGTTGACCATTAATTTAAAAAATGTTTGGGAACATCCCCTTATGCCAGTGGTTGTCAAACTCCTACACATGGGTGGTCTCAAGAGTGGCCCCCGACATCTCTAATGAGCCACACATAAAATCATTGAAAATTGTGTGTTGGAGACAACAGGACTATGGGCCATATACAAGAAATGATCACAGAGACTGTGGACATAATATAGAAGAGGGTCAGAGAATACGGACAGGGTACAAGAGATGGTCAGAGACTGAACATGAGAAAAGAAATGGTCAGAGTCTGGGAACATGAGTCAAGAAATGGTCAGAGACTGCAGACATGATACAGGAAATGCTCAGACTGCAGACATGATACAGGAAATGCTCAGACTGCAGACGTGATACAAGAGATGGTCAGAGACTGCAGACGTGATACAAGAGCTGGTCAGAGATTGCAGACGTGATACAAGAGATGGTCAGAGACTGCAGACGTGATACAAGAGATGGTCAGAGACTGCAAACATAGGAGTTGTAGACTGGGAATATGCTTCAGGAGACAGTAATAGACTGGAGACATATTATATGAGACTGCTATCAATCACTGCTACAACAAGGCAATAGGGAAACACAGATTAGTGTCTGCAGGGGACCAGAGGGCTGCATGTGGCTCCAGGGTTGCAGGTTGGGCAACCAAGGCCATATGCTGCTAGTCAAGTTTTTACATATACATTCGGTTATTTACTGTATCCATTCCATTGCATGATTGATGGGTGTGTAGAAGAGAGTTCCATTTTTTGCTGCCAGTTTCCGGGCAATAAATAATCTTGTAAGTAAGTATTAGACAGAAGAATGGCCAGTAGTCCTATCTTAGGGTCTAGAGGCAGTTGGGGGAGTATAGGGAATTCAATGTTTAAAATATAGATGACCGATCTAAGGAACCTCTGCTATAGGGAACCTCAATGACATTACATTCAAAGTGTTTGTTAAGGCATTATTATAAGTCTATGCCCTCTATTAGAGGCTGGCATAGCACAATGTGTAAGTTGTATTTAAAAACGAGTGTTCTAAATCAGCCGTCTTCAGGCCAGTCACATCATTCACGGCCTCTTTCCAGCTCGGATATATGTTTTCTGTGGGAGGGGCCGTGATCTCCCTCTGACGTCATAGGGAGATCACGTGGCCACTCGTCTCCTCTGCAGAAGCCACCCATCGGAGCTGGAATCGCGAGTCACGTGACCGGCCTGAAGACAGTGGATATTCAGTATTTACAGCGCTCTTTTTGAAATACAACTTACATATTGCCTAATAGAGAGGCTAGCAGTGACAAATTTAATATTTGAATATTTAAATAATAGCGGGGGGGGGGGGGGGGGCAGAGACAGAGAGGGCGTTGACAAGGAGGGGGGGGGGGGGGTGAGAAGACAGCCTATTACAGAGGGAGGCACTTAGACCACAGTGATCAGGGCGGAGCTGCCCTGGTTATCATGGCCTGTTTAGAGAGGGCATACAGGAAGTGGTAGGTTTAGGGGCAGATTACATGGCACAAGCATTGTGCAATCTGCTTTAAGGGACCAGAATCTAAAAAAAAATGTTTTTGGGTTAACAAATGCTTTAACTGATTCTTAGAGGAACAGTCAAATATTTTGTTAACGTACTTCAAGAAGGTCTTCACTATTATTACTATAATACAGGTTTTATATAGCGCAGCGCAGCAGTTTGCGCAGCGATTAACAAAATAAAGGCACTATAGATATTCCTCTGAGAAATTATAATTATAAACAATCAAGTTGAGCTTTATATCCATATTTCATGTAGAAACACAGTGGTGACACATGTCATGCTTAAAAACAAGCCTTTCAGATGGTCCGATTAGTATTTTATTACAAGGCTCTCTTCAACAGAAGTTAATTGAAGACCAGTGTAATACTTCTGATGAAAACAGGGCAGGTCCCTGAGAAACAATGTTTAACTTGCAGAATGAGATCCTTCAAGATAATGTTACGTTTTATTAATAGCCAAGGGTGCAAGTTATGCAAAGTGCCTCATGCGGTTTACTCCATGTCAGGGGCGCAGCCAAAGCTACAAGTGACGGAGAACATCATCCCATAAACCTCCTTTTACAATCTCCAGCTGGTCTCCTCCACACACTGAATATACAGCACACTGGCCTCACTATACAGCATCAAAGTAATACATAGTAGGAATAGAAATTCAACCTGATATTTTGATGTCGGTACTATCAATGAATATGGGATCTGTAAAAAAGGTTAGGAAAGGTACTCTGAAGTATTTTCTTACCGCAGCACGTACTATAATAGCTAGAAAATGGAAAAATAGTGTAAGCCCTAATATAAAGGAATGGGAGATGGAAATGAACAAAATGTGTGTACTGGAAAAAAGAATGGAAATTGAAAAGGAGCTTAAGGAAGAGACAAGGACTGCATGGCAGACCTGGATCGAATTCAATGTTTTACAACCTAGATGGAAGGAATCTTTAAAATAAATAAAAATATGAAGGGATAAGGAAGAGAGAGAGGCAGGGGGAAGAAGCACCTTTTATCTTTCTTCCCCCCCCCCCTTTTTATTCTTTTTTTTTTTTTTCTTTAGGTTGTATGTTGAGATGGATTTTGATGAATGAATGGAATATAAGGGTAGGAAAGAATGAAATAGAAGTATTAATAAATTTAAGGTGATATGAAGGAATATATATGGTTATATATATAATGAAGTATGGAAATAAAATATTTTAAAACATAAAGTAAAATATAACCAATAAGATACCTAAAATATACTTTGTGTGTAAGTGTAATGTATAATGTTGTAAAAGAATTTTTTTTTTTGATAAAGATATTAAAAAATACATAGTGATACAGCCTATAACACACTGCTAAACAAAATGTAAAAGTATAACTAAAAGGCAAAACTGTTTTTTAGTTCTAGATAGATTGAGATTAAGGAGATTCTCCCTCTATTTGTCCTGTACCATTATCATTGAAATTGAAAGTAAAAAAAAAAAAATCCCAAATTTAAGGTCGTCCCCAGAAAAGTAATACGTGGAGTCTGGCGTGGAGTCTGGCGTGGAGTCTGGCGTGGAGTCTGGCGTGGAGTCTGGCGTGGAGTCTGGCGTGGAGTCTATGCTCAACTTTCCACGCCAGTTTGTGATCTGCAGAATCTTTTAACCCAGGGTATTTTAACTTTTGTTGGACTTAAGGACTCATTCAATAAATACCATGGTTTTACACTGTGGCAATCTCTCTCTTCCTTTATATCACTTGCATGAGAGAACAATGTGTAGCAAGGTCTCCGACCTCCTTCAGTCTAATGAGGACCTCCAGGGCTAGAGATAGCAGACATCCTTCTGTATATGGTGGGTTGTGAGGCATAGTGGGTGCATAATGGAAGTTATTCTGCGCCAGACACTTCTTGAATGCAAAAGATATTTATTTCTCTTACAATCTTTTATGGGGGAAAGAGGGTTAGGGCCAGGACACCCTTAAGTAGTATATATATATATATATATATATATATATATATATATATATATATATATATATATATATATATATATATATATATATATACACACATATATACACACACAGGTCCTTCTCAAAAAATTAGCATATTGTGATAAAGTTCATTATTTTCTGTAATGTACTGATGAACATTAGACTTTCATATATTTTAGATTTATTACACACAACTGAAGTAGTTCAAGCCTTTTCTTGTTTTAATATTGATGATTTTGGCATACAGCTCATGAAAACCCAAAATTCCTATCTCAAAAAATTAGCATATTTCATCCGACCAATAAAAGAAAAGTGTTTTCAATACAAAAAAAGTCAACCTTCAAATAATTATGTTCAGTTATGCACTCAATACTTGGTCGGGAATCCTTTTGCAGAAATTACTGCTTCAATGCGGCGTGGCCTGTGGCACTGCTGAGGTGTTATGGAGGCCCAGGATGCTTCGATAGCGGCCTTAAGCTCATCCAGAGTGTTGGGTCTTGCGTCTCTCAACTTTCTCTTCCCAATATCCCACAGATTCTTTATGGGGTTCAGGTCAGGAGAGTTGGCAGGCCAATTGAGCACAGTAATACCATGGTCAGTTAACCATTTACCAGTGGTTTTGGCACTGTGAGCAGGTGCCAGGTCGTGCTGAAAAATGAAATCTTTATCTCCATAAAGCTTTTCAGCAGATGGAAGCATGAAGTGCTCCAAAATCTCCTGATGGCTAGCTGCATTGACCCTGCCCTTGATAAAACACAGTGGACCAACACCAGCAGCTGACATGGCACCCCAGACCATCACTGACTGTGGCATTTTGGCATTTCCCTCTCCCCAGTCTTCCTCCAGACTCTGGCACCTTGATTTCCGAATGACATGCAAAATTTGCTTTCATCCGAAAAAAGTACTTTGGACCACTGAGCAACAGTCCAGTGCTGCTTCTCTGTAGCCCAGGTCAGGCGCTTCTGCTGCTGTTTCTGGTTCAAAAGTGGCTTGACCTGGGGAATGCGGCACCTGTAGCCCATTTCCTGCACACGCCTGTTCACGGTGGCTCTGGATGTTTCTACTCCAGACTCAGTCCACTGCTTCCGCAATCGGTCCTGCTCCACAATCTTCCTCAGGGTCCGGTCACCTCTTCTCGTTGTGCAGCGTTTTCTGCCACACTTTTTCCTTCCGACAGACTTCCCACTGAGGTGCCTTGATACAGCACTCTGGGAACAGCCTATTCGTTCAGAAATTTCTTTCTGTGTCTTACCCTCTTGCTTGAGGGTGTCAATGATGGCCTTCTGGACAGCAGTCAGGTCGGCAGTCTTACCCATGATTGCGGTTTTGAGTAATGAACCAGGCTGGGAGTTTTTAAAAGCCTCAGGAATCTTTTGCAGGTGTTTAGAGTTAATTAATTGATTCAGATGATTAGGTTAATAGCTCGTTTAGAGAACCTTTTCATGATATGCTAATTTTTTGAGATAGGAATTTTGGGTTTTCATGAGCTGTATGCCAAAATCATCAATATTAAAACAAGAAAAGGCTTGAACTACTTCAGTTGTGTGTAATGAATCTAAAATATATGAAAGTCTAATGTTTATCAGTACATTACAGAAAATAATGAACTTTATCACAATATGCTAATTTTTTGAGAAGGACCTGTATATATGCACTTTGTACAAACCTGTTTATACTTTGATGCTTACCTATATCCTTTGCTCTGACTGCCACAGGCCTTCTAAGTTCAGTGATAAATTTCTTGGCATCTAGACGGATTTCAATTATGTTGTTTAGTAGGGCAAACAGAGGAGCCAGTGGGAAGGAGGCAACAAACAGTGTGACAAATCCAAACTGGATAACTGCAACAGAAACATTCATATTAATAATACATAGAAAGAGAAAAGCATATACTTGTAAATAAAGAAAAATATGACACTACACATTACAAAGTATCAGATTATTCATTTGGGGCCGGTTCCTGTGCGAATCACATGCGGTTCTGTGCAGTGCAATTACAGCCCATTCATTTTGACCACTTTTTAAAAGTCACTGCAACCGGATCGCACGGTACCTCTGTACCATGCGATTCAGTGTGGGCAAACGCACTGAGTTTGCAACCTGCATTTAGGGTGTCATTAACTTTAAGTGGATGTAAACCCACTCTTATCATTTCTAAATGACTTCCATAGTGCTGATCTATAGGGATATACATGCCTCCTGCATGTATCCGTACCTGTCAAATATCTCCCCTTTAGCTGTTTGGAGCCCTGCAATACCCTGGATTCTGCGGGTCTGTTGTCCAGGGCTCGGTGGGTGGAGTCGTGATTTCAGACTCCCCGCCCACCTCTCCTCTTGGCCAGGCATCGATATTTCTTACATTGAACTTCTGCTGGTCTCGTGGATTATGCCCCATGATCACTAACATCCAGTCAAAACCCAGGAATGTCACCACATGACTTCAGCATGCCAAATCATGCTGAGGTATGGAGCAGCCAATCCTGGGAGAGGTGGAGAAGAAAGAAGGAGGGGAGGTGAAGTACAGTAAACCCCCGCTATATTGCGGTTCAGTTATTGCGGTCCCGGTATATCGCGGTATTTTAATTAGGACCTGTTATACTGATATTGTGGTAATATTTCGCCATTTTCGCAGTTATGTACTCTATTTTTTACTGTACTGTACAGTATACTGTACTGTTAAGACAATATTTTTGTGTTTTAAAAATCCTCTTGATCTCTCTCTCTATCTTTAATGTGTTTCTATTGCATAAAAGTGTGTTTAAAGACCTTTAAATGCTATTAAAAAATTAACAAAACATGCCTAGGGTGTATTTAAATAGGGTCTTTCTATTTCGCGGTTTTTCACTTTTCGCGGGTGGGTCCGGAACATAACCCCAGCGATGGAGGGGGGTTTACTGTACACAGAACGCCTCTCTCACACTCGTGCATTAGATAAGAAAATGACCTGTCAGTCACAGCAAGGGGGAAGAACGGACACCTATTTCTCTGTGTGTGTTTTACTGAAAAAAGATAATAGGATTGCTCAGACCTCTTCATGGCAAGACTGGGCACAGATGAAATAACATCCTCTGCTGTAACAAATAGGAATCTTTAATCCACTTTAATATCAACACCTACTGCAGATCACAACTGCAGTGCATTTTAAATGCAGTGTGGGAAACACACATGGGACCCAGATTTCCCGCACTGCATTCTGGTGTGAACTGGCCCTCAAAGTAAAGTTCACCAAAACTAGGAGTGGGTTTGAATCACATGTTGGCTTCTTGCAGTGCTGCCGGTAACATGGCATAGTTCCCTCTTCAGGCTTGGTAAAAGAACACCAGACTATCCCCAACTCCGCAAGCCAAAGGCACTTGCATTGCCAGACTGACTTTTTCACAGACGAAAACGGTCGCTTTCAGAAAAAAATTCCAACCAGTAGGTTCCTGATAAATGGGTGGGTATATCATTTGATACTTAGAAGGATTTGGCAGCAGCCCTTAAAGTAGAAGTCTGGTCTAAACCTACAGTACAATATAATATTAAACCTGCTCCCACCCCCATAGGCTTAATATGGGGCTTCCGTTGTCGGCTGTCCATCCTCTCCCCTGAAGTCTGTCAGTTGGAGCTGATCATGTGACTGGACCAGAGCATCCAGAAAATAATTGAGCGTTTACAATTTACTTCTACAGGCTATTTAGTATAGGACTTAAAACGGGGGTGGGAGCAGGTTTAAGATAAGATAGGTTTAGATTGGACTTCAACTTTAAAATTTGAACAATTATAGAATGAGTGGCATTAGGTAAAAAATAACCCCGATCTGAATCATGGCGGTCAAAATGACATTACTTCAAGATACACTATTTGTTTTGAGTCCTGCCGGTCACTTGATTTCTCCACCAAATTCAGCATTGCCGGCCTACGCTAATATTAATATCGATCTAGAGCCCAATGATTGGATAGATATATGGCTCTCTACGAAATCCTCCACTCTTAATATACTGGGGCTGGAAACACATTATAAGTTATTAACCAGATGGTATTTGGTCCCAGCTAAAATAGCAAGCATACTGCCTTCCCATTCCCTGAAGGCTGCCAGGATGCGGATACTCATTTTCATATTTGGTGGTCCTGCCCAGTAGTCTCCTCATTCTGGGCTGAGGTGTTTAGCATGCGCTGTCAGCTTATGGATGCCAAAATCCCATCTAAAAAGACCCATCTAAAGCAATACTAAACAAATGCCCCGATGACCTGACTACAGCGCAATTCAAACTCCTTTTATATGTAACCACCCCCTAAAGCTTGGAAAAGTCCTACACTATGCATCATGGAGATGAAACATACAATATCCCAATTCATGATCCATAGTAAGGTTGAGGCCACATTGCTGGACCGCGTCCCAAAGCATTTGAAAATTTGGCTGCCATGGGTGGATACATATTTGCCACCTGCTTTTGACAAATCCCTGCTGGAACCATAGCTGCTCACTGCAGAACTTATATACCCCAATTAGTTACTGAAGTGTAGAGTGCTAGCTGACCATCGAGAGACTCCGAACACTCCCTTTTTCCTCCCACTTCCCTGTGCTTTCCTATTTGCTTTCTACCTATTCTTGTTTACGTCTCTCTAGGTTGCATCTTGTAATGCTGCAAAAAATTTCAGTCACTCTGAGAAGTAAAATGGAGCTTCCGTACCCCAACCTTCCCTGTACAACAGGGAACTATCACATGCATTTCATTGCGCTCATATACTCCAATTACCATTTATATCTATTAAAATCTTTACGATAGGTTTCTAAATGCTTTGGAGTGTACCAAATTGTTATTTAGTTCATATATTGAAAGACTTGTACACCACGCTGTTTTATTCAATAAAATCTTTGGACAGAAAAAAAGTGTAAAAAGAGATAACCCTGATCCTGCTTGTTCTTCCATTTATAACCCATTATTTATGTCTAGCTCATCCTTAGAAGGTAAGCCTCCTGGCCAGTATGGCACATACTCATTTCCATGTACTCCGGGGTGAGTCCTGCAAAAGGTTCCAGATCATAATCCAGCTCATAACGCTGTTTCCTCTTCACATGCTCCTCGTGGTCCTGTCGTCTTGATTTCAAGTACCTAATCAGCTTCTTCATCTTCCTAGCAAGTCAATAAAATTTATGTTAAGGCCTTGTCAGAAAAAAAAAATGTATATCTATCCATCTACCTATCTATCTATGTATGTGTATATATATATATATATATATATATATATATATATATATATATAAAAAGTATTGGGACGTCTGCCTTTGCTAGAAACTTTAATGGCATCCCAGTCTTCGTAGTCCGTAGGGTTCAATATTGAGTTGGCCCACCCTCTGCAGCTATAACAGCTTCAACTCTTCTGGGAAGGCTGTCCACAAGGTTTAGGAGTGTGTCTATGGGAATGTTTGACCATTCTTCCAGAAGCGCGGTGGAGGTCAGGTACTGATGTTGGCTCCAATTCAAAGGTGTTCTATCGGGTTGAAATCAGTCAATTTCCTCCACCCCGAAATCACTCATCAATGTCTTTATGGACATTGCTTTGTGCACTGGCCCAAGTCATTTAGTGTGGGGGGGGGGGGGGTTATGGTGTGGGGGTTGTTTTTCAGGGGTTGGGCTTGGCCCCTTAGTTCCAGTGAAAGGAACTCTTAAGGCATCAGCATACCAAGACATTTTACACAATTTCATGCTCCCAACTTTGTGGGAATAGTTTGGGGAGACTGCGAGACATGCCTTCTTGTCCACATGAGTGCCTGACCTCACAAATGCACTTCTGGAAGAATGGTCAAAGATTCCCATAGACACACTCCTAAAACTTGTGAACAGCCTTCCCAGAAGAGTGTAAGCTGTTATAGCTGCAAAGGGTGGGCCAACTCAATATTGAACCCTACGGACTAAGACTGGGATGCCATTAAAGTTCATGTTGGTGTAAAGGCAGGTGTCCCAATACTTTCGGTAATATAGTGTGTATGTATATGTAGTATATGTATATATGTGTGTGTGTGTGTGTGTTTGTATATATGTATGTGTATATATAGAGTTGAAACTGTTATAGCTGCAAAGGGTGGGCCAACTCAATATTGAACCCTACGGACGGACTAAGACTGGGATGCCATTATAGTTCATGTGCGTGTAAAGGCAAGTGTCACAATACTTTTGACAATATAGTATATAGATAGATAGGATAGTGTGTGCGCTAACAGGAATAGTGGATTAAATTTGAAAAGAGACACTTACGGGATTCCTATCTCAAAGAGATTGTTCTGAATCAACTGTTTCCCAAGCATGATGATACTAAGCTGGATGCACAGTTCCATTAAACAACCACCGGGCGCACACTGTGGAGAACATAGAACAGAAATTCACTGACTTTCACAACACTAAGCATCTTCTGCTGTCGTCAGAGCATTATTCAGCTGGCACTTCTTTATCAAAACAGCTGCACTCACCTCCTAAACCTATTCCACTCCAGCTACCCTGCTCAATAAACTGCACAGCTGAGGCCATTTCCCCCTTAGTTCTTTTCTAGCCCCAAGCGATATACGTACCTCTTCCATTCTGAATGAGCCAAAAATGTACACATAATCCCCTGGTCGTCCAATAAACCTAAAAAACAAAAAATAAGAACTGTACTTGCTTGCTCATTTATAAAACACATCTTCTAGATAGACAGAAGTTGGCCAAAAAAGGCATATAAACTCTAAAGCTAATGCTGAAGTATGCAACACATAACACTCCCATCTACCTGGGGGCTGGGCCAGCCGACACTGACCACCCCAAAAAAAAGAAAGAAACATATCCCACTGGATCGTGTCTTTTGGGATATGTCAAAGTGGTTGTAAACTCTCACAAATGCCCAGTAAGGAGACTGGCCTCAGGTGATACACAGAAATGAAACTAATCCTCCTACATAAGTTCTACCTGTTTTCCTGCAGTCTTCTCTACATCAATTCAAAGTCGAGAACATTAAAAGCTTGTCTGTGCTGTCAGATAACAGGGGGATGGAGAGTTCAAATTACACATTACAGAGCTCAGTGAGGAGAGCACTGAGAGCTGATTGGAGGGAAGGGATACACCCCCCTTCACACAGCACACAGGAAGAGAGCTGAGGCTGTCAATCACAGGCTGTGTGATGGAGATCCCTCCACGGTCACCTTTTTTCGCTTGGTGTCAGGCAAACTTGTCAGAAGTGACTCCGTCTGAGGTGTACAACCCCTTTAACCACTTCCAGACTGCCCACACACAATGTACTGTGGCCAAGCGGTTCGTACTGGTACGTCGTGAATGTACACAGCGGGAGTTTGCCAGCAGGTCCCAGCCAATGATCCTTGGACCGAGCATGCGTTGAATTGTTTCCGAGCATGCGTCGGAATTTTGCATGTCGGAATTGCATACACACGATCGGAAAATCCGATAGAAAGGTTTTCTGTCTGAAAAATTGAGAACAGGTTCTCAATCCAAAGTTCGTCGGAAATTCCGACAGAAAAAGACCGATGGGCATACACGCGGTCGGAAAATCCATTGAAAAGCTCCCATCGGACTGTTTCCATCGGAAATTCTGACCGTGTGTACGTGGCAAAAGTATTTTTCTAAGGCATCCCTGAAGACACCTGAAGGCACCCTGGTTGAAAAGGGCTGGTTTAACTCAAAACATTCATGTGCCCATACAGATCCCTCTCCCTCTTTCCTTGTATCTGTACATTACAGTCAAGGAAGAATAATTAAATGGATCCTGGCAAGTGTACAACAGAACAAGGGGGAACAAAAGTCAAAAGGACGATAGTTGGATATCCAGTATGTGGGACATAACAGGATTGATATTACATAGTAGAATATCCTTTTCACAAAGATTTGCTTACCGGCCCTTGAAGAAGGCAACATAAAAGATTGGTGTGTAAGCATTGACAAACTTCAGCAGGAAAGCCTTGAATATCAGCCGTTCTTCAAAAGTCTTGTCAGTTTTCGGGACCTCTGTACAAAGTAAATATAAAAGCCAACAACCGACAGTTATCATTGAGATTATCTTAGAACACTTATCGTCCAGTCAACCATTTCCACTAAAAATTGGAATTAGAATAACCCAATCAGGCAGTTTTATAGGAATCCATACATTTTTTTTTTTTTAAATGTCTAAAGCACATGACGTACCAATCTGGGTGAGCCACCGTGCTATACAACCATACACTTCATCAAGGATCAGAATCACCACCAGATTAATGATAACCGCTGTCGCTGTAACTGTTACCCGGACATTAGAACGTGCGGAAGGGTTGGAGCTCATTGCTAATGCTGCGGCAGTAGAGACCCGATATACAATGACACCAAACACAATAGCGAAGGTCATACCGATCTAATGAGAAAAAATAAATAAATATTACACATATGAAATAAACTTTCCTAATTAATTAGGAAATTAACTAAAGAATTTCTGCACACACATCTGTTTATTGAGACCAATATTCCATTGACATCATGTTTGGGTCTTGGGGTAATTGTTCTTGCATACTTTGGCATTAAGTTTAGAACCTACGTGATACCCCTTATTGACCAACGTAAGTTATTAAAGATGCAAGCTTTCAGGATTCTAAGGAATCCTGAAAACGTGCATCTATAATACTTGAAGTGAAACTTTACCCATAACAACTTGATCAAAAATAATGTTCTTTAGCAAGGAACATACATTCCACATTGATACCTATGCTGCCAAAATTAGCGTGTGCTGTAAATTGCCTCTGGAGGTTCTGCAGTAGGAGGCGGTCAGTTGGGGCTTGTTTGTTTCATTTGCGGCAATAGTGTTATTTTTCCACAAATAATTAGACACAAGAATTCTGAATCAAATTGTTATTTTATGGGTTATATAGATTACTCGAAATGGGTGGGAGAGATTCCTCTATCCTCCTCGCTTGCCTGGATGGAGGAATCAGTCAACTTGTTTTTTCAGCCCTTTGGCTGAACAAAAATAGACTAACCGTCTATCCCCAGCTTGAAGTGTGCAGCAGCCCCCCCCCCCCATGCTTACCTGACCCCCCTCTCGATCCAGCGATGTCCACGAGAGCCCTGGCTCTCCTCTCTCGCACTTATGGTTGCCACCTCATCCCTTTAAACCCAAACACATTAATTACACAGGTTCTGTGGCCGATTAAGGTGGTAATTAAACTCACTTGGTGCCTTATCTGCATTTAATTAGCCTCAGAACATGTGCAATTCAAAAGGTGTTCGGGTTTAAAGGGATGAGGTGGCAACTCTATTCACACTCCTGATTGCTGCGGCTCCGTGTGTGAATGGCCACACTGGGCCGTGGGTCGGGAGCGCACTTGCTTGGGTCCCCCCAGTGCAAGTTGCACCCAGCAGGACGGAGGAGCCAGGAGCACCAGCGAAAGGACCTCAGAAGAGAAGGAACCGGCCTGCTCTGTGCAAAACCACTGCGCAGAGCAGGTAAGTATAACATGTTTGTTATTTTATTAAAGGGGAGTTCCAGGCCTTTTAAAAGTCAGCAGCTACAAAAAGTGTAGTTGCTGACTTTTAATAAACAGACACTTACCTGTTCCACGGTGCAGCGATGTGGCCGAACGGGGTGTCGCTCCTCTCCCCCTCCTCTTCGCCGGCACCTCCATTGCCACTCAGGGCACCCGGCCGTGACAGCTTTCGTCTTCACGGCTGGGCATGCGCGAGTCGTGCTGTGCTCCCGGAGTGGATAGGCGATCTCCCGGGACCTGTCACGTGTCCCAGGAGATCGCCTAGAGGGAGGGGCCGCCTTAGACGAAAGGAGGAGTCGCCTGGGCGGAAGGAGGAAGTGGGACAGGAAGTCCCCCTCCTAATGAAGCCCCCACCCCCCCCCAAAAAAAATTACATGCCAAATGTGGCATGTAAGGGGGTGAGGAGTGCTTAAAGCGGAAGTTCCATTTGTGGGTGGAACTCCACTTTAAGAAAAAAAAACAAGGATTTAATATCACTTTAACTCTCCTGTTGCGGGGACCTGGAGCTTTGGTTTGTTCTCAGACCTGACATGGACTCCTTAAAGAGTTTCACAGTTAGATTTGCATTTAGAACAAGCAATAATGTTGTGCTACATACTCACCATAAAAATGATGCCAACAAAGTTTGTAAAATAGGCCGGAGTTCTGTCCCTCCATGTCAGCTTCTCCTTTTCGGTCTAAAATCCAGAAGGGGAACAGAGTCATAATAGATTCATGGCAGATAAAGTAATAGCGGTGGATGTCATCACAGCGTGAAAAAACACACACACAAAACTGATGGAGCTACACTGGAAACCACAGCCAAACAGACGTCAATGTCTGGAATTCATAGAACTGTTTATAAATGAAAAAGAATGGAGGCATTGCGTGACAAAAAAAAAAAAATCCCTATGTGCGTTCATTCAGCTTTGCTGCAGAAGAACCAATGTCTACACTGTGCTGGGAAATTATTATACATTTGTCCCCTACACAATAACTCTGTAAATTGGAATATAGTGCAAATCATAAAGCTCCCCTCAGCCTGTGCCAGCTAAGTAGCTAAAGCTTCGAGTATAGAGTCACAAACAACCTAGACCTGAACACTACTACTTACATTAGATGTATGGATGGTTCCAACTGTGCATTAGGCACTAAGGTAGGTTTATTGTATGGTCAAAACGTTTTTTTTTTTTTCCTAGAGAGTGGGAAAAGGTTAAAACCCCTGTCATTTTTTATTGCCGTCTGTGGCTCTGCCAGGCAGATTTATTTTCTCTATCTGTACAGACCACCACCAAGACATGCTGCTGCTAAAGGAGAATTGGGGAATGGAAAAAAAAAAAAACAACAAACACACATTCTCCTCCAGACCGATGCTGCAGCTGTCCCCTGCCAGTTCTAAGCCTGAGAACTGAGTGATTATATACCGCTGATCACTCAGTTCGCAATCCATTCTGAGCAGAGAGCAGTGACTGTCAGCCACCGCTCTCTGCACGGCCTTACCAGAACTCGTCGGGCAGCAGTGGCTGGCTCAGACTCTCAGCAGTGCACTGAGAGGCTAAGCCAACTGCTGATCAGGCATCTGGGTGGATTCCGGCATTGTCTAAATTCTTCAAGAGCATGGAGCAACTCTGCAATGTCAGCCGACAGCAGGCTTTACCCCGCTATTAGCTGACTCTGGGTCACAGGCGAGCAAATGGCTATGCTATTTTTAAATACACGTCACTTTTGTAACATGTCTAAGGATTTTTGTAAGAAAACACTTTAGTTTAGTGCCCTTGGGTAATGGGTTTATGGCCCCAACTGACTTTTTGATGGACTTACAGGTAAAAAGTCATAATTATTTCAGCACTGTGTATAATATTATTATACATATAATATGGTTTCTAATAACACATTAGGTGGATAAAAAAGCAGTAGATGCAAGTTTTGGCCAGTGCCCCCCCCCCCCCCACGTCTGCCGGTCAGTCCAGTGGTGGGCTGCGGCTACGGTGTCCTTCCCTCCAGCACGGCGGACCCCTTCTAGGTGGTGGTTGGTGGGCGGCGGGCTGTGGCTTTGGTGTCCTCTCCTCCAGCACGCAGTGAGTTTCCTCTCTCCTCCTAGGCGCTAGGCATCTAATAAGATTGCCTGGTGCTTTGGCCAATTGGGAAACGGGTCTCACAATCCGCTTCCCGATTGGCCAGGAGGAGATTTAGTGTAAAAATAGTGAATATTCATTCGCTAATGTCACACAACTGGGTGGAATCAGGGTGCAGTGCTCTGCCCCCCGAGCCTACCCTTTTGTGAAGCCTATTGAAGCCTCTGGCTCTAATCACGTGCTTTAAAAAAACAAACAAAAAAAAAAAAAACATACCCCCGCCATTGGAAGCCCTGTATGTAGATCAGGGGGCCGGATGCATGGATTGGGGGGGGGGGGGCGGCTCCCATGTGCCCCTAATGGATGGGCCGCAACTGGTTTTGGGGGCCCACCAAATACATATTTTGCTACCTAGTGTGTGGTTATAGTTAAAATGGTGCAGCTACAAAATGAGTGTGTACCTGGTTTATTAGGTCAATTATTCAGTAATTTTTGGCTTCCTAAGCCTTATGTAAACTGTGCTAAAATATTTTAAATTGCTGCAATAATTTTGCCCCGTCTACGGATGCCTTTTATCATTTAGACTAAATATGAAGATTTAAGAGCATACATTTGCATTTATTATTTCTGGTATCCTTCCTATAATGTAAACTGTACAGACTTGAATTGTACTTTCCTCAATTCAATTTAGAATTTAAAATAGTCTACTGACAAAACAGGTAAATTAAATTGTAATAAAAGTCAACTCTGGATAATTCACAATAAATGACCACTATGGTCATGCATTTTGGCTTTACCTATTTGATTAGAGACCACTACAAGCTCTGTTTCTTGATATCTTGACAAAATGCATTTTTTTTAAAGGACCAGTCCACATAAAAAGTGACATTTCTGTTCTATGTAGCGTTTGGAGAGATGTGGCTCCTGTTTATTCATTAATCTCCTGACATCTGCAATGGTGCGATTTTCCACTCTAAATCTTGGCTCTATTCCCATCTATTCCCAAGCTACAAGGACAATCAAACTGCCCTTATTTGCATTTTGCATCACATAAAGTCCACCAGAAAGTTGAACCCCTTGTAAGGCCCCTTTCAGACGAGGCGGACTCCGCTTGCACGGAGCCCGCCTCTGTCCGTCGGCTCAGCGGGAGATCTGTCCGTTGATCTCCACTGAGCTGGCGGATGACAAGCCTCTCTCCGCTCACTGAGCGGGGAGGGGCTTGCGAGCGCCGCTGATCTCTATGGAGAGATCGGATGAAAACGGACAGTGTGTCCGTTTTCACCCGATCTCACCCGATCCGATCCGCCAGCGACGGATCTGGACGTGTGGCCATACGTCTGCTTTTGGCGGATCGGACCGGATCGGATGTCAGCGGACATGTCTCCGCTGACATCCGACGCTCCATAGAGTAACATGGAGCGCCCGTTCAGATCCGCCGTCAAAACTGACAGGCGGATCTGAACGGGCCGTCCGTGTGAAAGGGGCCTAATAGGTATGCATCTTAACTGGGAAACCAGTAACTTCCTGAGCAACTTAATATGTCTGTGCAAAACAAACATATTCAGCACATCTCTGTGATACATCCACATTTGCCAATGTGTTATACTTTCCTGCAAAAATACCAGTTGGTCCTGGCCAAAAAAGCCAGCAAGTTCTCAACTCCCTGTGCACTCTGCTTTAACCCCTTAAATGCCAGATTACCATTCCTAACTGTGTGCATTGCATACGATTGATTGCAGGGCAGTTGCAGCAGGGCCCCATTCACTTGAATAGGTCCTGTTCAGCAGGCAGTAGTGCCCGCCAAAAATGATAGGGTGCATATTATACACCCCCAGCTTGCTGCCTTTCCAGGTAAAGGGGAAGCAGTTGAGGGGCAGTAAAAAAAAAAAAAAAAGGCTCAGCAATGGGGTTTTACCATGTCCCAGCCACAAATGTAAAAGAGCCCTTAAAGAGTGCTGTGCAGGGCTGACAATAGTGCAAGACACTGTGTTGTCAGCTCCAACAGGAAGTTAGGAGCTTACTAGATTTCTGGATTAATAGTTAAAAAAAAAAGAAAAAAACATATGGGAAATGGTGCATGTATTGCAGAGATGCACTGATTTTTTTTTTTTTTTTTTAACTCAGACATACAATTTAAGAAAGGATAAGATGAAGTGAGTTTCCAGATTTGTGAAAACTGAAATGCCAGCTGTGAATGGACTGAGCCTTTAAATAGCATTTAACAATGGATATTTCATTTTATACAAACATATAAAAAAAGAAAGTAAAACAGTAAAGCAATCCTCTAACACAAGGTGCAACATGCATAAATAAGGCTGAGGTGCAGCATAACCCAGCCATTCACAGTGATCATGTGCCATGCAGAGACTGGAGTGTGGTGACACCAGAAAGACAACTAAAGTGATGTTAACATATATAGCAGCCCGAGGGGATCATTTCAAATATTAATTATTAGAAGACTGGCTGGTGGGCTTAATACTGATTGTTTCCAGCCTGGTAATGTCAAGCTTCACCCTTTAAAATTGCACACTCATCATAATCCCCTCAGATTGCTGAACAAAATAAACCACAACGTGATTGAGATTTCACTTCGGATAAACCATTTCGGGAGATTGGGTAAAAAAAAAAAAAAAGGTACCAATTTCACCCCAGCCATGGCAGTCTTAACTGTCTGCCTCCATTTGTTTGTGTTGTCCTCAGGAACAGGCTGATGCTTCTGATTGCATTTGGAGGAAACAAAAAGGACCATGCAATAGTGTTATAAAGCATCAATCAGTGGCAATGAATGAAAAACGTTGCATGTGTGCACTGCCCCTTCACGTCCAGGCTGAGTAGGCCCAGTGAAAGCAGAGATACAGGTAATGGATCTTTTATATAACTGGATTAGGAATACAATGTTATGGGACTTGAGACAAACTTAAAGTGTAATTAAAAGGCAACATCTTTCTTTTTAGTTTTGGGTAGAGAGCGGAGAGGGATTTGGACACCTGTCAGTTGTTATTGCGGTCTGTGCCCCCGTTAGGGATCTTCGCCTTCTCTATTTGTTCTGTTCATTATCACTGAAAGCGAAAGTAAAGAAAATCCTAAATTGTGGGTTGACATCAGAATAAGAATAGAGGGGAAATCTTCCAATGGGGACACTAGTTTTGGTGACCCTGATGACAACCAAGGATTCCCTCACATGTAAGCTAGGCCTGTTCGTTTTGATCTGGGTTGGCTGGGAGTGGGCTAGAGTAGCAGCAGGTGACTCACATGCAGAATCACTTCTCAGTTACCTCCCTCTGGCTTCTAGAGGATTCTAGAATAGAGGAGGGGAAGAGAGGTGGAGCTGCTTGGAATGTTCTAAGGAGCCCTGACCAATCCCCAACTTGGATGGGCAGGGGGCAGGCCTCCTTAAATACCTAGAGTCAGCCCTGCTGGGGAGGAGTTCTCAGGTGGCAGAACTAAGATATGGAGTACTAGCTGTCGGGGTCTTGAGGGAGCTCCCCAGTCTGGGGGGGTGACCTTGGGGCCTGGAGCCTGGGAGTGGAAGGGACCCTCGTACAAACCACAGGGGCATTCTGAGCTAGAGCAGGAGAGGACAGTGGAAGATACTGCCAGAAAAAGTCTCCAGGAGGAATGCACCAGGTGTCAGTGAGTGGCAGGCTCAGTTGGGAAAGCATGCCGGGGTGGACTGGGAGTGTGCAGTCTGAGATAGATGTAGAGCCAGTGGGAGAGACTATGATGTCATGGGCAGTGGAGTCGGGCAGCTGCAGCCAGGGGGGCTGGCAGGGCCCAGAGAGGACGTCTACTATAGGTCAGCTAGCACTAAAGACTCTTTTCTTATTTTCCTGCAAATGGCCATCGCTAGGGCCTGACTGTGGGAGTGTTGGGCCTAACCATGTGCTAGCTGAGTCTGGAGTCAAGGTTTGTGCAGGAGTTGTTTGAAGAAATGTAATGTACAGGGAGTGTACGTATCCAAGTTCAAATCCCTCAATAAAAATACATAAACAAGCATATGACTGTTCATTGTCTCAAGAGTGACTGAGAAGTGAAGGATAGGCTGGGCAGGGTGACAGGTGGACCACAACTTTCTTCTAACTAGAAAAAGGTGGCAAGTCTATAGAACATGTAAAAGCTAAGTTGTAGACTTTTCTATTAATCATTCACACACACTGAAGTTCATGTTAGCCGGATCACATTCACAAATATACTTTTAAAAGATTATAAATCCTCTTTTAAAATGTAGAATAAAGTATAAACTTCTCACTAATCCCTTCGATTTGTCCTGTCAGCCCACTGTGTTGTTCACATAGAGGCAAACACCCACACAGCTTGAACTGGATGGACTGGTCGTCTTTTTTCAACCTTAATAACTATGTATATGTAAGGTACTGGTGGGCCAAGTCCCTCTAGTGTTCATTGGGCAGTTTTATTTGTGTGATACTGGTGCTCAATGGCCCATGCCTCCAGTACACATCCAGGTTATAATGAGCTTTCTCCATCAGAGACACTGAGGCAGGTTCAGTATTGCACACAGGTATACCAGTGACTGTAGAAGGGGCAGTGACACATACTCATTCAATGTCTGTCACACGTACAATAAGCAGTAAAAGCAGCTGCTGATAGGTATAAAAGAAGACCTTTTTGTTATTTGTATACCAAGCACTACAACCATTGAAAATCTTTACATTACATTCACATTTAAATCTGATGTATTTTCAGTTTGCATTGTAGATCTCCTGCATTTAAGTGAATGTTAGTAACATGCTTCTAATTTACACAGGGAAATACGCTGAATAGGCCAGAGACACATCTGTGCACATAACAATGAATAGAAATTCACTTAATGAACTGTAGAAAGTACATATTTGTTCTCTTTGTAACCACAGCTCGGGATTCTGGTTATATCAACACCGGACACAGGTAAAAGCACTTGGTCATAGCAGTAATCATCACCTACTACAGTATCATACAATAGGCAATTTAGCAATTATCGTTGGAATAAAGGGTAATGTGTCACAGACCTCATAATAAAAAAACTGTTGCCTGTAACAATGAGACCCTTTCTTGAGAATGATTGTTATCAGTGGTGTAACTAGAACCTTCAGGGCCCGGTGCAAGAAACCATGAAGGGCCCCCCTGAAACCCAGCCGAGGCCCTGCCCTCCGAGTCCGGTGGTGGAACTCCAGGGCTCGGTCACAGGTACAACTTTTGTGAGCCCTGTAGTTCCACCACTGGTATCAGCAGTTTTTTTTTATTATTTTTTACAATTTTTTAGGAGTCCTGTTGGGGGACTTTGGTGAGATATCAGAGGTCTAAACAGACCTATGATGTTACACCTTTGAGACAAAGTGGAAGAAGGGAAAGGGAAATTGGGTCCCTGTCCTCTGGGGAGAAGTGGGCCCTGTCCCCAGGAGATTTTGGGTCCTTGTCCTTAGGGGAGATGGGGTACCTGTCCCCACGTAAGTAGGAGTCCCTGTCCCCAAGGGAAATGGGGTGCCTGTCCTCTGGGCAGAAGTGGGCCTTGTCCTCAGAGGAGATGGGGTCCTTGTCCCCAAGGGAAATGGGGTCTCAGTCCTTTAGGGAGAACTGGGCCCTGTCCCCAGGGGAGATGGGGTCCCTGTCTTTAGGGGACATATCTCCCAGAGAGACCTGTCAACATCTGTGTATGACGGGGAGGAGGGGTGGTGCTGGCAGACAAGCCTGCGGTGTCCGTTGGGGAGCCGGCTCTCATAGGGCTGCACTTCATCTGTGTGCTTAAAGTTTGTTTGCCCGGGAGAAGCATGCAGTGCAGTGTGAGCCGGACTCAGGGGACGGGACTCTGGCTGGGGAGGACAGACACCGGACTGAGCAGCACTGCATGGAGCAGGAGAGAGGACCCGGAGGAGCGGCAGAGGACACAGGTTGTGTGGGGAATGCACAACTAAAGAGCAGCCAGTGCGGTAGTCGAGCATGGAGCTCTGCTAGTCACCCCCACCTCCAGCCACCCGTGCGCCCGGTGCCTAACTGCCTATGCTGCCACCGGCCATATGTAGAGGGGGGCACATGGGCCCCTTGCAGCACAGGGCCCGGTTGCTCTCGCGACTGCTGCACCCCCTATAGTTACGCCCCTGATTGTTATAGTCTTTCAGATATGCCACTCATGTATAGAGCAGCGAAGGCAGTAAGAACATCCAGGTGGATATCCAGAACCTATGCAATATGGCCACCTTCCAGCAGGACAACGGCCCTAAACATACAGCCAGAGCTACAATGGAATGGTTTAGATCAAAGCATATTCATGTGTTAGAATGCCCCAGTCTAAGTTTAGAACTAAACCCAATTGAGAATCTGTGGCAAGACTTGAAACTTCACAGACACTTTCCATCCAATCTGACAGAGCTTGGACTATTTTGCAAAGAATGGGCAAAAAATGTCACTCTCTAGATGTGCAAATCTGCTAGAGACATCCCCAAAAACATTTGCAGCTGTAATTGCAGGGAAAGGTGGTTCTACAAAGTATTGACTCAGGGGGGCGCTATACAAATGCATGGCACACTTTTTAGAAATTTAGTTGTAAAAAAAAAAAAAATTTGAAAACCATTTATCATTTCCTTCCACTTCACAATGATGTGCCACTTTGTGTTGGTCTATCACATAAAATAAATTTCTGGTTGTAATATGGCAAAATGTGGAAAATGTCAAGGGGTATGAATACTTTTTCAAGGCACTGTATATGTCAATGCGCCAGCATACAGAGACATTGTAGATAATTGTTTGCTTCCAACCTTGCCGCAAAAGTTTGGGGAAGGCCATTTTCTGTTCCAGCATGACTGTGCCTCTACGCATAAAGCCAGCTCCATAAACACATTTGAGGAGTTTGGCGTGGAGAAACTTGAGATCTGCACAGAGCCCTGACCTCAAACCTACTGAATACTGCGACAAACTGGAGTTCTTCTCATCAGTGGCGGCTGCTTCATTTGGGGTGCAGGGGTGCCCACCCAATCCATGCGCCCAACCTCTAATCTCCATGTAAGGCGCTGGACGCATGGATTTCAATGGGGCTTTTTTTTTTTTTTGAAGCACATGATTGGCGCCTGAGGCTTAAAAAAAGGGTGGACTCGGGGGAGCAGAGGACTGTGCCCTGAGCCCACCCAGTTGTGTGACATTAGGGAATATTCGCTAATGTCACCCTGCTTCTCCTCAAGGCCAATCAGAAAGCGGGTCCTGAGACCCGATTGGCCAGGGATTCTTAGGACTCCCAGCCAATCGGGTCTCAGGACTCACTTCCTGATCGGCCGGGAGGAGAAGCAATGGCCCCGGCTCTTCCCTCGGCAAGCTAGATAAGGAGCAATGAGCAGAGGGGCATCAGCAGCCACTTCAAGGAGCCCTACCCCAGATCCAGCACCACCTCATCATCGGAAGGTAACGCCACGAATTGCCACCTGCCACCTTCCACGATCCACCTGTGGACACTAGCCTCCCCCCCCAAAATATCGAACACCAGCTGCCACTCCTTCTCATCCAACATTAGTACCTGACCTGACAAATCCTCTTTTGGCTGAATGGGTACAACTTCTGTGATGATCAGATGTCCACAAGCTTTTGGCCATATTATATTTCTCCATACTGCGCTGTGCTGGTCAAACACTTTTGCAGTGGATAACCATGATAATAATAACCTTTAATAGAGAAAAAAAATGCTGACTGATAGCACAAAGTATTTTGTTTTACGTAAGCCACTGCCCGGTTCCCTACTGCGCAGGCGCAAGTCGCGCTGCGCGTCTTTATTGGTCCCCGCTGTGTCCTGGGAACTGTGTTCCCAAGACACAACGGGCATCCTTGGATATGGGCGGGATGATAGTCCCGGAAGTGGGTGCATATACCTGGATTATACAGGTATTTGCACCCCCCCTCCCTCCTGAAAGGTGCCAATAGTGGCACCGGATGGGGGGAGGAATCAGATAAGCGGAAGTTCCACTTTAGGGTGGAGCTCCGCTTTAATTTGAAAAGAAAAGAACAAAAGGGACTTTGGACTTTTTGGGCACAGTTAGACAACATACGTACTATGTATCAAAAAATATTTTTATTCATTAAATTAATTACAAATGCTTAAAAAATTATTACCACAATTCATAATATAGATACAATAATTTACCACTACCACATTTAACCATTAATTGTTCAATGGAACTACAGGGATACATGAAACCAATTTTCAATATCTGACAAAGATCCAGAGTTCCGGTTTTATGGCGGTGGCATGGTAATATATCATAATAGATGGCTCAACGCGTTGCACGTATATTTACGCTTCTTCAGGAGCTCTTTATTAAAAAAATTGTGGTATATCATCCGCACTTAAATACACCGCAGGTATTCATGAATAGAAATTAGCCTGCAAAAACGCCTGCGGGACCCGAGTATTAAAAAGTGTTGCAATACTGATTGTCCAGTCACCTACTTGCAAGTTTTGCTTCTATGAATAGCCGTTTAGCTGTATTAATTTATACTGGGACAACGCTATCTTGCAATTACTTGGTGCATGTCGTTGCCTATCATTAGAGGAACTCAAACACTATGGCTCTACTGTAAACTGGATGCTTTGCATCTTCTAATAGACTGCAGATTGTTTGATTCCTCTTGCTGGGTGGAGGACATTGTTATCAGTTTCCTCTCAACCCCCAATCCACTATTTTAGCCAGGTTGTTCTGGTTTTTGATACGTTGTCCCAGTATAAATTAATACAGCAAAACGACTATTCATAGAAGCAAAACTTGCAAGTAGGAGACTGGACAATCAATATTGCACCACTTTTTAATACTCAGGTCCCGCAGGCGTTTTTGTAGGCTAATTTCTATTCATGAATACCTGCAGCGTATTTAAGTGTGGATGATATACCACAATCTTTAAAATAAACAGCTCCTGAAGAAGTGTAAATATACGTGCAACATGTTGAGCCATCTGTTATGATATATAACCATGCCGCCGCCATTTAACCAGAACTCTGGATCTTTGTCAGATATTGAAAATTGGTTTCATGTATCCCTGTAGTTCCATTGGACAATTAATGGTTAAATGTGGTAGCGGTAAATTATTGTATCTATATTATGAATTGTGGTAATAATTTTTTAAGCATTTGTAATTAATGAATAAAAATATTTTTTTATACATAGTACGTATGTTGTCTAACTGTGCCCAAAAAGTCCAAAGTCCCTTTTGTTCTTTTCAAAATAGTAGTATATGATTCCTCCAACTGACACCAAAGAGGGGGCATTGTTTATTCACTGATGCCAGGGCATTTTCTACTTCCGCTGGCCACAATCTAGCCCCCAAAAATCTGAGGGACAATAAGCTTGGTCCTTTGTTCAAAAAGTTTGGAGACCCCTGATGTAAGCATATCCTAGCTTCCAGCATTATTCTGTGAAAAAACAATAATTTTACAATAGTACTGGCAACCAAAATTGTCCTTAGCGAAGCAGTAACTGGGTCACATAATAGGGAGAGCACTTGCATTTAGTGCAGTTATGATATAACTAGGCCATTGACTTTTTTATTTTTTTATTTAAACATAACTAGTTATTATTACCTCTTTGCGTCTGTACTCCTTTTTGAGGGACTTCTGAAGGACTTTAGCCTCATACTCTGCCCTGGGATGGTCCTGTTGAAGAGACAGATGGATGAAGACACGAACAGATAAGACACACAGCCTGACAAGTCGGATAAGCAGCAGAGATCTCAAGGCTCAGTCGGCGCAGGCAGATCATCGCAAAAAGTGGCACAGCGTAATTAGCACTTGCTGACATACAACGCTGTGAAACATACACAATGATTTGTGATGGGTACAGCCACAATGCAACATGGAATATCAGACACAAAATAGAGAACATTTCCAGAAACAAAACAACGTGCGACATAGTCATTGGCTTGGTGCGCTGGAGAAACAGAAAGGGTGCAGTAGACAACATAGACATTTGTCCTTTGTTGGACATAAAGAGATTTGGATGATTCAAAGAAGGGTGCAAAGTAAACTTGCTAAAAGAGGAAGATAGAAAAATAATATTAATAATAAGTTTTCAAACCTTGACCATGCCCTTCAGGAAACAAGAAAACAGCACACACACACACACACAAAAGGAAAAAAAAAAAGACAATTATTATTTTGGGTCCCAGGTAATGTTAGGATTAGTGTCTTGGGTATTCATGCTAACACAAATGAGGACAGCGGTTTGATTCAGGGAATAAAATACATTTTAGAGGTGCTCTATAAAATTGGAGGTGATGCCCATAATATTTTGGATTTAATTTTACACCTGCTTTTAAAAAGAAGGCTATCTAGACCTGAATTGGATGATATTTAGGGCTCATTCAAACTAGCAGCATTGGGCAGCATTACCCAATTCAGTTCGAATGCAAAAACATGGCAAATAGCCTTATTTTCTATAGTGTAAGTTCACACCAATGAGCTGTATTGGTGTATATAGTACAGGTCGCATTTTTGCATGTCGTAAAGTGCATGGTAAATGCGTAGAACTCCAAATAGAAAGAAAGAACAAAAAAAAAAAAAGGCTAAAAAAATATGCAAAGTACTGTATGCAAACCACACATGGCAGCGTAAAAAAACCCAAAAAAAAACGTGTGTTCATGCCATGGACACACTATCTATGTACTATGGTGTGTATGAGCCCCAGTTCACACTGTAAAGCACTGTGTATCAGACAATTGCCAATTTGTTTTCAAATTTCTTCACCGTTGTACCATCTTGGCATTGCCAGTCTTCTAGAGCTTCTTTCAGTCACTTCCTCCACATATACATTCACTCCAGCATCATCTGCATATCTTTGCTCTGGAACGGTTTACTGATGGTGACAATGGAGGACCAAGCCAGGCCAATTAAACTACTAATGTGTTCTCGCAAAGTTTAATATTCACAAACTCTAAAAAAAAAAAAAAAGGAAAGGAAACCACCTAATATTGCTCCCAATGTATAATATTTACAAACTCTAATGCCGCGTGCACACGGTCGGAATTCTCGTCGGAAAAAGCTCTGATGGTTTTCCCGTCGGAATTTCGCTCAAACGGTCTTGTCTACACACGGTCACGCCAAATTCCGACGGAATTTCGCTCAAACAGTCTCGCTTACACACGGTCACACCAAATTCCGACGGTGCACTATAAAAAGGGAAGTTTAATGCTTCTGAGCATGCGTCAAATTGTTTTCAAGCATGCGTCGGAATTTTGCGTGTCGGAATTGCATACACACGATCGGAAAATCCAATAGAAAGGTTTTCCATCGGAAAAATTAAGAACAGGTTCTCAATCCAAAGTCCGTCGGAAATTCCGACAGAAAAAGACCGATGGGCATACACACGGTCGGAAAATCCGATGAAAAGCTCCCATCGGACTGTTTCCATCGTAAAGTCCGACCGTGTGTATGGGGCATAAGGCTCCACGCACACTAGCATTTTTTTTTTAAGCTAAAAAAAATGCTGGTAATAGCTTTGTGTAGTAGCATTTTAGCAACCGTTTAGGAGAATTTAGGAGTGTTAGCGTTTTATTAGCATTTTTTGCAGTAAAAGGGAAAAGAAAGCTAGAAAACCGCTATTAGTAGCGTTAAGGAGCATTTCTGCTGGAAAAACACTCCAAGAAACTCTACAAAAACTATTCTTTTTCTGCTCCTAGACACTGAAGCTCAAATAATGCCTGAAGTATTGTGCATGGACACATAGGATAACAGGATATTTAGCTTCTAGCAAAAAAAATGGGCAAAACCTTCAATTTTATAGAATACCTATTTACTAAACACTATCACAGCAGTTTTCACACCAGACTGCAATATAAGCATTGTGGATATTCTCAGAGGAGCCCAGGTCAGTTCAGAGGGTACACCATCTCCATCATAGAATACCACTTTCCACCAAGGGGCCTGGGGACAGCAGCAGAAATCTGCTATAGGAACCCTTCCCCAATACACCCAAAACAGAAAAACCTGTTTCATGTCTGGTTGTGCTACTACCTGTGATCTTGTTTAAAGGAGCTCCATACTTGTTTAGTTGAGGAGAACTGGGACAGGATTAAGACAAGGCATGTTATAAAACACCACAATGAAACATAATTGACATCCACCAGGGCACTGTTGTTACACAAACACTTTGATGTACACCATTAGTCTCACACAGAACATTTAAAATAAAATAAAAAAAATGACACCACCACCTTAACCCAGATAACAAGAAGCTAGTAATGTAAAGGAGTTATTAAATATTAAGACACAAAAGTACTTATGTAAGCGTTTGCACCAAGGTGCATTGTCCATCTGGTGAAGGGAACTCTAGAGGCACAAAAGACCTGTAAAACTGTTTTTAATACAAGTTACACAAGGCAGACCCATAGCCATCAGATGACTGGTAACTGCAATTCCTATGGGCACATTCAGATGTGAGAAGACTTCCTCCAAGTCCAAGCAAATTGGACTTGGAGGAAGAGGACAAAACCTATCAGTAGATTTTCCAGGCCAATTGTGATTGCTCCCCATAGATTATGCTGATGCTTGGGTGTCTTCTCATTGGACTTGCTTGAGCAATAAAAAGTATGAATTATTATTCACACATCATTTAGTGTTAGGATAACCTGACTAACAGCAAGAAGTCCTGCTGGACAGACAGAGAAGAAATTACTATACAGACCTTACTCTAGGTTTTACTTGTAGTATTACGGTTCAGCTACTTTATCTTTTTAATTGAAAGGTGTAGAGTTATACAGTAGTAGTTGATGGGTGAACATTTTATGGTGTAGTTTAGGGTTGCGCTGATACAGAGTATTTTCACGAGAACTCGTACTCGTGAAAATGCTCAGATGCTTGAAACCAATACCTTTGCGGTGCAATTTGAGCCCACACAAAATGAATAGGCTCAAAAACGCACAGTAAAGAATCACATGCAAATTGAGTAGGAATGCAGTGCAAATCCTGTCTGAATCACATGCAGTTTCCAGCACCGCTCCTGTGTGAGCCCAGGCTAGTCAAAGTGATTTCAGCCTGGGTTCACACAGGAGTGGTGCAGGAAATCGCATGCAATTCGGACAGGAATTGCACTACATTCCTGTTCACAACACATGTGATTCTTTGCAGTGCGTTTTGAGCCAATTCATTTTGTATGGGCTCAAATTGCACCAAAATGGTATTGGTAGAGTACCAATGGTAGAGTACAGCACCGAACGTATGGGTACTCGTACTTGCGGATAAAAATCTGGTATCACTGCAACCCTATTGTAGTTATCATTCAGTTTTTCTGCATTCGGAGAAGTAAATTTTGCACTGCACACCAAATAGGTGTATGTGTGTTTGGCATATGAAGCAGTGACTCTGGCATTACATCCTCCAGATCCCTGGACTCTTGTCACATGCTCCTAAACCATGCACGTTACGCACTCCTGATCCCTCTGCTCTGTGTGTTACTTATACCTAAGCCCAGCAGTCTCTGCATTACTCCCTCCTCACCCCTACACTATATACACTATGTTGTACATTTTATGCTCTTGAGCAAATTATTTATGGTCTCAATAGCTGCTGGCTGTGCAAGGCTCAGACAAAGGGTTTTGCTCTCTATTTTCTTTAAGCAGATAAGCATATGCAAGTATGTAATGGAAGATTTTTTTTTTTTTTTTTTTAATAGATTGTGCTGAGGTTTATACAGGTCTGTGAAACTCTTGCTTGTGGCCATCCTTGGCACAAAAAAGTAAAATATGCACTCTTGCGTGTGGCACCATAATTAAAGGCTAAGTCCACCCTTGGCACAAAAATTACCAGTTAAACTTACCGGTAACAGGTTTTCTAGGAAATCTTCCAGGACGGCAGGCCTACTTAGGTGTGCCGTCCTGGAAGATGACTGGAGAAATAGTAATATATGCACACATATTTGCAGGGCAACAAATGTGCATTTATGATATTTGTGTTGCATAGGAGCCTGTAAAAGCATTGTGACCACAAACATGGGTGTATCGTGGAAAGAAAGATGGAGTTAGCCTTTAAAGAATGTTTTGGGGTATAAAGTGTATACACGGACTAGTCTCAGTTTTTTTTTTTTTTAACAATGCTCCTTTAAGCCCCTGCTATAATTTGTGCAATTAGGACACTCCCTTAGCTCAGCATGGTGTGCACAGCTCACCGCCTGCTCCCTCTTCTCTAGGTGGTCAAGGGTAATCCAGGTTTCTCAAAATCCTAGTGACGCCCCTGACTGCACCAAATAGAGAGTCATTTAGAACTACTGGTAGATGCTTGAAATGCACTGAAAACAGCCAACTGCTCACACCCTGTGAACACAGAGGGTTTCTTTCTCTCTCACTTACTTGTTCTTCTTCAAAACTTGTAAGATCCCATCGATAGTTCAGTCGCATTTGTCTTCTCTTCCAGTGTTCCATGAATGTTGCAGCTGAAACCAGACAAACACCCGCCATGTTAATCATGTATACGATTATATGAACAACTAAATCTAAGGCAAGCTTGATCGCAGTGTAGATCAGTGTTGCCAAACGGCAGTATTTTTTACTGGCAGCCAGTAAAACAATTATCACTTTTCTCCTGCCAGTAAATGCCAGTGAAAGGAAATGGTTGCCAGTAAAAAAAATATGGTTGTGATGCTCGGCACAGAACTGCACATGTGCAGTTGCGGCTGGGAGTCGACTGAGACCATCTGAGTACCTTCCACAGTGTGTTTGGGCGGCGCTGGTGGGGGATGGGTCTGGTGGAGGCAGTGCCCGAGCATGTCATGGTGCAAAGGAGCTGAGTGGAGTGGCCGGAGCCTCATGTGCAGGTCTGCAGGACCAGAGCAGGCAAGCCGGGAGCAGGACTGTCAGTGCCGTTTGGACTGGAGTGGACTGAAGGGACCACCTGGTGTGGAGAGAGACGGTCACTGTGACTCAGGAGGGGACGTGTCGTGTCGGTGATCTGTACTGCTGCACACTGCTATCAGTGTCACTGTGAGAGTCAGTTTCACGTGTGTGTACCTGACCATTCCAATTTCTTGCCCTCCTAAATCCTGTCCCAGAGCTACTTACCGTATTTATCGGCGTATAACGCGCACTTTTTCCCCCTTAAAATCGGGGGAAAGTCGTGGGTGCGTGTTATACGCCGATACCCCCAAAAAAAAAGGACAAAAATGGCAAGCGCCGCTGAAAAATAGCGAGCGCTGCCGAAAAAACCCGAAGCGCGGCCGAAAAAGAACGAAGCGCCCCCGGAAAAAGCCGAGCAGACTCTGCTCTGCTTGTAGTCCCGCCTCCCTGCGCTCGCTCCGGAAACAGCAGGGAGGCGGGACCGCGAGCCTAGCCGTCCGAGTCGGCTCGGCTTTTTCCGGGGGCGCTTCGGTCTTTTTCGGCCGTGCTTCGGGTTCTTTCAGCGGCGCACGCGACAGCGTCTCGGCGGCGGGAAATTTAAACCCGCAAAAAAATGAAAATGACGCTGGCAAGCTACAATGGCACTGGGCAAGGCTGCAATGATGCTGGGCAAGCTACAATGGCACTGGGCAATGCTGCAATGACGCTGGGCAAGGCTGCAAATGACGCTGGGCAAGGATGCAAATGACGCTGGGCAAGGATGCAAATGACGCTGGGCAAGGCTGCAAATGACGCTGGGCAAGGCTGCAAATGACGCTGGGCAAGGCTGCAAATGACGCTGGGCAAGGCTGCAAATGACGCTGGGCAAGGATGCAATGACGCTGGGCAAGGATGCAATGACGCTGGGCAAGCTGCAATGACGCTGGGCAAGCTGCAATGACGCTGGGCAAGCTGCAAATGACGCTTAAATGTAAGTTGTTTTTTTTTCCCTAAACTTCCCTCCTAAAACTTTTTTTCCTTAAAATGCCCTCCTAAACTTGGGGTGCGTGTTATACGTCGATAAATACGGTACTTACTATATCAAAAATAAAACTAAGAAATATGTTTTTTGCCTTAAAATCTATCTTAAATCACATTGCAAATTGCTTATTGTACTTGTTTGTAGGCAAAACACTGAAATTGTCACCAAAAACTGTAATTTTGTAACTTTTGGAGATGCCAGTAAAAGCTTGGCTTTGCCAGTAAATGGTGGATGTTGTGTCAGTAAATTTCAATCTAGTAGGTTGGCAACACTGGTGTAGATGGACATTTCCAGTCTTGTTCAGCGATCACGTGCACTTTTTACAAAGCGTAGAAACACGCAGCAAACACTCAGATTTCCACTTACTGAAGATGAATGAAAGAATTTTGATATCAGTTACAGTTTACTGCCCTTCGCCATATTAGGTAAGCCATGTGGTTTCAGCATCAGGCCATTCATTGACATATAGATTGTGGGGAGTATTTATTCACACAGTTTTCTCATAGCTATGTAATCAAACTGTCATCCCACATGACATCTACTCTCACCAGGAATCTAACAGTTTAAATAAATATCACATTTTTCCATACATCCTTGTGAAAGCACAACTGTCTCTCTTCATCCGTATGCCTAGAAAATGTCTAAAGGCAAAAGACATTGTTTTAAATGTTGAATAAGTGGAGAAGGTTTTGAGATTGTATGTACTATAAAGTACCTGGACTATGTTATAGACACTTTCCAATATAGTTATATCTACGCATCCACTATAACTGCTTTTGCTTCATTTCAGAAATGATCTTTCTTGGAACTTTTTACCTTGTAAAAAAAAGGTGTCATGTGACTATGCATCTCTTCTTTCTGATAGCGGGGGGTTACAGGATACTGTGCAGACACAGTGTGCTTGTATTCCAAAGTCTGTTTAGCTTGAGGCAAGATGCACACGGTAGTTAAGGCCCCGTACACACTGAAGCGTTTTTCAGGCGCTACAGCACTAAAAATAGCGCCTGTATAGCGCCTGAATAAAGCCGGTCCTTTCACTCCAGTGTGAAAGCCGGAGGGCTTTCACACTGGAGCGGTGCGCTAGCGGGACAGTAAAAAAAGTCCTGCTAGCAGCATCTTTGGAGTGGCAAAGGATCGGTGTATTCACCGCTCCTACCCATTGAAATCAAAGTGCCGCTGCAGCGGTGCTTTGCGGGGGGTTTTAACCCTTTTTCGGCCGCTAGCGGGGGTTAAAACCGCCCCGATATCGGCCGAATACCGCGGCTAAAACAAGGGTAGAGCAGCGCTAAATATAGCGCTGCTTTACCGCCGACGCCTGCACAGCCCCAGTGTGAAAAGGGCCTAAAGTAGTTGGAAAGGCAGAAGGTTTTTGCATTCTATGCATTAAGATGAAAAAACCTTGTGTGTAGAAGCCTCCCTCAGCACCCCCCAATTACTTACCTGAGCCCCTTCTCTCTCCAGCGATGTCTGCAAAATGTCTATGCCATCCGAGAAACTCCTCCTGATTATAAACAGAAAAGTCAGTGCTACTACCCATACACCACATAAATAGCAGAACATCCAGGTGCTCGATCCACAGTCACAGAGTAGAGTAATGTAGAAAAAAAATGATCCGCACAGTTGTTGCCCTTAAAATTTCTTAATTTAACTGACTTAATCTGCATTTGTTCACTGTGGCTATTCAATAAAATGAAGAAATTTTAAGAGCAACAACCAGAGTACAGATCATTTTTTTCTACATTACTCCTTCTGATTGTCTGAGACACAGCAGCAGTGCCATTGACAGCTGCGGGAGCCAAAGTCAGTCAGCCAATCAGGGGAGAGAGACGGCTCTGTGTCTGAATGGATACACGGAGCTCTGACTTGGCTCGGGTACCCCCATAGGAAGCTGCTGGCTGAGGGGAACTCGATAGGAGGGAGGGGCCAGAACAGCAAAGAGGGACCCGAGAATTGGAGGAAGCAAGTATAACACATTTTTTATTTTTTATTTTTTTTAAAACAAGACTTTACAACCACTTTACAGTGTTACCAAACCCACAACAGTCTGTATATGCAATAACGTATGCTTGTTATACTCACTGTGGAACCTAAGGGGTTAATCCTCTACATTGTGTAAAAAGGCCGTTTGATCCTGTCTTCAATCCATACAATTCAAACTACCCAATACTGGCAATGTTGTGTGACTGCACAGTGTCATGTACTTCTGAATAGCCAAAGGATGAAAGCTGACCACACTAACACAGCTAAACTTCTGTACTTTGTGTGGTCAGTTTAGAACAAGGAAGAAAAAGGTGACTGCCAGGATCAACCAGGTACTTCAGATAGAAGAAGTACATGAAAATGATAGAGACTATGGGGTTGATTTACTAAAGGGAAAAGGACTGTGCGCTAGTAAACAAACAGAAACGCTGCTGCCTTCTATCATCCAATCATGTGCAAGCAAAAATAATTTTTCTCTTCTTTTCCTTGCACGCGATTGGGTACTCTTAGCAAAGTGAAGCCTTACCTCATTTACTAAGCTCCGGAGCAACGTCACTTGCAGAGGGCAACTTGCAAAGTGCACAGTCTATTTGCCTTTAGTAAATGAATCCCAATGATTTATAAAATACACATAAAATATATGAACACACACATAGAAAAAAATATTTAGGGTAACATACACTTGAATACTGAAATTAAAATTATCACTGAAAACTACAGTAGTATAAAGAAAGGTTGGAATTGTTTAGTTGCTGAGAGGAAACACGGAGTTCAGAAAATACAGAAGGCTAAGAATACATAATTGGAGCTCAATATTGATGCTGTTTTATAGCTCATAAACAGTTAATTGCTATAAACACTATGAGTTTAGATACTAGTATACAGAGACAAGAAATGGTTTACTAAGTGTTAGTATAAAACCTCATAAGGACGCAATGGTGAAAATTTACTAAAACTGGTGCACACCGAATTTGGTACAGCTGAGAACGGTAACCAATAAGTTTCTATTTCCCACTTACTCAATTATGCTTTGACAATAAAACCTAGAAGCGGATTGGTTACTACACACTTTTAGATTAGTAAATCTCCCCCCCAGTATTCCTTATCCTGGTTTATTTCATGTCTGAGCTCTAGCAACAGACAGCAAGCTTAAGCTGGCCATAGATAGATTGCAATTTGGTCGATTCAGCAGGGACTGGACCAATTTTGATCCATCTATAGCTGTTCCCATTCAAGAGAAGGCAATCTAATGATGGACTTCTTGTGAATGGGCTTTCTGGAAAACGTGTGCTTGATGAGCACCTCAGCATTGATCAGTATATTCTGACAGCGGAGGAGTACCAGCGGTCAGAATACAATACATGAAGATGCAAGTTAAGGACTCTGGACGGCCGCACTCTAAGAAAAATTCAAAAGCCTTTATTGGTAAAATATGGAATCACACAAAAATGGGTCACAGCAAAGCAAGAAAATAGCTAATGCATTTCACACTACCAAGAGTGCTTACTCATAGCTGCTACACACTGCTATGAGTAAGCACTCTTGGTAGTGTGAAATGCATTAACTATTTTCTTGCTTTGCTGTGACCCATTTTTGTGTGATTCCATATTTTACCAATAAAGGCTTTTGAATTTTTCTTGGAGTGCGGCCGTCCAGAGTCCTTAATTTGCATCTTCATCAGCTTGTGCCGTGCCTGCACCTGGGTTCTCTAACCATAGGAATAGCTGTGGGATTGAGTTTGGGTGGATCATCCTGGAGCGGTGGATCTCTTCATACTACAGAATACAATACAGCAGGGAGGATTTCGCCACCCACTTTGCTTGTGTGGATGGTGGAATCCATTCAGTTTTCTTTTGAACTGGTTGACTGAAAAACCAGAGTCATATATGGCCAGTTTTAACATTTACTGTTGGACACATACTAAATACACAAATACACCATCTCATCTTACCGATGAGATTACATCAGAATATTTCCTCTGGGATCATGTCATGTTATCGGGAAGCACCCTGAGGTGACACTGGAACAGCTTACTCATACACTAGAGATTTCTCTAACACGCATAGCATTAGGATTCTGCCACACACCCATGTCATACATTTCAGAGACACAAACTACTCCATGATATGACGGCTAGTTCACACAGCCAATCACACTTACTTTTTAATTTAATTTTTTTTTTTAGTTTTGCTACATACTGTATATCTTTCTGCCTAGTTTAGAAGGGATTTGCTACAAGTCCAATCCCTAAATTACTGCTTTTAGCACACAGTGTAGAAGGCAGAGGCAAACAGCCGCTCTCCCATAATAAATCCAATACAAGGTTATGTAAGACTCTTGAAATAAGCACTGTTATGTTTGTACTTGGCAGGTACAGGCTGGAGATCTGCTCTCTGGAAGTACAAATTCAGTTGTCACCAGCAGAGCCCAGGCTCTAGAGTGCAATGGTTCATAAGTACATAAGAGGCTAAATTAGTTCAGGAAATGTACAACTTCCAGCTCCATCCTTCAAGCTGGTGACACATCTGTATTCAAACATAGCTGGATTTATTTAACTTTGCGGCTCCCTACAAGATGCTGGACAAGTTCTAAAAGTAACTAATCCACACATAATTAATGTTTTGTTAAAGTGTCTCAGTTTCCTTGAATGTGGAGACTTCGTTCTCTGTGCATGTTAACTCCTACAGAACAATTAGAACTTTAAAAGGAACATCGTTGCCCATCTTTATATACACTGTTTTGCCTTAATTTCTTAAGGTTCAGTTTTATCGTTTTAATTTGACATTCATCAACCTTCCCTCTTCTACTACACACACACATCCATGTGTTACAGATAGTTTGCTATGGAGATTTTGTATAAAATCAAGTCCACAGGACCTAATTTCTCAACCTACTCATTATAATTTGCAGTTTCGAAGAACCTCCATACTTGGCATTGGCCTTTACTTCATCACCATCAAATTAGGAGACCTACAGACAAGAGACAGTCACCTGATCTGGGCCATTATGGTCAGACTTAAAAGGTAATCATATTTCTATGGACAGTCTGTGGCTTCAGCAGACATCCCCAGTCTGACTGAAGAATTGATCAACATGGATGAGTCTCAATTGTTCCGCCATGGTGTCTCCTGCACATACAACTGGCTACAATGACTATACACGTTCATGTCGAAATTCGTCTTCAGAATCAGCCACTATCCTTTGTCTATAGTTTGCCAAAAAACAGAAAAATTTTGTTGGAAAATGTTTCAAGAACATTTTGTTCGGCTTTCAAATGTTAAGTGGTGTCAAATCAATGTTCATTTTCAACCACAGTGATGAGAAAATTCGAAGGAACAGAATGGAAATTTTTTTACCCAACAAATCTGAGTGGATGCGGTTGTGGAAAGAATAGATGTGGTTTTCATTTGAGAAATTACATTCATTTCAAAATCGAATGGTAAAAGCAAACCAAAATTTTGAAGTACTATATAATGACATTCGTCATGTCATTGAATGTACTGATGAGAATTTTGTTAGAATTGTTTTTAAGAAAGTTCCATCACAACTCTACTAGGGTATGGCCACCTTTAGGTTTAGCCTTATTTTCTTTATAAGACAGGAGATCTCCCACATTTATCCATGGGAGAGAAGCCTGATTGGGGCTGACCCATTTGCTGGACTAAACCTTTTAACCTAATTTTAAAGACCATGAGATTACTGGGAACCTATAGCGTGTGAAAAAATACAACTAAGGCCTCTTTCACACTTGTGTGACTTGTCCTGCGAAAAATCGCATTACAAGTCGTACCCCACGAATTCCAGTGAGTACCATTCATATCTGTGTGACTTCAAGTAGCACCGCCTTCAAAGTAATCCCTGCACTACTTTGGTCTGACTTTGATGCGAGTTGAGGTCCATAGACCTCAAGTTTACACAGGTTTTCCCTGAAATCGCGGCAAAATTGTGCCCACAAAATTGTGCGGCTTTCAAGACGTGGCAGTGTGAAAAGGGCCTAACTGGTCCTTTCACAGAAAGCCCAGGCTACACATAAGCCCTACCAAGATACAAACCCAACAAGCAGTGCATAGAATAGGACACCATGGTATAGGAAAATGTACAGAACAAGGTCATGTGGAATAGGGAATATACAGTAGAGTATGCAGAATGGGTTGCAAAAAGTATTGTACAGCCCAGGCCACAAAATCTGGCAGTACTGAATAGGGAATATATAGAATAGGCAAGTGTGCAACAGGATATGTATAGCAATTGGAATGGAATAGAGCAGACGATGGGATGTAAAGCCCAGTATACATTATGGGATTGTGTGGAACACAAAATATACAGCCCAGCATACAAAATCTGGTGATGTCAAATAGGCAATGTTCAGCACAAGGGGCGGCACAGTGGTGTAGTGGGTAGCACTCTCGCCTAGCAGTAAAAAGGGTAGCTGGTTCAAATCCCAACCACAACACTACCTGCCTGGAGTTTGCATGTTCTCTGGTTTCCCCCCACACTCCAAAGACATGCTGGTAGGTTAACTGGCTTCTGTCCAATATTGGCCCTAGTATTTGAATGCGAGTTGGGGACCTTGGACTGTGGGCTCCTTTAGGGTCGGGATCGATGTGAGTGTGCAATGTATGTGTGGAGTGCTGCGTAAATTGACATCGCTATATGGGTAACTTAAATTAATAATAATGTAATAGATGAGCATCTTAATGAGACACAATGTACAGGGATAGGGACGATTGTAGACACGCACCCACACTCACTCAGGTTGAACTGGATGGACTGGTGTCTTTATTCAACCTTACTAAATATATAACTATAGAAGACAACATCCAGTATGGGATGGTTTGGAACAGAATGTACAGCACAGCTTTTACATACTCCTGACTGCTCCATTCTACTGTACTGTATGTCACACCCAGGGGAAATGCACAGTTCAAGCCACAATGGGTTGTATATGAATGTGAGTTGGGGACCTTGGATTGTGGGCTCCTTGAGGGTAGGGACTGATGTGAGTGTGCAATGTATGTGTGGAGTGCTGCGTAAATTGACAGCACTATATGGGTAACTTAATTCTTTTTTTTTTTTTTGCACGAATACATAAAATAAGTCATTAATAATAATTACATAAGACAACTTATTAAATCCACTTTCAAAACATAGCTTATTCTTTTAGAAAACAAAACATGGTGTATTCCTGCCATTTTTTATAAACAAATAACAATATTCCAATATTAATTCCCCACAACAACCCTCCGCTCCAAAGCCCCGAGCCCCATTAGGGGCTTATAGAACCGAGAGAGAAAAAATAAATAAATAAAAAAAGGGGGTAGAGTAAAAAAAAAAAAAAAAAATTTATATAAAATATATGGGTAACTTAAATTAATAATAATATAATAGATGAGCATCTTAAGGAGACACAATGTACAGGGATAGGGACAATTGTAGACACGCTCCCACACTCACTCTGGTTTAACTGGCAACGATTTGTAGCAGCAACATTTTAGGATTTTTTTGCTACTAGAAAAATTGTGTTCCAGCCAATAAAAGGGTCTGTGTTACAGCAATTTCAGCAATCTGGTGTTCTGCCACTGGACAACAATTTTTTTTGCAGTATTTTAGCTAGATACAGAGCTGCCACTTTCTGTAGCCAATCTGGTTATCGAATACAACTGCTAGTGAATATGGCACATCAGTGTTTTGTAGATGCATATCAAAGTCATCTACAAAAGCAACTCTGTTGCCAGCTACAAATATCTAGTGCAAATAAGCAGAAAATTATGTAAGTGGATACAAATCTTTGCTACACATTTGCTAGTGTGACAAGATCCTTATGGTACTCAGACATGACATGAGTTGTCCAACAATTCTGTTTCAGGCTACTGGTAGTACGAACTAAACAGTTTGTAGATTTGGCCCAATTTCACTTCTGACATACCAGCTCCTACTTTATAACTAAAGCAACACTGTATAGACACATATATACAGGGGTCAAGTCCTGGGAAAAACGCGTGGGAACTCACCCAATAATCCCACCCCACCTCAAAAAAAAAAAAAAAAAAAAAAGTGTGTGTGTATTTGTAATATATATATATATATATATATATATATATATATATATATATACACACACACACACACACACATATATATAAATATAAAGATACAAAGTGCATTTTATACACAACTATATAGATCAGACCAAAATGAGGGACAAATGAGGAGGAATGAGGGACATTGCTCCAAATCAGGGACAGTCCCTCAAAATCAGGGACAGTTGGGAGCTATGCATACACGCACCATTTTGGATTGCCATGCACTGCAAATTCTCAGAGGAAGTATAGCAAAAATGTCTGTCTGGGAACAACACTTCAGCATATGGCAAACACTAATTGTTATAAAGGTTATTCCATAGGGAGGCCGTGATCCCTGGAGGTTCCCTGAACTAAACACTAACAGATGTGCCTTTTTCATCCTCATCGTGCACATTAAAAGAAAAAAATATAAATAAAGCTACGAAAGCCAAAATAAGAACACCAAACCAAATCCTGGAGGGACAGAAGACAAGTGGAGAGAGCAGTAGAATACTCCCTGGACAGTGTCCTGGAAAGAGATGGAGATTTCAGAACATGAGAAACAGACTGTGATCGGAAGTCAGAGCAGCTGGGATGTTTTCTCAGATGAAGACAACCTTTTTTTTTTTCTTCAGCTAATTACTTAATAAATGGCCCTGTCCCAAAATTATATAATCCAGAAATGATAAAAGCATGCATCTCTCTGTAGGTTGAAGTTTCATGCAAGGTATAAAGTGTTCTTCTGTCAGCAAGCCATAGGAACACTAATGACTCCGGTAATTCTAGCCAGTCAGGTGGGGCCAGGATTTCTGCATAGCTGCATCCTAGGGGAGCAGGGCTTGTCGGGGCACCAAAAAGTCACCCGTACATCATGTTGCTGGTTCTTACTAATGCATTCTCAAAAAAGTACATTCTCTACAGTTATTGGCTATAATGCTATTCAGCAAAATATATAAAGTAAATAGGTAAAGTTGTCAATGGTTACCGACATTGAAAAATAATTCCCCACACTTGGTGTATCAGTAAATGGCCTGATCCCATCCCCGATTAGAAAGCATGGGGTGATGCTCAAGGGGAGGTCTCAGCACTTAGAGACTATTGCATGGTGCAGTAGGAAGCATTTCCAACCATGAACAAGCTCATTAATGCACATGCCAATTTTCACACTTGCTTTCCTGAAAACATGTTGCGCTCCACCCATTGGGGCTTTTTTTTTTTTGCAATTAATAATTAAAAATATATTCAACCTAAAATCTTTGCAAATTTATTATAAATAAAAAAACAAAAAACTAAAAATACATCCCATGTACATAAGTATTCACAGCCTTTGCCATGACACTCAAAATTGAGCTCAGGTGCATCCTGTTTCCACTGATCATCCTTGAGATGTTTCTACAACTTGGAGTCCACCTGTGGTAAATTCAGTTGATTGGACATGATTTGGAAAGGCACACACCTGTCTATGTAAGGTCCCACAGTTAACAGTGCATGTCAGTGCACAAACTAGGCCATGAAGTCCAAGGAATTGTCTGTAGACCTCAGAGACAGGATTGTATGGAGGCACAGATCTGGGTAAGGGTACAGAAAAATGTCTGCAGCATTGAAGGTCCCAATGAGCACAGTGGTCTCCATTGTCCGTAAATGGAAGAAGTTTGGAACCTCCAGGACTCTTCCTAGAAGGGGGGGGGGGGGGCCCAGTCAAACTGAGTGATTGGGGGGAGAGGGGCCTTATTCAGGGAGGTGACCAAGATGGTCACTGTGACAGAGCTCCAGCATTTCTCTAATTTTTATTTATTTTTATTTATTACAGGATTTATATAGCGCCAACAGTTTACGCAGCGCTTTACAATATAAAAAGAGAGACAATACAGTTATAATACAATAAAATACAAGAAGATTAAGGGGGCCCTGCTCAGAAGAGCTTACAATCTAATAGGGTGGGGAAGGTGATACAAAAGGTTGTAACTGTGGGGAATGAGCTGATGGAAGTGGTAGAAGATTAGTTGGAGACATGATAGGCTTCCCTGAAGAGATGAGTTTTCAGGGATCGCCTGAAAATAGCTAGAGTAGGGGATAGCCGGACAGGTTGAGGTAGCGAGTTCCAGAGAATGGATTCTCTAATGGCAAGAGTCATGTCTGGAGGAAAGCAGGCACCGCTCATCACCAGGCAAATACAATCCCTACCGTGAAGCATGGTGGTGGCATCATGCTGTGGGAATGTTTTTCAGCACCAGGTACTGAGAGACTAGTCAGGATTGAGGGAAAGATGAATGCAGCAATATACAGAGACATCCTTGATGAAAATCTGCTCCAGAGTGCTCTGGACCTCAGACTGGGGCGATGGTTAATTTTCCAACAGGACAACTATCCTAAGTACACAGCCAAGATAACTATGGGACAACTATATGAATGTCTTTGAGTGGCCCAGCCAGAGCCCAGACTTCAACTTGATTGAACATCTCTGGAGAGATCTGAAAATGGCTGTGCACTGGACCTTCCCCATCCAACATGATGGAGCTTGAGAGGTCCTGCAAAGAAGAATGGGAGAAACTGTCCAAAAATAGGTGTGCCAAGCTTGTAGCATCATACTCAAAAAGACTTGAGGGTGCCAAAAGGTGCTTCAACAAAGTATTGAGGAAAGGCTCTAAATACTTATGTACAGGTTTTTCTCGTTTTTTATTTTTAATAAGTTTGCAAAGATTTCAAACAAATTAATGGGGCATTGTTTGTAGAATTTTGAAGAAAATAATTCATTTTATCAAATTTTGGAATATGGCTGTAACATAACAAAATGTGGAAAAAATGAAGCGCTGTGAATACTTTCAGAATGCACTGTATGTAATAGCGCCAGCTTGTCTCCTTGGCTGCACAGTAGGACCTATCAGCGCCCCTTCCCTTTAAAAGATGGCTGCAATAACAGCACTCCTCCACACTGCAGGTGGGCACAGATATATTCTCCAAAGATAAAATGAAAACCATCAGTGTGGCTGCTTACCCCAAGTGTCCAACCTTCCTATTACTACAATTCAGAACACAAAACTTAAATAAAATGCGCTGATATCAGCCAAAGTTCTAAAGTCCTACAGAATGTTGTAGTCTCCTAAATAGAACACTTGACTTGGAACCTTGACCTACCTCAAGCCATTACATCAGACAATTTCCTGAACGAACCAAACCAACCCAACATCATGTTATACACAATATTACGCCTTTCTGTAAAATGGTATATTTATTACAGGATTATTATATAAAGCCCGTCAATTTACGCAGCGCTTTACACATACAGTATATTGTATATTCACATTAGTTCCTGCCCTCAAGGAGCTTCCAATCCAAAAGGTCCCTAATTCACATGCATGCATACACATACTAGGGCCAATTTAGAAAGTAGCCAATTAACTGATCACCATGTCTTTGGAGAGTGGGAGGAAACCCAAGCCGGCAAAGGAAGAACATGCAAACTCCAAGCAAGTGGTGCTGTGGTTGGGATTTAAACCGATGACCCTAATGCTGCAAGGCAGAAGTGCTGACCACTTAGCCACAGTGCTGCCCACATATGCCTTACCTTAATAAAAACCTAAATTGACTCAAAATGTACTGTGAAATTTAGAAAGCAGTAGTACATAAGATTATACTATATTGTCTAGGATAGAGGAAGCAGCTAAGAAAACAATTGGTCCTACCCCACAAGGCCATAAAGACTGAGAAGAAGACAGTAGCTGGGTTGTCGAAGAGATGGCTGGCTCGAGCAGTAGCGCAGGCAGAGCTGATCTTCCAGTAGTTACAGGTCTTGTCACATAGGGGGCACATGGTGATGTTATTTCGTTGGTCACACATTTCTAAGCTAGGATAATGAAGATGGAAAAGTCAGAACAAACACAGTTTACACAAAAGGATTAAGGATCTCAGTCAGGTTCAATTTAGAATATAATTATTATAAACAAATGACTGTCAGATGTAAAGAAACTTCCATACGCTGCTAGGACTCATACATGCTCATCTCTAAATTGTACACAGGGGCACAACCTTGTCATTTCTGTTCAGTGTACTGAACGAGTTTGTGATCTGTCAGACAAGTCTAGTCTCTGCTTGTCATGATAATGGAAAATACGTTTGCTATTGGAATTATTGAAGGGGTGCTTAAAGCTGTCTCTCCAGTTGGGTATGTGGTCTCTGATGGGTTTATTTTTATGAATGGGCATTTCAGCACAGGATGTATTTCCCGTTATCCTTCTGTTTTCTGCTTGGTTAATGCAGAGCTAATGGAAATACATTTGACAAAGGGGTTTGGGCCCCTGAAACACGTTATGCCCGCCCACTCCTGACATCAACCTGGCTATCTGACAGCTGCCAAACCCTGTGTGTGGCCATAGACGCCACCACTCTCCCCCTGCACACAGACTATTTTGACGCCCTGTCTCTTGCTGTTACACTGCTGACTGCCAGCCATTAACCCTTGGTCTGCTGCTTTCTCCCTGCTGCCGATACCTTGCGCCATTGATGACTTCTCATGTGTTGCCTTCTCCACAGCCAGATGGATTGTTGAGTTTTAGGCTGGGTTCTCAGAAGTACGAATTGGATGCTGATTTCTCTGCATCCCATTCGCATGTCAGGAGATTGTGACGACTCCCTATGGAGCTGGTTCACATATCTCCGGAGCAGCTCTGGTGAAAATTGCACAGGAGTTTTCTTGTCCGTTTCAGGTCTGAATTTAACCCCACTGACAGCTGATGACTCATCGGTTGCCAAGGACGCAGCGGCCAGCTTCCCGGCCCCCTGCTTAGCAATCAGCTATATACAGTAGTAAAATAAAAAAACGCAAAACACATCAAAAATCGCATCAAACACACACCACTTGCGTTTCTGGTGCAGCTACATTGAAACCTATTAGAGACCTAATTTCCCGGCCCTTTCCAAAAACGCACTAGCCACAAACGCATTGATGTGAACTAGTACCATAGGAAACCATGTTAAATGGACTGTAGTGAGTTTCTGCAAACTGCAAAACACACAAAAAAATGCATAGGTGTGAACGTAGGGTAAATGTTTGATAGCACCGCTGAATACAACAGCTGGCAGTGGAGATTACTCCATCCACACTGTTTAGTATCGATTGAGGAATTGACTGATTTCTCACGTTAAGCCTGCGGAGCTGAGCGAGACAAAACCATGTATGGCAAGCCTCAGCCATAAAAGTTTAGTGTATGGTTTTTGTTGTATTTATGTATGTTATGATTAAAGTGGTTGCAAACCAGTGAAGTGACTGTTTATCTACAGTCTTCTCTACATCCATTCAAAGTCCAGTTTTTTTAAAGCTTGTGTGAAAGTAAAAATAAAAGGGGGGGGGGGCGGGGAGCTGAAAAATACACTCTGCAGAGCTCAGTGAGGAGAGCTCTGAGAGCTGATTGGAGAGAGGAGACACACCCCTCTCCACACAGCTCACAGGAGCAGAGCTGAGGCTTCTAATCAGCTGGAGATCCCTCCCCTGTCACCTTTTTTGGTGTCAGAAAAACTTGTCAGAAGTGATTCATTCTGATAGCAGAGGAACGTGGCAGCAGACAAAAGTGACACTTCATGCAGAGTTCCACCCAAAAGTGGAACTTCCGCTTTAAGCACTCCTCGCCCCCTTACATGCCACAGTTGGCATCTCATTTTTTTTTTGGAGGGGGCGGAGGGGGTACCTACTTTTGACAGGTACCCAGCGCCCACTTCCTGTTCTCGCCGCCTAGGCGACTCCTCCTTTCCCCTGCCCTCGCTACAATCTTCCCCGAAAAGTCCCAGAAGATTGCCTGGCCACCAAGAGAGCACATCGCGTCTCACGCTTTCACAGTGCGCACCCGGCTGTGAAGCCACAAGCTATCACAGCTGGATGCCCAGACTTGGAATGCCGGCGCCGCAGAGAGGCGGGGGAGAGGCGTGATGGGCTTCAGGCGGCTGCATCGCTGGACCGTGGAACAGGTGAGTGGCTGTTTATTAAAAGTCAGTAGCTACACTTTTTGTAGCTGCCGACTTAATAAAACTTGCAAACGAGTGGAACTCCGATTTAACAGAGACAAGTACACACTATAGAGGGATATGCTTTGTTCATATTTCATGTCTGAGGTTTATAACCACTTTAAGTTATTATATTAATAATATGACATAATTTAGGTATTTGGTAGTAACAGAAAGGAGGGTTGTAAAGACAACTAAGACATCCTGGCATCTTATTATTTAATTCACACCTAATGCCTCATCCCGACCCCCATATTTATTTCTGATTGTGATATACAGTATTGAGAGAGACTTTTTTTTCCTACACAAGTTATCAGATATACTAGCATCATTGTTTTTGTGCTTCAAAGGACTTCACATTGCAACACCACCATACCTTGGGATGTCCTCGTCTACAGTAGCACAGCCATAGAGGAACACGATGATACCGACAATGGATGCTGGAATAAGCATTTGGGTGTATACTCCCAGCCAGGCAAAATACAGGGCAATCTTCTCTCCAAAATATTTCCTGATATTAAATAAGAATAGCTTAAAATTAACTGTTCTTTTCAATATGTTAATAAAAATCAAATCGAAAGAACAAAAACTACTTTTTCGATGACTCACCTGACCAGGTCAATGGGCTGATATTTGTAGAATACTCCATAACTGGCCCACTCATCACATAGCAGCTAAAATATAAAATTAATTAGGATTTTACATATTTTTTGAAAGTGGAGTCAAATATTACTCCTAAGGAGAGCATTACGGAGGTTTTTAGAGGTAAATATAGATATTTATTTTGCACGAAAATACAAATGTTAAACAGTACAAGGGAATTACAACCATAGTTGCCTTATTATACAATCATATCTTTATTCCTGATTGTGCTGTTACATTTATTACTGTATAAACAAACAGCATATCAGACTACATTGATACCGATGTGTCCTCATAAATCTAGGATTTGTTTTGCGTAGTGAAATGAAATCAATATGTAGGCTTGTCAGATTAGAGTCAAAAGAGAAGAAAAAGAAAGCGAATGGTAGTCATTTGTTAGTAAATCAACAGGGCGCAAAGAAGAGGAGGCAGGGAAAGGAAAGAAAAAGGAGGCAGAGGAGCGTCCGAGAAAGAGAAAAGAAAAAGAAAAAGAAAAAGAAAAAGAAAGAAAGAACGAAAGAAAAAAAAAGGAGAGAGGGAAAGAAATCGGCAGTGACCATGCTGATGGCCACGATCCCTGCATCGTCTCCTCCGACTGTGGTGCAAACAGACACAGCCTACATGAAAGGGATGACTCTGCTCTGAATTAAGGAGCAGTGCGGTATCGTTATCACACCATCACATGAATCTGCATTAGAGGGAGTTCACTGGCAAGATCAATAAGTATTTGTGGGACACAGGGAATAAGAAAAACTAAGTGCAGATGCAATGCAGTACATTCCATTTCATGGCATAGATGTACATAATTAAAACAACTTTGGGTCCAACCAGCACAGAGTAGACAAAAATCTGTTCTCAAGACCCCATGGAATGTGAAGGTTAGAGGGGAACAAAAAGCACAGATTTTGGTTTTCAAATGTCTAGTAACCACTTCAGCTCAGAAAGGTTTACCTTCATGACCAGGCCATTTTTTGCAATACGGCACTATGTTACTTTAACTGACAATTGTGCAGTCGTACGACCTCGTACCCAAATAAAATGCAATTCCTTTTTTTACCACAAATAGAGCTTTCTTTTGATGGTATTTGATCACCTCTGCATTTTTTTTCATGCACTATATACTGCTGCAGTATATCTACAGTGGGCAGTCGCTAAGCTGTTAAACTGCAGCTTCAGCTTTTGCATAATATTGAAAAAAATCAGGAAGTGATAGGAAATATCTCCAAATAGGGAAAGATAGAGCAACAAGTACTTTTTTAGTGGAATGTCTGAAGTGTGTATTGCTGTTGGTCTTCCTGACCCCATGACCTTAAGAGAATTTCCTCTTGCCTTGAAGAGATTTCATCTTATGCCCTGATGTGCCAGTAGGTAAAGAAAGTGAAAGGAAACCTCAACAGGAACACAGCAAAACAACAAATCTGACAGGAATCCTAGTGTTACTAAACCCAAAACCAAAAATGTAAATATATTTCAGTTTACAAGTGCTGGGCTTGGTGGCCACATTTGTTTTCTATTTTCAAAGTTCTTTTTGCTTTCATTTTCACCTGTTATTCCACTCCACTCCACTGTATCTATGGAGGAGGGATGTTGTTGTCAGCCTAAGCTGCTCTGCGGATATGGACTACAAAAATTCCCATAGCTCTTCATCTACATTACATTGGTGTCAGGGCAATTGGTAGTTTACAGAAGATAGCTAGACAGGAAGATATCCTTCATGCAGCTCACAGGAATTTCAGGCAAGATCAACAGATACACTATATCAAAAGTATTGGGACACCTGCTTTTACAGGCACATGAATTTTAATGGCATCCCAGTCTTAGTCGGTAGGGTTCAATATTGAGTTGGCCCACCCTTTAAACCTATAAACAGCTTCAACTCTTCTTGGGAAGGCTGTCCACAAGGTTTAGGAGTGCGTCTATGGGAATGTTTGACTATTCTTCCAGAAGCGCATTTGCGAGGTCAGGCACCGATGTTGGACAAGGCGGCCTGGCTTGCAGTCTCCACTCCAATTCAGCCCAACGGTGTTCTATTGGGTTGAAGGTGTTCTATCAGGTTGAGATCAGGAATCTGTGCAGGCTAGTAAAGTTCCTCCACCCCAAACTCGCTCATCCAGGTCTTTATGGACCTTGCTTTGTGCACTGGTCCAAATCATTTAGTGGAGGGGATATTATAGTGTGGGGTTGTTTTTCAGGGGCTGGCTTTGGCCCCTTAAGGCATCAGCATACCAAGACATTTTGGACAATTTCATGCTCCCAACTTTGTGGGAACAGTTTGGGGATGGCCCCTTCCTGTTTCAACATGACTCCGCACCAGTGCCTGACCTCACAAATGTGCTTCTGGAAGAAATGTCAAACATTCCCATAGACACACTCCTGAACCTTGTGGACAACCTTCCCAGAAGAGTTAAAGCTGTTATAAGCTGCAAAGGGTGGGCCAACTCAATATTGGACCCTATGGATTTCAGCAGTAGGCGATTCGCAAGGACTCCTGGGATACCTGCTATCCCAGGAACCCTTGCAAATCGCCTAGTGAAGTAATCGCCTAGGCGAATAGGGGCGGAAGTCAAGAAAAAATAAAATATAAAATGTATTTCTAAGCAGAAAAAATTTAATTAAAATGCCAATGTAAAAAGGATGAGCTAAGGAGATGGAATATAGAGAAAGTTCAAAAAACCGGGTGGAACTCCACTTTAACATGAGAAAAAAAAAAAACTGCAGCTACCACATCCAAGCTGCAATAAATAGCATTTTTGTTCTTGGGCTTAGCTATCTTTTAACCATTTCCTACTTAAAATGTCAAACTTTATTTCTGTTAAAAAAAAAAAAACCAAACTTATCAGAAATTTGGAGATATGTTTAAATATTCCTTATTGAAATAGTTCAAACACCTGCCATAACGAACAATAAAATAGTCAGCAATGCTGAGAACCGCTCACTACCTCCCAACATTGCACAGCTATAGAATCTATTTGAAGGAACAAAACACAGCTGGATCCTGACAGCCAGAAGTACAGTGGCTGGGTCATCATCAAAGTGAAAGTATAGGGTGCAGTTCCGCTATTTCCAATTGGTGAAAGAGCTGTGTGCATTGATTAGCACAAGTAACCTGACATTTACTGTTCGTCACACGGGCTCGGTCTTGTACAGCTGCAGTACACCGCACTGTTGCCGATTACAGCTCTATAGATGTTGGCCGGTGTGTAACAATAAACCACATCTGCAAGAAACCTCCTGTTGGTTCACTGACAGAGCCAGCCAGGAAACACCCATTTAATTAGCACTAATGTATCAGTATTTAATTTTCCCATCAATCCGATCACACCCACACTGACTTGGTAAGGGTTAGGAGAAGTAACTATTACATAAAACAAAAACCTGGATCACATTTTTTAGTCTGTACTATGGACATCTTAACTTCTTAACTCAGAATCTCTGTCAGGTTTATATTGTTGGAATTTAAAGTAGGACCTTTTGAGTGTGGCTCTCCTATTTTCTTTTTTCCAATTTCAGTATAAAGTGTTCTCCTTTCAAATATACCCTTCTGTGTGTGAAATGCTGGCTCAGTGCGAACAGATCCTAAATATCTGCCCACTCCACGCCACTCTGAGGAACCTGACTCTTTCTGGGGATCCAATGCCACCTTGCCTACCCTCTCAATATCTGATTTTACCTTACATCTTATATCAGCGACAAGGTTGTCACTATAACAGAAAAAAAGGTCAACTCTTCAAAAGGGAACAAGAACATAAAACGTGGAAGTACATTCTTGCATTTCTACACTGTACTAAAAATAATTTCTGTTGTGTCCATGATGAAAGGAATTTCTACTGACTTCCTACCCTAGCAGTGGCGGCTGGTGCCCCCCCCCCCCCCGCCCTGCAGGTGACAGACGGGAATGCAGTGGCAATCAATGGCCTCCTTACCTTAGGAAGGAGGCAGTTCGGGCAGACATGGATCCGGGCTGCAGCTCCTCGCTCTGGGTGCCACCGCTTCTCCTCCAGGCTGAACAGGAAGCGGGTCCCGACTGGGGGCTCCCAGCCAATCGGGTCTCAGGACCTGCTTCCTGATTGGCCAGGAGGAAAATCAGGAAGACAATAGCGAATATTAATTCGCTATTGTCACACAAGTGGGTGGGCTCAGGGCACAGTGCTCTGCACCCCAAGCTCACCATTTTTTTAAAGCCAATTAGAGCCTCAGGCTCTAATCATGTGCTTCAAAAAAATAAACCCTATTGAAATCCATGCGTCCCGCATGTAGATTAAGGGGCCGGATGCATGGATGGGGGGGCGGCACCCATGACCCTCCTATGGATGGGCCGCCACTGCATCCTAGTGGCAATTTTGTCACTGGGGCAGACAAGCAGTAAGCCAATGTTAGCCAATGACAGCTGATTACGTGATGTTAACAGAAGATCAGTAATCGTTTTTTTTTCTTCTCACGCTGATAGCGTGAGGAGAAAAAAAAGCCAATTACCGGCTTCTGTTGGAGACATCGGTCTCGATGAGGAAGAGGCGAAGCCGCCTCATATGTGTCCGAATCAGTGCCCACCAGTACATAAATGCCAGCAATTGGTGCCACCTATCAATGCCCACGAGTGCCACCTATCAATGCCCACCAGTGGTGCCAATCAGTGCCACCCACCAGTGCCCACCAGTGCCCATCAGTGCCACCCACCAGTGCCCATCAGTGCCACCCACCAGTGCCCATCAGTGCCACCCACCAGTGCCCATCAGTGCCACCCACCAGTGCCCATCAGTGCCACCCACCAGTGCCCATCAGTGCCACCCACCAGTGTCACCATATCAGTGCCCAGTGTCGCCATATCAGTGCCCAGTGTCGCTATATCAGTGCCCAGTGTCGCTATATCAGTGCCCAGTGTCGCTATATCAGTGCCCAGTGTCGCCTTATCAGTGCCCAGTGTCGCCTTATCAGTGCCCAGTGTCGCCTTATCAGTGCCCAGTGTCGCCTTATCAGTGCCCAGTGTCGCCTTATCAGTGCCCAGTGTCGCCTTATCAGTGCCCAGTGTCGCCTTATCAGTGCCCAGTGTCGCCTTATCAGTGCCCAGTGTCGCCCAGTGTCGCCTTATCAGTGCCCAGTGTTGCCTTTTCAGTGCCCATCACTGCAGCCTTATCAGTGCCCATCGGTGCCCATCTGTGCAGCCCATCGGTGCCCATCTGTGCAGCCCATCTGTGCAGCCCATCTGTGCAGCCCATCTGTGCAGCCCATCTGTGCAGCCCATCTGTGCAGGACAAAAATTACCTGTTTGCAAAATTTATTAAGAAAATATAAAACGGTTTTGTATATATTTTTTTTTTCGGTCTTTAACAAAAAAAAAAAAAAAAAAAAAGAACGCAGATACCACCAAAAGAAAGCTCTATGTGGAAAAAAAAATTTAAATATAATTTGGGTACAGTGTTGTATGACCGCACAATTGTCATTCAAAGAGTGACAGCACTAAAAGCTGAAAATTGGTCTGGGCAGGAGGGGGGTTTAGGTGCCCAGTAAGCATGTGGTTAATGGAAAGAATCTGATGGCCCTTTAGAATATCAGAACTGGAATCTGGAATGTAATTTCCTGGTAAATCCCCCTCTCTCCATTACCATTAAATTCAAATGTCACATCAGTAAGTTACATGTACTGTAGCATTGGCAAATCACTTTTTTTTTTTTAACTCACAATAATAAAGAAGGAATTCTTATAAAAGATGCAAAATGCTGCCCCTGGGCACCTTTATATGACCTAAAGCCTCCACAGCACCATGGTAGTTAATTGAGGAATACAGGCCGACAGCAGCAAAGAGAGTCAGGGCTTGTAGTTCATTCACACACAGCTATGCAAATGAATGATGCAGCCATTTTCGGTCAGACAGACCCTGTATGGTAAAACTTGCAGTGTGATAAGAAGATCAAAAAAGCACAACCAGAAGCAAAACCTGCATATGTATTGAGCATAAATGGCTGTCCCTATGTACTAAGGTGTGTTTATTTTTTTATTTTTTATTTTTTTAATATTCAACACACTTGATAAGAATGTTTATAGTCTGCTGATCACCTTCACATGTATTTCTAAGAAAGTAAAAAAAAAGGCATTGAAGAACACCTTAAACATCACAGAAACATACCTTCCGGTCATTGGGTTCACAATCATCCTCAAAGTCCCCCTGGAAGAAAAGAAAAATATTTGGAAGATTAATTTCCCTTAAGGTAAAGTAACATAGTAGCACTGCTGATTGGGACCCAGCGTCCATCCCCTGATCCTCATAATACATGACTATGGCTTGCTGTCACAACAGATCATGACTCTAGTCAACACATGGGGTATAACTCACAGAACTTCTTTATTCCAATAATTAAACTAGCTCAAATATCCAGCATTACATTGTATGGGACATAGAAGCCCAAATTACCATAGCAATAACAAACCCAAAATAAGTACACACACAAATAGTTTTAATGGCTTACAAAAAGACACAGAGTTTATTATGGGGTAACCCAATAATCCATAGATATTAACATTTCAGAAACAAACAGCCTAGCCTTAAAGCAGGGGTCTCAAACTGGTGGCCCTCCAGCTGTTGCGAAACATGAGTTCCATGAGGCATTGCAAGGCTGACAGGTACAACCATGACTTTCAGAGGCATGATGGGACTTGTAGTTTTGCAACAGCTGGAGGGCCGCCAGTTTGAGACCCCTGCCTTAAAGGCTCGGACTAACAATTCACATAAAAGACCAAATTTTACTAAAATTGACTTTTGGCCCTCCAACCTAATTGCTGAATGACCAAACGCCGCTAACCAACACTCATGTTGATGCTGCATCAGGGATGCTTCTGGCATGGGCTTAAATAGCTTGCAGCTGCATGATACTCTGCAGCCAGCAAATTCCAACCAATTACATTTGCTCTGGGGAGTTCAAATTTCTCCTACGCCACCTGTAAAATACCTGAAAAGTAGCACACACACAGCCCCATACTCATTCAATAACAGGCTTTGTTAAGCATTGCAGCACCTTCTATTACACTCTGACAAAATATGCACTGCAACTCTGACTTAGTTACACAGTTAGTAAGGTTGAATAAAGACACCAGTCCATCCAGTTCAACCTGAGTGAGTGTGGGTGCGTGTCTACAATTGTCCCTATCCCTGTACATTGTGTCTCATTAAGATGCTCCTCTATTATATATTATTTTTTTTAATTGAAGGTACCCATATAGCGCCATCAATTTACACAGCGCTCCACACATACATCACACACTCACACCGGTCCCTACCCTCAAGGAGCCCACAATCCGAGGTCCCCAACTCACATTCATATACTAGGGCCAATTTTGGACAGAAGCCAATCTAACCTACCAGCATGTCTTTGGAGTGTGGGAGGAAACCCACGCAGGCACAGGGAGAACATCTAAACTCCAGGCAGGTAGTGTCGTGGTTGGGATTCGAACCAGCGACCCTTTTTACTGCTAGGCGAGAGTGCTACCCACTACACCACTTTATATATGGGACCTCAAGTGCTGTCCCCAATATCACCAAAGGGCTGTACGCATTATTCAGTAACTGTAACGCTTCAGAAAATTGAAACTGAAGACATGCAACAGATGATGGTCAGATACTACAGACATGCTATAGGAGGAGTTGTTGGGGAGGACTGATGACAAGCTTCACAAGACAGCCATTGCCTGGAAGCACATTACATGAGACTGCCCCACTTCTAAAAAAGAAAAAAAATATTTGAAAGAAATAAACCAAACCATTACTTTCTAGTATATGCCAAGGGGCCGCAGGTTGGGTACCAGTGACCTAAATTGTCAAACTGCTGCTTAAATCCGATTTGGCCAGAAGCATGCCATTGTAAACTCTGATGACTAAACCAATACACAAGATGGCAATTGTGTATAAGTACCTCCAAAATAGTGCACACAGCCCAGTTGGCAAAGAGGAGAAGAAATTGATTGCACACGCGAATCCAAAGGATGCTGTTAAGGTTTTCTTTATTGTCCTAAGCCTGACAAATTTGCAAGGATGAATAGTTGACGCGTTTCACACAAAAGAACTGTGCTTGTTCTTGTGTGAAACAGGTCAACTATTCATCCTTCCATCCAACGGTTATGAGCCAGGATTAGCACCTTGGATCACGCGTGTCCATTTTTTGTTGCCTGAAGCGATGTGTGCGCCATTGTTTGTATCCAAAGTATGCACGTTGATGCACCAAATAAGCTTGCAGACCAGGAATGTAGATCTAGATTCCAAATGCTCTTTCATAGCATATCTTAGATTTCACCTCCCATTGACCCTCTCAGCAGATTTGGAAGTAAAGTACATACATCAGATTTGAGTAGCATTTTTACTGCAGGATATGCCCAGGCTGTTAAATAATGCAGACTAGGCCATTAAATATGTGGCCATTCTTGATGTATGCATCAAGCTAAAACTGGAAGGACTGTGTCCTTTTTTCAACCAAACTACCTATGTAACGAAAGACAGAAATGGCCATTACTATCAGTGGGTTGATATAGCATACGCACACAATTTTACCAGAATGCAGTGTGTGCTGGATGGCAATCTTTGTATTAATCCTGAGAAGCCGAGGCATTGCAAATTGTTGTGTATTTAAAAATTGGCATGATCTATTCTCAAAGTCCAAATTTTTAGAGATGTCATGAATACTTACATCATGCTGAGGATATGCAGCACTGTACACGCCATTAGCAAGTAGGCTGGTAATACCTGTAGAGATGGGAAACACAATTACAGTATGTGAATAAAAAGATATAGTAAAAAGATATCCATGTTATTTATGCATCTCTGGTAAATTCCATTGTGCAGATTCAGAAATACCCCTTTCTCCTGGGGGTCCCCATTGACACAAGTTGTGATACACCCTGAAGATAGGTCTAGCTTATAATTAAAGCTAAATATAATAATAGTGCAGACGACTCGCATTACGTCTGGCTGGCACATACTTGCTGTCATAGGCTTGTTGTTCACACCAAGCCATATAATTATTCTATGTTTTGCTAAATGTCTTATTTCTTCCAGTCACAGAAAAATGGTGCCTAGAAACAGGTCAGAGCGCTGTACGGTGCAGGGGAACCATCTGGTATCACTGTTGCAGCAATCAAAATTTGCATCTTCAGAAACTTAGAAGATACAATAGGGTGCTTGGCGGCAGCCAGATGGTAGATGTGGGTCACGTAGGGTTGCCACCTTTTCTTCAAGTCAAACCCAAACACTTTAGCGGCGCACAGCAATTTTATTTTTTACAGCATATACTATGCAGTACATATATTTTGTGATTAAATAACATTTATAAATCATATGAAATTAATCACAAGAATCCCCTCTTACATCAGAGTCCACAGAGTTCCCCCTTTTAAACCTGAATCCGCAGAGTTCCCCTTTTACATCTGAACTTGCAGAGTTTCCTTACGCTGTAGACTTATGTAAGGGAAAACTCCGGGGACTCTGGCCTAAGGGATGCTCTGGGAACCCTGATTTAAGGGGGAACACTGAGAACACGTAAAACTCTTGGCTTAGAGAACTACAGACAGCAACCCTGCTTGGAAGCCAGAGTCTGGTCTGAATAATGTGTCCGGGTTTCAGGTGGTCTGAAACCCGAACACATGATTCAAAACCCGAACTGTCTGGGTGAATCCCGGACAGGTGGCAACCCTATGGTCACGTAATCATCAAAATACACACAAGATCCATATAGGAAAGCAATTGTACCTGCCAAAGTTTTGCATTGCTACCCATTCAGTCCTAAGAATTACACAGTTCTACCATACAGCACAGCCAGGGGGGTGGTTCTGTTACAGTTGAGAAATACAGCAATGACATCTCCTTGCCCATGGCCTGCTAATTGGATAGGAATAGGAGCAGCAGGCGACTGATGAGGTCATAAGTCTGTACTTTGATCCTGTCAGTGTGTTCTTTTCTGCACTTCTGAATGCAGCTCAACCAATTGGCGCTCAGTGCTGCCTCTCCCTCTCCTAGCGTGAGTGCTGCTGTACAGGAGAATTTATAAGACTGATGCCAAGGTAAATTCAGGTACTTATACTAACTGAATTTAAGAGAGAATTGTACTAGCTGCATGTGAAAGATGCATTTATTGAATAATAAATACTCAGCTGTGTTAAAGTGGAAGTAAAGCCTTCCAAAGCACTTTGGCCTACAGGTAAGCCTAGATTAAGGCTTACCTGTAGGTCCAATAAATATCTCCTAAACCTACATGGTTTAGGAGATATTTAGAAAAAAAGAGGCATCGCTGTCTACGGCGCATGCCGAGTTCACGGCGATATGCCGCTTTCTGCACATGCACGGGAGTGATGTCATCGCCGCTCCAGCGAATCACAGCGCTGGAGCGGCGAGACCCGGAAGCCACTCCGGGCTTGATGGCGCGGAGAATGTCGTGGATGAAGACCGCTTCGGGGGCTTCGTTCTCAGGTAAGTTATTCATAATGAGCTAGTATGCTATGCATACTAGCTCATTATGCCTTTGCCTTGCAGGTTCCGTTTTTTTTTGTTGAGGAGGCTTTACTTCCTCTTTAAAAGCCAAGTTCACCCTTACAAAAAAATAATAAATGCATATATTTTTGGAGAAGTTTTACAGGAAAAAAAAAAATGCATTTATTATTTGTTCCTGCAGGAGTGGCATAAGAACCCACGAGTACCGCCTCCAAAGTGACTGCTGGGTTGTACACAGGCTGGGAGAATCACCAACGCAAGATAACCAAATACCACAGCCCAATAATACAGCTGAAAATCTGGAGGGAATAAACCCCATTGTGTAAAAAAAAGAGTTGTTGAGTCTTTTTCGCAAGGCAAGGGGTCTTTCCTGCCCACACAAAAGAGAATAATTAAAACCTAATAGAACACCTTTACGATGCATTAGAGCGTAGACTGCGAGACAGGCCTTCTCATCCATCATCAGTGCCTGACCTCACAAATGCGCTTCTGGAAAAATGGTATCTTCCATCATACTTGAAGTGATTGTAGCCGTATTAGTGCAATTGTGACAGAGAAAATTGAGTACTGTCCGTGATACTTTTTTTATTTGCACTAACATATAATTTTTCATGGACGAGCTTTCGGGGTGTGTCCATAAATAAAAAAAGTATCACGGACAGTACTCAATTTTCTCTGGAAGAATGGTCAAACATTCCCATAGACACACTCCTAAACCTTGTGGGCAACCTTCCCAGAAGAGTTAAAGCTGCAAAGGGTGGTCCAACTCAATATTAAACCCTACGGACTAAGACTGGGATGCCATTAAAGTTCATGCGCTTGTAAAGGCAGACGCACCAATACTTTTGACAATATAGGGTATATTTCACTTTCTTGGCAATTCCTGATTGTACACACAGCTGCTTAATAAGAGAATCTTTCAAAACTTTCTGTAAATGATGCAAGCAGACAACATGAATAGAGCCCATTGAGCTTTCATTACACCAGTCTAGGGAGGGAATATTGATCACAGTTTCCGTTCTTAGAAAGCTGGCTAGTTTAAGTGACAGTTAAAAGCCATTTAATCCCTTTGCTTTTTATTCAAGTACGGAGATGCAACAGTGAGAATATCAGAAGCAGCATTTCAACAAAAACATGTCTAAAACCAAAAAAGTGTAAACATTTCCTCAGGGCATTACTAGGAAGGGCAGTTCTGGAGATGAAAAAAAAAAAAAAAGAAAGAAAGATTATGAAGAATGTGAGTAGACATAGGAGAAGTGTAGGCAGAGGGCTCCACACCTTTCCATGATGCATACACATTAAAAGTGCGGGCATGTTGCAATATTTGTGGTTAAACACTGCTTATGCGCTATACTGAAAAGTATAATATTCTTTGTTTTGGATAGAGTAGGGACAGATTAGAACTTCTATGAGGTTTTAACAGCTGGGTTTTTTTTCCCCCATGGAAGGGATTTCTCCTGATTTCCTATCTTAGTGATACCCTGTGTGTCTAGTGAAACCATAAAATGGACCGGTGTTCTGTCACCAATTGTCCGGCTATCATAAAGTGTCCGCCCCGTACTGCGCATGCGCAGTACGGAGCAGAAGGAGTTTTCGGAAAATCTCGGAAGATGAACGGTGCCTGCGCCGTCAGTCGAGGTCTGAGCCCCACCATCCAAGTGGACATAGGGCTACACAAACTTAAAGGGCCCTCGCTTCGGGCATGGCCTCGCTGCGCTCGGCTCTTTTTTGTTCTAACTCTGTCCACTTGGACGGTGGGGCTTGAACCTGGACTCACGGCGTAGGCACCGTTCATCTTCGGCTATTTTCGGAATCTGGTTGTCCTGTGTACTCAGTACACAGCGGACACTTTCCGATGGGGGACACTATCCGACAGGACACCAGGAAGTGATAGAACTCTTATTAGGCATGGTCAGTTTAAAGCAGTAGTCTCCAAACTTCCATTTATCTGGTCATTTATGTGGTCCTTGGGGCACCATTCCTCCCACTGACACCAACCATGAGGAACTTTTCCTCTCACCGACACCAACAATGGGGAACTATTTCATTCACCAACACCAACGATGCCAGGAAATTTTCTTCTCCCACTAGCCACTCTCTGCCCCCCCCCCCCTAAAGTCTGAAAGGCCATACACTTGGCCCTTTGTTTAGAAACCTCTGGTCTGGGGGGAAAAAAAGGGGGGGGGGTAGTGGTAAATGTATTAGCAGATATAAATCCACTAACAAATTGAAGCCAAGTTCCCGTTTACATTTTGTAATCAGTTACAGCAGCTTTTTTCCCCCCTATTGGGATGAAGGTTTTACATGTATAAATAAAAGCTTGTCATTTTAAATCACCCCTGCCAGTGTTAAAGTGATTGTGAACCCTTACACACCACTTTTCCCTACAGGTAAGCCTATAATAAGGCTTACCTGTAGGTACTGGAGATATCTCCTAAACACAGTTTAGGAGATATTTACCATATACCCTTGCGCCAACGTCATCGGCGCATGCGCACTGAAGAAAGGACAGATCGTGCCGTTTCTAAAGGGCCCATGCCCTGACCGTCGGCTCCCACGCACATGCGTCACGCGACTCCGGCCAGTCACAGAGCCAGAGTCCACGGCCCCGGAAGGAAGAGGGGTGAAGATGGACCTGGCCACCTCGGGGACATCACGGGCTTCGTTTGCAGGTAAGTGCAACATAATGGGCTAGCATGTGACGCATACTTGCCCATTATGCTTTTACTTTGCAGAGGAAAAAAAAGAGGAAGTAAAACCCATCAGGTTTTACTGCTGTTTGTGTCCCAGTGGATGAATATGCCTCCATTTTAAGGATTTATTGTATTCTCTAGCAGAGAGAGGATTTTTTTTTTTTTTTTTAATGGAAACACAAACTGCAGTAAAAACACTTTTTTTAGTAGAGAAAGTAATATTAACCACTTAAGGACCGAGCCTCTGAGATGTGTTGTTAACAGTTTTTTTGCTAGAAAATTACTTAGAACCCCCAAACATTATACTTTTTTTTTTTTATAACACCCTAGAGAATAAAATAGACATTGCAATACTTTTTGTCACACCGTATTTGCGCAGCGGTCTTACAAGTGCACTTTTTTGGAAAAAATACACTTTTACACGCAGAGACCACTATTATCGGAAACCGGACTGCCCTCTGAAGAAGAGGATACCGGGGTTATGGCAGCTAGCTGCTGCCATAACAAAGAAGAATACGTATATCAGCGTGTGGCTGTATTATAGTGCAGCTTACCAATTCTTAAATACGATGGCTGCATTAGTTCCCTTTTTTATGGGTTTCTTCTATTTTATTCTAATGATCAAGCTAGCAGATCTGTTTTTCAAAAGCACAAGCTCTCCAGCAGAATGTATCAGTTTGAATGAGACAAAAGGAAAAACAAAAATTTGTTTAGTTTGTAGTTGGGTTACATGCGTTAGAAAGAGCATTACACGTCTTGTTCACATGTTTTTTTTATTTCTCTATCAAATGTTTGAGTATTTACTGTATTTGATAAATGGTCAAAGCACTTGAAAGACCTTACTGCAAAACCTGGCCATGCCAGAGTAGCATTAGGCTAGGTTTACACTAGAACACTGTGCACAAAACCTGCTCTCAAAATGCACTGCAGTTGCAATCTGCAGTGGATGTCAATGTTATGTTAACAACACATCAAACGCAGGTCAAACGCAGTGCTTTTGCCTGAATCAGATCGCACGGTACATAATCCAGTGGTGCATGCACAACTTTTGGTGCGATTTGAGCCCATAAAAAATACAAAAAAACTGGTTTAAAATGTCGTAATTACTTTAGATAGTTCATAGAGCATATATACTCACTAATGCAATGCCATAAAAAACTCAATTTTTTTTAGGTAGCTTAGACAATGAGGAATGCCTCCACTTCTTTGCCCCAACCCTTCATCCAATTTTTAATCTAATCAGTGACTCCACCTAGTCTGACCAAAGCATAGCAATGTCTTTTTTTCCAAAAAAAAAAAATACAGAAAGAGAGGCAAATGCAAGTATACAACTGCTCTCTCTGCTGCTCACTCTGATCAAAATGGCAGAAATAGTTAATAATACATGCTGAGCTTGGGGAGGGTCTATACGATGTTATCTTTACAAACGCTTATAGACGCAAACACGGTAAGACGCGGCATGAAAACGGAGGTTTCTGCTTTTTAAAACATGTGTTCAGCAGAGTTTGCACCAGCGTCTCATGTGCATGGGGCCTTACCATTCACAACAGCAGACTATATTCACACTAGTCAAAATTAACGAGGCATTGAGCTCACCACAGACATTACAATCTGAATGTATGCCTCCTTTGGATTTACCCAAAGATGTGTAGTGTGAGGGCTTACTGACCTGAATAGTATAGGTTAGCTCCTGTACTACACAGCTATAGATAAATCGTACAATTAGCTTTTATTCTGGTTGTGCCAATTACGGGAAAATTCTACTTTTCGCCATGAATCCTATAATAAAATGATGCGCATGTATACTTACCCATGCTATATTTGGCTTTTGTACAGGTTGTTCGCTTCAAGATTTCATACACCTGTAGGAAGAACATGGCAGTTAGGTCATCAGTGACAGTGAAGTGGACAAGGCTGTGAACTGAAGAATGGGGGCTTGCCTGAAGCTAGGGGGGTTTAGCTACAAAAACCAGAGAGTGGAAAAACATGTCCATTAAAATTAGATCATTGAAATCCGCAAAACATGCACTCCTCGGGGACAAAGTTACAGAGGCCCCCAAACATAGCGGGAGGCTTCTTACCTTTATATTTATATCGGCTAAGATCACGATAGCGAGAAATTGGAGGCCTGCGGTCCTACCATTGGATCAACTTAAACAAACTATCATGGATTATGTTGAATTAAAGACTTACGGCAATAGTACAGGGTAAAATGAAAGTATTTAATAAAGTATGGGACCCATGGATCAAATATTTGACAAATGACCCTCGGACCCTACCAACTGAAGACCCTTCTTAACAGATCTAGGCAGCGTGGAGCCCCCCCCCCCCCCCTCTCTTCCCTTTTCACTATTCTCAACTTCCTTTCCACTATTTTCTATTCTTTCTCCCCCCCCTTCTTACGTAGTTAAGGACTAATATTCTCTCGGTTGTCGACGAGTTAAATTGTTAATGCACGGGAGGGACCTCACACCTGCGGCCTGGGAACTGGCAGTCCCCACTAGTGGGGGGTACGGCCGGGGTCGCGGGATGGGGGGGGTGTCCCCCCGTATATCATAGACTTATAGGATGGAGCCTGCCTCAGCCTAGAGGCAAGGATGGGTATGGCAGCAAAGTCCACATACAGTTACATGTGCATTCTTTCTTGCTAGCCAAAGATGTGCGGATGCACAATACCAAACAGAGGAAAACGAAAGCTACACCGGTGACTAGGGACACTCAAGACGTTTTTTCTATGCAAGTGCATGTATG
>CM053038.1:189912104-190126051 GCA_028564925.1 Lithobates sylvaticus
TCCAATGATCAGACTTGTCCTAACCCCCCCACACAGCCTCTCTCTGTGAAGCTCAGTGTGCGGTTGCTTCTCCGGAACAGAACAAAGATAATGTGATCACTTATATAAAAAAAAAAAAAAAGGAGGGGTGGGATATTTATAAAGTTTTTTTTTATACCTATACACAAATGTTTTGCCATTCATTTATATTTTAAACTGAATGGGTTGTTTTACAAGCTTACAATCATTTTAGGCAAGAATATCCTACCACTAGAGTCGCCACAAAATACAAGCAGTCACCAAGTGATTTATCCTACACGAATACACCCGAAATATTGGCCTGGACAATGGACCTTTTCATCCACAATTAAAAAGTCTTAGGCATGCAAATCAATGAGTATTAGGACTGGATTTGGCACACTTACATGTGCTGCTTTTCTCTGGAGAAAGGATATGAGAGATGCTTGATTGTCTGCGGTCGATGGCTAGCCACTTTGGGTTGAATAGGTTCAGTTATTTTCTGAAGGACATTGTTGATTTTGTGCATCAGACCTTGTTTCTGACTTATGTGGTAAATCTGGAATACATAGATTAAAGAGAGTGTTCAGTTTTGCTTGGAAAAGTACATAGAGCAAGAAAGACAGAGACCACGTTCACAGAAAAAACATATATTCCTCCGTCAGTTATCAGATCACCAGTTATCAGAGAGTTCTCTGACATGAGGAAGCAAAGGCCTCATCCTCTACCAAGTCAGCTGTTTCCCCACGAAGACTCAGGCCTGAAAAAGGTCTGTAGCCCTCCAATTGCCTTTGTGGGCACAGTATCTACTGGCAGGTTTAACAGGTAATAAAACCATGTAATGGGTGTACCAAGAGAATTAAACATGGTTTGTGGCAGACCACATTACAGTATAGATTTAATTTTTAAAGTGGAACTATGGGTGCAACCAATGTGTATGCATGTGTTATGGTCTGGCAGAATGTTAGCCTTGTGGGAAATTGAACTATTATGGAACTCATGAATGACAAAGAGGTTACCTGTCACCCAGTTTATCATCTTTTTCCTGACTGTTTCCTCAGGCCTAGCTCTCCATAAACTTATCCTTTCCATGTGTCATGGTAATATGCATATATGAGCATGTGAGGCTAAATGTTGTGTATCAAAACATACACAAATATTAAAGTGGGACGCACACTTGTATATCTCTGCATCGCTACTACCTTATGGGCCTAAGCGCCTCTTCTTGCTGCTTGAAATTTGGACAAGTAGATACGGACCTGTTCAATGCTTTTTGGTCGCGCCCCAGATTAACTCTGTAGTGAATTATGCCATCACATACTTACAAAACTACCTACCTTTAACCCCCGAAGGGGCGCTTTTTGGCCTACTCAATACCTTGGGCATTAAAATTTGTAAGTAATTGCTGTAAGCAACTCCTTATTATCATTTACTTTGTGGCACGAAAAACTATTTTACATACCGTATATAATCGAGTATAAGCCGAGTTTTTCAGCACATTTTATTGTGCTTAAAGTGCCCCCCTCGGCTTATACTGGAGTCAAGTACTTTTCTGCAGCAGAAAATGACATTTTCCGAACTGACTTCGAGGCCCCGTATCTCGGGGCCACTTAGCGTTAGGAACCCCAGCTTTGGATATGTTGTAGTGCTGGGTCCACTGGGTTCCTAGCACCAAGTGGGCCCGAGATACCGGGCCTCAAAGTTGGTTAATTGTTTCCATCTGCAGCAATGTCATTTCGGGACCCTTTGGGACCAGAGACCCCAAATGCAGCTAGGGGGCATCTAGGAACCCTTAAATACAGAGTTTGAAGTTCGGGGGACCTATGGCTGCAAATGGGCACAGCGAGGCAGGCAAATGGGCATTGTTGACCCCCTTTTCCACTTACAGTAGCTGCGCATTTCTCACCCTAGGCTTATCCTCGAGTCAATAGGTTTTCCCAGTTTTTTGTGGTAAAATTAGGTGCCTCGACTTATATACGTGTCGGCTTATACTTGAGTATATACGGTAAGTGGATCTATCCGGAACCCCCTACTAGCTCTTTAGTAATATATAAATTATATGGAATGGATGGAGGCCTCCCCGCATAAACAATTATGGGTTGAAAAGTTCATTGATGTTTGGAAATCTTTCATTCAAACCTTGCCCAAAAGAAACTCAACAATCTATAATGTAATGCTCTTAATATACGGTATCAACTCAGACTCCTAGCCAACGATCCTCCAATTGATGCTCCACATTCTTCTTAAACTAAATTGCACCTATTCATGTAAAAATTGAGCCCCCCTCCTTTCCTCTGCTTGCTACCTGCTAGTCTGAACCCCATCCATCCCACTGTTTCTTCATTTTCACCTCTGGATACAGTACTTTTAGTCCTATCCCAACATACTGTATATTGTTTTCCTACATTGACTTATTGGCCAAATGTTGCGACCATTCTTATTGTTAATTCTCGTAAAAATATAAAAAAAATATAAAAAAAACTGAGCTCAAGAAGTTAAGATTTTGTGTTAAATACCTAGAAATGGTGGTTAGTTATTTCTGTGCCCAGTCTCATAGCTGTATATCTACAGGGTGAGATCTAAGGCACTGCTGACTCTGACTGCTGATCTCACCAGATTTGGGGTGAGATTTGGCGAGATCACTACTGGTTGCTCACTCCTTGGTAGAGTCTCTGACATGAGACAGCAAGATCCTGTCTCTACCACCTCCTCACAGAGAAGCGTTGCAGAAACACGGCATTGTAAGTCCGTTTTAGGGAAGCTGCAGGCACTAAACTTTGACTAGTCCATTGCCTGTTTGTTTAGTACAGCTTCAAGGGTTTAGTTGCTCTTTAATTAGAACAAAAAAAAAATAAAAATCAAATACAGGAAATCATTAGTCATAATACAGGGTACACCCACCTTCCATGAAATACTTCACTTTGCCAACTATTTTTATGTGAAACCATGCTGCTAGCTGACACCCCATTAGAGGAAAACTATGTCAGGGACAGGACCTGTCATGGTTTGCCAGAATCCTATTTAACAAAAACTAAACATGTTCCTTCATACATTTCACATAGTGTAAATAGAGTTTATTGTAACTCTTCACTTCATTACACTCCTTTAGTTATTCTTAGTTTAGACTTTACATTTTAGCCATAAATGTAATAAAACCTACGTCGCAGTATGTAGTAGTAGCTCAGGAATTTAGTAAACTATTTTGGATTCTAGAAAGTGGACTTCCAGACTCAACTTTAAAAATGCTCTCTCCCCTCTCATACCACTTATGACTACTAACCTGTGTAAGAAAGATTTACATATATATATATATATATATATATATATATATATATATATATATACACATATACATATATATATACACACACACACACACATATATATATATATATATATATATATATATATATATACACACACATACATACATACATATACACACACACACATATATATATATATATATATATATATATATATACACACACACACATGCATACCATGCCTTGAAAAAGTATTCATACCCCTTCACATTTTCCACATTTTATCATGTTACAACCAAAAATATATATGTATTTTATTGGACTTTTATATATAAATATAAAAAAAGTGTGGCGTGCATTTGTATTCAGCCCCCTTTACTTTGATACCCCTAACTAAAATCCAGTGGAACCAATTGCCTTCAAAAATCACCTAATTAGTAAATAGAGTCCACCTGTGTGTAATTTAATCACGAAGAGGACTTGACGTTGGGTGCCAAAATGTAGTGCCCCCCTGGGTCTACTGGGAGCAAAGAGGTACCTCCAGAGACAGGGGGGCAAGCTTACATTCACCCCGGGGCTGAGTCAATGGCTATAATGGGAAGTTAGAACAGAATTTTGGCACCAGTCACTTTATATATTTGCAATGCTTTAACAAGGAACTTGAAAGTAGTAGTAGGAGAGAGGGCTAGGGGAGAATTCAGATGCCATTTGCAGATCACTTACAGACTCCTTGAATCCAAAGGTAAAATAGCTTTCTCTTTAGCAGACCTTGACTACCTGGATAGGCCTCTCACACAGACCTAGCAGCCGAGATAGGTAGATAGATAGAGACACCAAATTTCAGGCCACTCCAGTCCAGCCATGTGATCTCCCATGACAACTGCTAGTAAAGCCTGGAGTGGGGAAATCATCCATAGGCTCCTATGGCTCATCCGTTGTTGGCCCTCCCTTGCAGTTGTCCCTGGCTGACACAGGGGAGACAAAATTACATGGTCGGACCGGAGCGGCCTGGCCTGAAAATAGGCAAGTATATGCATCTTTCTTATCCAGATTATTCAGCATAGGTGTAAGGAGGGGGAAGAGAACATTTTTAAGAATAGTTAGGTTTATGCCGGAAATTCCACTTTAATGCATTTGGAACTATTACATGGAAACTTTTCTAATGTATTGCTATTCTTCTTTTTTTACTTAGTACAGTGAGGATGAGATTAGTGCAGAGTCTGTTAATGTGGCAAACCGGCTAGCTGTCAGATCTTGTAACTCACCTACCCAGCAGAGAAGGAAGAGGACCCTGTCTTGGGACAAGATACTCTTCTGAAGGTCTACAGTAACCCCCTTGATGGTTTTTGCTCCCAATTAAGTGCAAAAAACCCCAACCTGTTGATCCTACTAGAAATCTGGTGACCTGATAACTTCCTGTACTCCCTTCCAATGTTACATAAGTATCAGTAAGCATTATTCCTAATTCTCGATGTAAACTACAAAATACCTCCCCATGTTATAGAGAACAAGTGAGAGAGGGGTGTTATGCAGACCTAATAAACTTCTTGTCCTAGGTGACCAGGGGATGTAAAAACATATGCAGTCACTACAGCTAAGGATTTGTAATCTTCATTTTTGTTCTTGGGTTTAGATACACTTTAAGCCCTATATTTTACTGGTATTGGTTTTGAGTATATGTATAGTTTTGTGAATAGTACTTCACATTGTATTTAGGGCTGATTTAACCAAAACAGAAATTAAAGTAGAACTAAGGGCCAAATAACTATAAATAGAATGCAGTCTGTCACTAGCATGAACAGCAGTTTTAGTTTTTTCTAAGACTACCCACGACATACTATTGTTACCTGTTTATTTTGCCAGTAGATCTGTTATTTTCCCCATTTCTATCTACAGGGCAAGCTATTTAATAAAAGGGATGAATATAGATAGGACAACGCATAGAACACTGACAGCGGTACATACAACAGTCCTTGAACTCCTATTTTAGTTCGTTTTAAGATTCAGTGATTTTTGATATTCCAGCCATGTCCAGCGTTCATGTTAATTAAAAAAAATTCTATACATATGAATTTAGTTTTTGCCCAAATACCTGCCTATGGGTACACTCTGGTCACTCGGACGTCATGTAAGGGCGGAGTTTAGCATTGCATGCATTGTGTTCCGGAGTTGCAAGTGAGGCGTGGGGCTGTAGTCTAGCTCACATTGAGGATTGGTTATATATGTTTTGGACTATTTTTATTTTAATTTTAGTTTTGATTGCTTCCTTTTTAGAAATATATGTTTATTAGTGAAAGCGAGGCTTGGCTGGTTGCAATGACAATATTTAGCGATGACAGGAAGTGTTTTCTCATGCCCGGGAAGACGAAACCGGTCGGGCGGGGCTATATAGACCTGTCATCACGCTTTTTGAACTTACCATTGTTTTCTATTTATGCCTGCATTACTGTGAAGGATGCAAGTGAAATATTTTAGATTAATAAATCGTCTGTAAGAGGTTTTACACCATCAGAGCTTTGCTTATTTGACATACCGATGGAAAATCTGGATGATCGGAGACCAGAACAATAGGAGCTGTGTGTGGGCTGTGTGCTATCGGCTGCTGTCTCCCCTGATCAACTTTATTGGTGGATACACCAAGGCTCCTGTGACCTTCCATAAACAGTGGGTCCACACCCTGGGGTAAGAGTACCTCTTAACCTCTGTGTCGGTGGTGTGTCACATGGTGGAGGATTGTCTACTGGATCTTCATTATGCACTATAAGATGCGTTTATCGTTTACTTCACATATCCATGACTATTCATGAGCCATTGTGTTTTTGCACTTTAGAGAATATTTGTATTTTAATTAAGTATTTGGAGCTATGTCTTCTAGCTCTATTTAGCGCAGCATTTTGTATTTTTTTCATAATTTTTGTTGGGTTTATCCCACAATTTTAATGTTGCCGCTTTTTTTCTATGTTTTGAGCACCTTTGCACGAGTACAAGATTTTTTTATGTATTATTGAACATACAACAGTCAGCCTTTATTCATATCAATTTTTTTTCATACAAAACGTTGGTGTAATGTTTAAAAATGGTTAGCTAGAGTTAGGCTTTAATATGTTTTTTGCTAAATTAAAGTCAGTCTAAAGCTGGCCATACATGTATAGAATTTTGTTTGAAAATTGTTGGTTTTCGCAACATCCGTTGAATTTCTAATGATTAGTCGGGGGAAAACCAACATTCTTTCTTGACTGCAGTGACGTGCATTTAGTTTTAAGTTCAGGAAACTGCAAAAATTAAAAGGCAAACATTTGTATGAAAATCTACCAGTGTATGGCAAGCTTAAAGTGGTTGTAAAGGTTCAAGATTTTTTAGCCTTCATACATTCTATACATAAAGGTAAAACACCTGTTTGCAGCAGCCCACCCAGCTGCCCGAATACTTTCCCTGAGCCTGATCTCGATCCAGCGATGAGCACAAGTGCAGCGGCTGTTCTCATTGGCTGAGACAGCAGCGGGAGCCATTGGGTCAATGAGGAGAAAGCGGGGACAGGGCCCTAGCCACACTCCATGTGTGAATGGACACACAGAGCAGCAGCAGGTTCGTCCATAGCAATCTGCTTGCTATGGGGACACTTGGCAGGAGCCAGGAGTGTCGGCAGGGGACCCAAGAAGAGGTGGATTGGGGCTGTTCTGTGCAAAACCACCGTAGGCAAGCATGTTATATAAAAGAAAAAAAAAATGCCTTTAATATCATTTTAAGACTACCCTGTCCACATGGTCACAACTTTCACTGCAGAACAAACAGTGTTGTCACCCTGTTGCAGCTAGTGGATCTATTGGCAGGATCAAGGAGGTAATACAACTATGTTACAAGTGGGGACACAAAAACTGCTGTGTTCGTGCCAGTGATAGATGGCAGCACATATGGATTTTTTGACTTTGCCCATAGTACCCTTTTTAAGCAAATTCGAGCTAGACGCATTGTGGCTACGCAAAATATGTAGCCAACATACATATAGCTGTAAAGCAGGGGGCTCAAACTGGCGGCCCTCCAGCTGTTGCGGAACTACAAGTCCCATCATGCCTGTCTGTCTGTGGGAGTCATGCTTGTAACAGTCAGCCTTGCAATGCCTCATGGGACTTGTAGTTTCGCAACAGCTGGAGGGCCGCCAGTTTGGAGACACCTGCTGTAAAGAGCTTGGCATACCTGTTATTGGTAGGCTTTATTTTAATACAGCAAAATGATGTTTGACAGCCCATGCCTTTCATTGAGCAGCAGTATTTACATACAGCGATCACTATATATAAATGTGTCCAGGGTTATTTATGATTAACAGGGAGAGTTGTGAGCACATACCTTCTTAGTAGGCATCTTAAGTTTCATAAACTCAGCTTCTCTGCACAGAACATTCCAGGGAGCATGGATTTTCACAAATCCCACACCATGCATCTTCGTCTATACCAAGAAAGAAAAAAAAAAAAAAAAAAAGTTCACTTAGAATACCATATTAACTACACTCAAGGATCTAATGGATCATCATAATTCATTATATATCCATAAGCATGTTGTTTTTATGGTTACACGATATCCTGAGAAAATCTGAGTAGCAACGTCAGAGTACAGTGGTGTGCTGAAGCCAGAACAGAAAATTTCCCAGCAAATATATATTGCCCAAATATACCAAATATAGTAGAAGACTACTTCAAAATATACATATAATCATTTTATGCATTACATGCAGTTTTAAAAGGCACCTGCTCCCTCATAGGTGCAACCATTTGAAAATGACACTAAGGCTACCACTTCCACATGCAAGTGACAGATGTACTTTTCAGAAGAGCACACGGGTGGTGTCAGTAGATGTCATCACATTAGAAAGCTTAGAGATGAATGTGCTCATAAATATCATTAAAATTATGCTTAACCGCTTCAGGACTAGAAGTTGCTTACCCTGTATGGACCACACTAGTCTCTACATTAATGCTATGGGCCTCTGACAATATTCAGTTTTTTTTACGATTTTACTTACATATTTAACCACTTGCTATCCAGAGCAATTATTTGGCAAACTTGTATGTTATGAAAGCAGAGGCTCTGGAGAATAAAATGGTGCCAGTTTTGGAATGTATGTTAGTGCAGGTATTTATCAAATTCTTCAAATGTATTAAAATTTTCACACTTTTCCTTATTTAACTTTATTGCTTTCACAAGGAGGCCCGCCCTTCTCACTTTAGTAAAAGTGATCTGGGTGGCTGTACAGCCACCCAGATCACTTTTACTAAATAGCCAATCACCGGCTGTAAAAAAAAAAAAAAAAAAAAAAAAAAAAAAAAAAAGACAACAAGCTCATGGCTGCAAGTTGTTGAACATCCCATTCCAAAACTATGGCCATTAAAGACTTAGTCCACCTTTTGAACCATGGTACATGGAACACCCAAGTTTGGGTTATAACATGAAACAGTCACATTTCCCAACTTCCCATCCTTAAACAACCCCCCTCCCCTAAACGTACCTGAATCGCAAGGCTTCTCCCTACAGACATCTTATTTTTTCAATTGAGCACTGCTGTGTTGGCAGAGAAAATGTATCAGTAAATGGACATACTACAAGTCTCATCTGCCACCACAGCAGTAGGGTGGTGAAATTGTTGCACTAGAAGTTTATTATATTAAATAGATGGACTATCTTTTTCCAACCTGACTACGCAACTGTGTAATCAATTCCCCTAGCACCATAACAGAAGGTGCATACCTCTGTGCGGACCTGGGGGGGGGGGGGGGGTGAACAATGCAGGAACCTGTGAACCACACACGACACACTGATCTTGCATGCATAGTTCTTCAGGCATTTAATATAGATTTTTTTTTTTTGATCATTGTTGATGCATTTATACATTTTTTCCATAAGGCAAATTTATTTATTCTTTCCTTTTGGCAAGTTGTAAAACCTCCAATCGTCTAAAAATGCTTTCCACAAAATGTTGGATTATTTCTTGGGGAAATTATGCCCATTCAGCCTGTCAAGCACAGGTGTTGGATGAGAAGACCTGGGTCATAATCCACATGCGTTTATGAAACTGGAACAGAAAACTAACATGTGTTGCGCTGCTTCAAAAGATAAATATATGCTCCACCCACAACTGAGGCGTGAAACTGACATCCACTGTTATTGGAAATCTTCAATTTATGGATCAGTTGATTAAAAACAACAACAACGGAGGTCAGTTTAACTCTTCAGTTTTGGGTGGAGCATATATTCATTTTTGAAGCAGGAGCAACGCACTTTAGTTTTCTGTATCTGGCGAATGTGGGAACATATTTAGTGTTTGCTGCAGCTTCTAAATTTGGTTGGTGTGTGGTGGCAGTGCACAAGATTTTTGGTTTTCATTTGTTTTTGGAGCTGGATTTAAATACAAGGGCACAGCGATACTGGAACAGAAAAGGCCTCCGAAATGGTTCCCACAAGTTTGGAAGTGCATAATTGCCTAAAACGCCTTTATATGTTTTACTAGGCTTCTTTTCAAAGCGTTGTTGCTCTGTACCACAATGGAGCCAGCTCCAAATGGTGGAAGTGATGCAATAACTGGAAGTCCCACGCTTATGCCTTTCATCACATCCAGGACGTTATCGGAAAGGCCAACCTGGACACAGTTTTCCTCCGAGATCAGAGAGTGCACATTGCTGTCCAATGTGCACCACCACAGCTGCACATTGGTGGCCTCAACAGGATCTGGAGCGTTGGGTGCAGATAGGTCACATTTGTGCAGAGTAGAGTGGACTGATCATGGTGTGTGACCGGATTGGGAACTGCAATACTGCTGGGACTAGTAGGCTGCTGATGTAGGGATTTTCTGTCTGCTGCTAGAGAGACTGGGCCCTTTACAGCCATCTAGTAGCCTTATTGCTGCCTGTAGGCTTGACTGGGACTATTCTCATGTGCACCAATCCTACAATTGGTCCCCAACACTAGCAGGCTGAAGAGTTAGGACTAAAGACTGTCCCTTTACAGCTGCTACACAGAGACCTTTACCTGTTGCTCATGCTAAGGAGTAGCCTCACAGGGGACATTGTAAAATATCCTAGTAATTTTCCTAGTGTGCACTCTAGCACAGTTCTAGTATTTGTATTCACATTGCAGTTAATGCTTATATGAACTGTTTATTGCAGACTTTGATGATTTTGGGGTTGATTACAGTTAAATAGTACAGAATTCTATTTGAAGTTACTTTTGCATAGTGATTATATAGTCAAGCAGATTGTGCCTGAACCTACCTTCTGTACACTCATTTATGCTCAAACCACAATTTACTCTAATCCATACCAATACCTTCATTTGTCACTAAACAAACTTGTGCCCAATTCCTTGAACTAAATCACAGCCAAGTTAAAAGGTATCTATACTCGTGATCTTATGAGTACTTGCAATGACTTATCCAACCGGGTGTGTCAGAGGGGCAGAGGTTGTTCTTGGTGTTGAGGCAAGGAACAGAAAACCCAAATTTCCAATGCACTCCTTTCGGGGTAGTGCTTACTGAAAACATAGCAAGCTGCACTGTACATTGACTGGCAGTAAGAATCAGGTTGGGTGGGCTGGTAGCCATTTTGTTTGATGCACAGACAAACTCCTGTGCAAATAAACCAGCTGTGGCTAGCTAGTGAAATATGAAAGTTGAAAGCCAAGGAGGGAAGGGGGTAAAAAAAAAAAAAAAAAGGTAATTACACCAAGGCACTGAAAACAAAGGACTGCACATGTTCACTGCACAGCTTGAAAAATATCCAGATATTGTACTACATAAAGATGATAATAATACAAACTAGCTGGGCCAGATTTCACATACTACAAATCATCATGGTTTTATGAAAGCAGAAGTAGCCCACTGTCAAACACAAGATGTAATAATACATAGAGCAGGCCAACTTAAAATGACAGGCGCACACGTGGCTTTATTACAATATACTGGAAACTGGCAACCTCTATGCCATGTACAAGCATGAGTAATAATATCTTCACCTTCCAGGTCTTTACTATTTTATTTTTAAAAATAAACCTGTAAGTCATACAGTCTTACTTTACTAATTAGAAATACAGGGGGTAGTGGCACAAAACTGTGGCATACAATATAAATGTAAGTCCATACAAGAGTCCTTTGAGCCGTGTTGCTCTAGTGCGAGATGACAGTCTTAGGAATTAGCTTGACAAAAGGAGCGGGCAGTGCTTCCATCTCACCACTGCGCATGCTCTGAAACGTGTTGCATCATGTCCGTGACGTCATTTCACTATACGCTGCGTTCCAGCCCTCCTCCAAGGCCTGCTGACTGCACTCCAGACCTCGTTCTGGTTCCCGCCCGAGAGTCGGAAGACACCTGGTGGACAGGATGCCGGCTCTGCTCCACACAGCCCTAAAGGAAGAGTTTGATGCTGCCCCAACCAGAACGGAGATTGATGTTTCACTGGACGTCACTATGCCTCTATAAAGAAAGCTCCATGTCAGAGGCTTTTAATGTCCATTAAAATGATACAGTTTTACTTAAGTGGCGCCTTTTTTTCTCTGTTTACTTTACTATTTTCTTTGTATGTATTTAGAAACCAGAAAGCTTTAAATCTTTATACTCCGAATGTGATGCTTGTATTTAAACACCAGAATGTTTGGGACATACAAAAATCTTCTACATGTATTTATCACTTGATCTGTTGAGTGAACTTAAGCCAAGGTTGCCACACATGGCACAAATTGGGTTGTACAATCTAGTTTAGGTTTACCAATAACTATGAAGTAGAAGGGTATTTCGCTGCAAGTGACCCTTATATATTGGCAGAGGGTTGGTCCTTCCAGCAGCCCTTGGGCTTCCACAGGAGCATGAGCATCCTACCACCTTTCTGTGCCAATAAAGTTGGGACCTATTATAGCAATAAGCATGTAGGGAAGGACAAGCGCACCTCATGCCCTTCTAAAGCCCCATACACACGGTCGGATTTTTGCATGGATTCTGTCCGATCGGACAATGTTGTTGAAAAATCAGACCGTGTGTATGCACCATCGGACAGTGTACGTCGGATTGTCCGACGGACAAAGTCCTATCTCCTGCTGGATAGATTTTCCGACAACACGGTCCGATCACACCAAATCCGATCGTGTGTACCGTTGTCCGACGGACAAAGTGCTACGCATGCTCAGATCACATTACAAGACCAAAGCTATTGGCTACTAGCCTCTACGTAGTCCCGTCGTAGGCAACAAACGTCACCATGTTCAGAATGATCGGATTTTCCGACAACTTTGTCCGACCGTGTGTACGCAAAACCAACATCGGACAAAGTATGACGGACATGATCCGACGGACCTGGTCCTCGGATAATCCGAGCGTGTTTATGGGGCTTTACATGACATTGACATGGTTGTGCCCTTGCATACTGATATTTGATGAATGCTTAAAAACTCTGGTAACCAGTCCTAAGAAGGGATGTGCTGGAGAGAGTCCCTAGAAGGGCAACAAAATTAATAAGGGGATTGGAGGATCTCAATTACAAGAAATGACTACAGGCACTAAATTTATTCTTGTTGGAGAAGCGACGCTTGAAAGCGGACATGATTGAGATTTACAAATATCAGCACAGGGGACACATCCTATGGACTGTACGTTATGTCCCTCGTTCTGATTATTCTGTCTTTTTTTTTATTTTTTAGATACACATAGGTCAGTGGTTCTCAACTCCTGTTCTCAGGATATTAACTCTGGGAACCCTAGAACTGGAGGACGAAGAGAAGCAGAGGTAACCGGTAAGCCCAAAAGTCAAGGCCGCCCCATCGAGAGTTAAGGCCGCTACACGAGGAACATGGATTCTCAATGTAGTTAACACTGAAGTTGTTTTATTTAACACGTTAATTACTAGGCATATCCCAAAGCATAGCAAAGAGGTTTGGTGCCTTTAATTCAATGACCCTCGTTAGATTTGTAACAGAAGAACATCATGTCTGAATACACATCATTAACCTTAAATTAAAAAAAAAAAAAAAAAGGAAAAAAAGCAGAACCCATCATATAAACCTCAAAAGATTTCACTGTGCTGTGCAACACTGACCACTTCACAGAGCCCCAACTAGTTAAATTCACAGCAATTCCCCCATGAGACCTGCACCACAAAGAAAGATATAATCCAGGTGCTCTCAGCTCTTTCAGGTGATGTTTAATAATGTTATAGTAAAAGAGTATTCGTTCGTATCAGTGCAACATTTAGGTAAAACATTCGAACTACACCAGCAGGACAAGGACTCTTCTTCCTACTAAATACTGTACACATTAACCAACTTAAGGGGCCAGCTCTCCCAAAAAAGAAAAACTGCTTCTCCATTTTGCATGTAGTGGGCAGGAATTAATCCCAGACCACATCTTTACGTTTGTCCAGGACCCTAGTGACATGCTTTCCCAACTTTTTGATACAAGAACGAGGGACACCTATCAGCAAAAGTATGTAGGCATAGGACACACCCTCTTAAAACAAGAATTCTACAAAAATAAAAAATAGATTAGTTAAACCCACAACTGATTTTTTTTTTCCCCCCACTACTATTCCTTTAAATTGGCTTTTTAAATTTACAGATGCAGCAATTTAGAAATTGGATGAAAGGTTTAGCACTGGGAAATACTTTTTGAAATATAAAAAGTGCATTTTATATACAACTATATAGATCAGATCAAAATGAGGGACGAATGAAGAGGAAAGCGGGACTTTGTTCCAAATTAGGGACAGTCCCTCAAAATAAGGACAGTTGGGAGCTGTGCCTAGTGAGCAGATAAGCTCTCCTTCCGAGCTGTGCTGCTGTTGTCACCAATTTTTCATAGGGGATTCTTCAGAGGAATATACAGAGACCACAACAAGATCAGTGAACAATTCATAGTTTAGCTTACTTTGCAGAGCACCTTGAGAAATAAGAACCTGAGACAATTAAAAAAAAAAACCTCTTTTCAACCCTCCAAAATGAATTTCACTTGCCTGAATCAGACTTTATTGCATATTCCAAACTTCTGAAATGCCTTAACAAAATCAAACCTCTCTTATATACAGTTTCTTCAGTAATATGGAAATACCTGCACTTTGAATTTCCTAAACAGAAGGGTATTTCACTTGTATACAACACCCTGAACCAAAAGCGTGTATTTACTAAATCCACACCACATACACACTGGGAAAATGATCTAGCAACGACTTATACAGAATCACAATGGGAACAAGCTTCACGAAGTGTATACAAATCCACGAAAAGCTCTGCGTTGTGGGAACTCACACAAAAATTGTCCCTTAGATGGTATTTGACGCCTTCTCGCTTGGCAACATTCTATCCCACATTATCTAATAAGTGCTGGAGATGTAATTCCAACATAGGAAGCATATTCCACATATTTTGGGAATGTACCCTCATACAGGAATACTGGAAAACCGTTTTTCTTCTCTTAAAAGATATATCCCAGATAGATATACCAATGTCTCCGGGTCTAGCTATCCTGAATTTATCCATTGAAGACATACCCTTTTCATTTCGTCATGTGACGACACATATCCTATTGGCAGCTAGGTTAACTATAACCAGATTATGGAAGTCAGATACAACTCCCTCTATCACTCACCTCTTAGATACCGTAAACCTACATTATAGTTATGAATTAATTATGGCATCCAGTGAGGGTAAATTACCCAAGGAAAAAACCAAGTGGGCATCATGGGAACAATGGTCGACTATTACTAACTTTTTGTAACACTCATATCTAACAGATTGATATACACTTTTGCCTCTGGGTTCTAGAGTATGGACACAGGTTCCTGGATAAGTTCTATTATTGTGGCAACGTTCTCCTCTTAGACACAGTGTAGTCCCCATGGGGGTGTCTAGAGGACATATACTTCTATTTGATCTTATGTTACTATATTGATCTTATATTTCTATATTGAATGTATTGCGTTTTGTAGCATTTTAATAACAGTAATTCTTGTTCTGTAACACTTCATTGATAATTGAGTTGACATTATTTAAGTGCTATTCTGAGTTAATTTATTTTAACGGCATACAATGTGTAATTTGCATCTTTACTGTATGTTATGAAATTCAATAAAAACTGATTGAAAAGTAAAAAAAAAAACCTTGCCGGGCGGACATTGGGGCCGTCACTGCAAATCCTCTTCTAAAAATGCTAGTTTTCTGGCTAGTAACACTGACCGACTGGGTTAAATAAGGCTTGGAATTGAAAGCAGATAAGTAAGAGTGTGACATCCAGAAAACTAGCATTTGTTAGTTGGTTTTATTTCTTCTTCTAATGTAGTTTCTATCTATATTCAAATTTGGTCAGGTGTGACAAGCAGAGGAGAGACCTTGTTTTGTATTCTTCCACATGTGGCTGACTGTTAGACCAGATCAGTGCTTGCATTAAAACAATTTAAGTACCATTAATTTTAAGATAACTTACTTTCACTGAAGTCTTTGCACCATAAGAGGTACGACACAGCACGTACAAGAACACAATGTGGAAGTAAAAGTAGGCAGGCCTTAGAAAAAGTACATTTCAAATTTTTCCAGACCACAACACCCGGAGCCGCCTTGATCTTATTGTGGCAGTTAAACATACTTGTAGGCAGGTGCCTACATTAGGAATATGTTGTTACAGAAAGTCAGCTTAGGTTGTCAAAGCCAGGGAAGGGTTAAGTGTTTGTCACCAGTTTCCCAGGCTTTTTGGGTCATACCTTCCTTCCTGGTAGAGATTTATATACACACACACACACACACACACAAACACACACACACACACACACGGAGAAGGCTGGGCTCAGGGCCTATTGAACAAAGCAGGACCGCATGGGAGCTGGAAGGTCCATGTCACCAGAAGAAACATAATCTTTGTCTGCCACCTACAAAAGGACTCACCAGTATTGGCCAGTTTAGGGGACTTTCACCTTTTCAGGTACGCCTGGGCAGCCACGAGTTAGTGAGGAATGGACTAAGATGCACTTGAGACTGTTATGCTTTTGAAGTGTTTCTAGTAAAGTTCTGGAGCCTGGTCTGAAGTTATTCAAAGAAGTACATTGTGGTACATGGCGTATTGAAGGAACAAGGCCTGTAAAGCACACATAGGGTATGAAGCAAGGCCACTACAGAAGGTTAACTCAGCAGGAGAGTCGGAGTTGGAAGTCAGTTGATGAGTGACCATGAACTGGTGGGAAGTGTATAGAAGCCGGTCATGAAGCACAGGTCCTCCAGTAACAAGGGGGGCGTCAGTGTTCTGGCTCTTTGCCTAGTGGTCAGTTCCCCCAAAGTAACTGGGACCAAGCCCGTGATACAGAGATCCCATATACCTAGCCACTAGTTCTCGGTGGGACCTCATTCTGTCACTAGGAGCGAGGTGGCAGAGGTACGCTGGCCTGGTGGAGAGGTCATTGGCTCAGTGGTGTCCCTCCTAAATGCAACATACACAAGAAATGGAAACAGGGACAATGGGACAGTAGGTTTTATTGGGGGAACTCTGTACATTTAACTACTGCACACAGTGTATGGCTCATCTCCAAGTTGGGGTACCGTCATAATGTTGATTTTCACATGACTGTGGCCCCGCCTGATTCTGGGCAATGACGGGTGCACACACAAGCTAGGTACCCCCAACGTGCGGGGCGAGTAGGCCCTGTCCACATACTGTGCTTGCATGATACAGGCATTGGAAAAGTGGCAGGTCAGCAGTCAGTTGGGAAGAAGTGACCAAGTAGAGTCATGTGACCGAGTGAAGATGTAAAATCGCACTGAAACCTAAACATGGAAAGACACCTTTGTTGTACATGTGTTGTCTTAAGCTTGTTATAGATGGTTAATTTTTTCCCGTTGAGCCAGTGGGCTGAAAAAAAAAAACACACACACAACAACAAGTGAGGTGGATGGAGGTATCCCCCCAACCAGGACATTGCCAGAATACACTGATCAGCGGCTCTAGCCGCTGATCCATAAAGGTTTTCCAATTCCAGCTTGTTCATTTGATAGAATTCGATTTGGCGGTCGACTTACATTGAACTAAGAGGGCCACATAAGATTGAAATTTTTTCAGTCCCTGCAGAACCGGGCAAACTGATCAGTCTATGGCTTTAGTTGATAAGAAAGTTTATTTTTTTTGCACTCTCATCCACTGAGTCACCAATGGACTGTAGGAAAGCCTGACAAGATATACATAGGGTTGCTATACACAACTCAATGACTGATTTGTGGATATGCATTCGTTTCAAGTCACACAAACCGGTTGACAGCAGTAATTTTGTAATAGGAATTTAAGAACCACCCAAATGTTTCTTTAGATGTTACCAAAATAAAATTAGAGGTTAACGTGGGAGTATCATTGTTTTCTCATACCTGTGCCAACGATTCTGTACAGTTTAATTCTTGCTTACATAAGTACACACTCTGAACACCATTTAGATTAAAACGCAGACTAGGTACACAAAACGATGAACCACTCTCCCATCACATACCATTATATTGATGAAGCTGGATTCCTAGAATATAGCACAGTATTTGTGCCATGTACAATGTCTCAGAATAGATGTAGAACAAAGGAATTTAATAAGGATTTATAAGGCTCCATTCACACTTGTACGACTTGTCATGCAACTTTGTTATTCAAAGTTGCATGACAAGTCGTTCCCCATGTTTTCCAATCATAACCATTCATATATGTGCGACTTAAAGTTGCAGCGACTTCAAAAGTAGTTTATGCACTACTTTGGTTGGATTTTCATGCAACTTGAGGGCCATAGACTTCAATGTGAACCCTCAGATGTTGCATGAAAGTCCTACCTGAATGTTATACAATGCAACAGCTGTACATCATCACTGGACAAAGCCAAAGTTGTATCCAAGTTTCCAAAGTAACTTCCAAAGAAACAGCACAAGGAGCCAATCAGTTCTTGTGCTTACAAGAAGCATGTCAATAGGAAAAGATAGAGTCAGAGAGATGGTTTCATCACTTTTTCCTTCACTATGCAGTCACAGGTTGGAGCGGGTCCAGGCTGTATAAAATACAATGCAGCGCTTCCTATACAAATCATTTACTCATCCTTAAAGAAATATACAATACATAGAAATAAAATCAACTTTTTTGCTCCACACCTTGCTTTATTCAAATTTCATGTCTGAGGTTTACAATCACTTTGAGGCAGAGTTCCACCCAACCTTACTACTTGGTCTTAAACTAAAGACCACCCCTCCACTCCGTTTTTGGATATACATTTTTTCTTCTTACCTTTTATGAAGTACCATTGTGTACTTCTGTCCCAGAGTCACTGCGTGAGGTACGTAATTTCCTCTTCTGCCTTGGCCCCTCCTTTCCCCCCCCCGCTGCCTTCTGGGACCTGTGTGTGTCCAAGAAGATGAGGGGGCCATTCAGAAAGCGCCGTATGAGTCGCACATGCTCAGTAGGGAAACCGGATGTGAAGCCTGAAGGCTGTTGGTTTCCCTTAGTTGCAGTGGTGGCGCCTGCACTTGAGCTGATGAGTGTGGAACTCCACTTTAAGTGTTAGTAAGCTACTATTCAATAATAATGCACAGAAATTAGGCCACAAGCAACTTGTTAGTAAATTAGATATATCTATATATTATGGAAATTACAGTTAAAAAAAAAAATGCATAAATCAATGAACAGGCAATCAGACAGACTTAAACATAGCGTACTAGATAAATGATCACTGACTCAAACTGGCAATCATCAGAACTGAAGCAATGTTCAATTATACTAAACCTGTTGCAAAACAGGATTAAAGTATCGTCATGAACTGACCCAGGAAATAAAGGTCCTTGCGTGCACACTACACATACAGCCCCAATAGCGGGTGGGCATATGTGTTCCTGAGGTAAGGGTACCCCTGAATATGGCTGCAAAGTAACTGATGCCTAAGGGTCAGTATTGGTCAGCTTACATTGGAGCCCTTCTGTAGGTGGTGCACGTATAGCAATCCTTTTAAGAGTGTGCAGCAGATGGCTAGTGGGCTGTCTAACCAGGAACAGGCTCTATTGCTGTATCAGTGGTTATATAAGCACGGATGGTGAGCTAACCCCTCCTGGTACACAGGAATCAAGTCCAGATCACTTGGTAGTCTGCAATCTTTCAGTCTCTGAGCTTGGACCCCCACAAGGCTAAGCATCTCAGCTTTGGTGTAGCTACTCACATGCCAGGTCTCAAGACAGTGACTCTCTGTGGCTCAATCCTCAGGCTCTATGGGAGCTCACAAAGGCTCAGGCAGATAGTGCAGCAGGTCTGGAAAATCTGGATTCCAGCTGCAAAAGACCCCGATCTCTCTCAGAATGCTTGCAAAAACTCTTTAGCTTTCCTCCTCTGCATGCAGGGAATCTTGGCCTTTGAAGATTATGGCACCATTAGCCTCTATTGTACAGAGCCCCTTTAAGACTACATATCCCATTATCCTCAGTGTCTGCATAGCAAGTCGTCTACCCACCTCCGATTGGTTCAAGTCCACTGCAGCCAGGGGGGAGGGGGGTATCACACAGAACCACTCCAATGCTCACACAGAAGGTGGGCACAGGGTGAGAGGCAGCTGCTGTAGCACAGCGATGATGGGAAGAGGGAAGTCAAGGGAGAGAGATGCATGTAGTTGGCAGCACACCCGGCTACAAGCATATGAATGCAAAGTGTTCTCTGATTGGACAGGGCAGAGAGATAGGGATTGGCGACACGTGATCTCCACCTTGTCCAACACTTTGCATTCATTGAGAAAATGTACAGTGTTCTCTGAATGGTGCCCGTGCCTGAATGGGCAACCCCTTGTGTTCGGTAAGCAACAGGGAAGCTGCTCAGCATGGGACCCAGAAGCCAGCAACAATTACTGTAAAAGCAAAGCCTACTACAGCGAGATTTCCATCTTCCATGGGGATTCCACAGGTATAGCACATGAACATTTATATTGGTCCAAGCTATGTAAAATGTGCCTAGATTTAAATGTATATGTAAACCCCAACTGTTTCAAAGAACTCAGATTTTCTTTTGAAAAACAGAATACTTATTTTTTTTACCTTTTTTGTCCCAATTTATCCTTGCAGCTACTGCTGACCACAGCAGTCAAAACTTATATGGAATTTCAGTACTCAGATTCCTAGAAAGAAACATGAATCTGCATTGAACGTTAGAATTTGTACAGAAATATGTCTGTACCTTGCACATACAGAACTCTCCCATCACAGGGAGATTCTGCCCATCATGTCTGAGAGGGCCTGTATATTACTTCTAAAGTTAGCAAGCTGTAAAAACTTCACATGACTGAAAAGCATAGGCATCTGTGAGCGTGCCTGGAGTCTGCCTACTTGCCAAAAAGTAAAAGAGAAAACTCACAATGACTTTATGTTTGCCATGCTACCGAAGCCTAAAAAAAAAAAAAAAAAAGAAGAAGAAGGTTTACGTTGGGGATGGAGGAAAACTGAAAATGAAGGAAAGCCGTTTTATATTCCCTAACTTACGCCTGGTAAATAGAATGCATCATTTAAAGCAACATTGCATTAAAACTGGTTGGAGTCATCCTGGGGCAATGAGCTGCAGTGCGTTACAGCATATGTGAATGTGCTGCAAAAATGCAGAATTTCCCATTGTTTTTTTTTTGTTTTTTGTTTTTTAGTGCACACCAACACAGCAAATGATGTAAACTGAAGCCTTAGGCCCCATGCACACGAGACGCAGATGCAAACTCTGCTAAAAGCATGTTTTAAAAAGCAGAAACCTGCGTTTAAAAACGCGCGTTTTGCTGTGTTTTCATGTCGCGTTTAGACGCGCTTGCGTCTATAAGCATTTGTAAAGATAGCATCATATAGACCCTCCCCAAGCTCAGAAAGCATGTATTATTAACTATTTCTGTCATTTTGTGAGCAGCAGCAGCAGAGTGAGCAGCAGCAGAGAGCAGTTGTACACTTGCATTTGCCTCTCTTTCTGTGTTTTTTTTTTTTGGAAATGGATCCCATATTAAATATATGTCAGGAAATGCTCCTGGTGTCGCTCTTGATAAAGCAGCAACGTCGTTGCAAATTTGCATGAGAGGTCCAGAATCAGAGCTTGGCGATATTGGACCCATCCGTTGATGGCACAGCGAATGTCCGTTGGATATTTCACAAACATGTATACATTAGTGAGTATATACGCTCTATGAACTATCTAAACTAATTACGACATTTTAAACAATTTTTTCTAGTATTTTTTATGGTTTACCATCATATTTCTCAGTTTTCTGGTCAAAAAAATTGGGTTCCTTTAAAAAGGCTTATAAAACGCAAACGCGGCTAAACGCAGGTGCCTGCGTTTAGACGCGTTTAGACGTGTTTTGCGTCTGAAACGTGGAAAAGCAAAGTGTCTGAACGCATTTTTTTGCTTCTGGAAAAACGAGGTTAAACGCAACTGCATAAAAACGGGAAAAAACTAGACTGTGTACATGGACACATAGGATAACATTGCATGCGTTCAGGTGCAGTTGAAAAAAGTGCCTCTGAACGCGCGTTTAACTGCGTCTCGTGTGCATGGGGCCTTAGGGCAGAAGTCTAAAATTCCCTATTCAGGCCATGCTGAGAGCAGATGTGACACCAATAAAAAATAAACATCATTGTCAAAAACTACCTTTACAACATCACACATACAGTACAATTCATTCAAAATCAAGAACAATACGTTTGTTTTTTTTAATATCTAATATTCATTTGATTTTATGAATTTTTATAGAAGACTGGCCAGCCTGCATTCAGCCCCCCCAAGACAGACACTGTTAGTTTGTCTGAGATCTGCTTGGCTACAGTCTGCTGTGCGTCCGTGAGTGTTCCCGGTTGGGCTGCCTTTCGCCAGGCCTGTTGTGAACAGTTATATTTTGACTACAAGTTCTTTTATTGCATCTCTAGACTGTGTGCAAGTTACTGCCGCCGCACCACACTGCACCCTCCCACAAACTAGTTTCTGTTGATTTAAAAATCACCAACAGTAATCATATGCATAGCTCCCAACTGTCCCTGATTTCGAGGGACTGTCCCCGATTTGGAGCAATGTCCCTCATTCCTCCTCATTTGTCCCTCATTTTGGTCCGATCTATATAGATGTATATAAAATGCACTTTTTATCAAAAAGTGTTTTCCAGTGCTAAACCTTTCATCCGATTTCTAAATTGCTGCATTTTTAAATTCCAAAAGCCAATATAAAGGAATAGTAGTGGTAAAAAAAAAAAAAAAAAAAGCACTTGTGGGTTTAACCAATCTTGTTTTTTTGTACAATTCTCCTTTAAGGGGGCGTGTCCTATGCTTGCACAATTTTTCTGATAGGTGTTCCTCATTCCCATCTCAAAAAGTTGGGAGGTATGTATATGCTCAACACCACCAGGTGAATCACACAAATCTGCTAGTGTACATTTAAAGGAAATCTGCCAGGAAAGACAGGTAGGAGGAGGTGTCACCGCTTCAGGAAGCTCAAACAATACCGCTTCACCGGTTTAGAAGCCACAGGCCTTTGCAATGCATATAGCAATAGATGGGAAGTATTTCTGGACAGCCACACTCCGAAAAAAAATTGCCTTTTATTCAAAAAAACTGTAATCATATGCTCAACACCACCAAGTGAATCGCACAAATCTGCAGGTGTACATTTAAAGGAAATCTGCCAGGAAAGACAGGCAACTACCACTGCCAACTTGTATTTGAAGTTGCATCCCAACATCCATGTTTCACGGATTACCAAGTTGCTGATCCAAAACATGCATGTGTATGCTGATATGAACATTCAAATCCTTCGTCATATTGCAATGTAGTACATTTTATTTATTTTGGACAAACACTTCAAAAAGGATAATGACCCCAGAGCATGCATCTTCAAAAAGATTAATTAATGGTAGCGCGGACATTTCATTGTTGAAAGGTTCAGGAAAATGGGACATGACATGCCTGGAAATTTGTGAGCACAGATCGCGGACATCACACAACTTTCCAGCTAAAGTGAAGGTATGCATCTCCTAACTCGAAAAAAAAAAGATAAAAAAAAAATGAATGAGCTTCTTAAAAGGGGCAGGTTATAAATCAAACGCACCTATGAGAGAAACCTTGAACCTCTGGCAATGAGACTAAGTCGCCTACTAGTTTTGTGACAAGGTCATCATTAGCAGTGAAGCTGAACAGGTTTCATCCTTGCTTCCTCAAAATCCTATCTGTGGTTTCTCACATGGTGTGAAGCACATTTTGTGTAAATGACAGGAAGTCTGTAGGAGTTTTTTTTTTTCCATGGATATGTACAACATGGGAGCATTGCCTTTTTTTTTATCTTTTACTTTCTTGATTTTGTGGTCATGGGAAACAAAGATTTACCATCCAGAAACCTGGCACTGGACACGGTGACACACCTGGGGAGCGCTCTACGATATACACAATCAAACAGCATATTTAGGAAGCAGGGAGTGGAGAAAATCAAATGGGTGGAACATAACCTTTTCAAAGATCTTCCTGATATCTCATGATTAACAAATGTTGCACAATACAGAAACAACAGACTTCATGGTAACCATAAAACAAAGCAGAATCCGCAAATTATTGTTCTACCTGTCAGCTCAACTGCCCATTCCAGCATGCTACGGCTATACAATACTTCTAATTCAGCCTACACCCAGTGCCATCTGAAGGAATTCTAAAATGGAAGATCTGAGGATATAGATAGCCAAGCTCCTAAATGTTAGAGGAATCCGTGATTTATAGCTATTAGCTCAATAAAATTGCCCTAAATATACAGAAGGGCGTGGGACCTACAGCCACTCTACCAGGCATCATAAATAGGGATGAGCCCAACAACCCCCTGGTTCGTTTCGCAGCAGAACATGCAAAACATTTGTATGAACACGTTAAAGTCTATGGGACACGAAGTGAAAAAACAAAAGTACTAATTTTAAAAGGCGTATATGCAAGTTATTGCCATAAAAAGTGTTTGGGGACCCGGGTCTTGCCTGTATCAATGCAAAAAAAAAAAAAAAAAAAAAAAATGCAGTTTTTTTGGTAGCAGCGATTTTAATAATGCTTAAAGTGAAACAATAAAAATGAAATATTCCTTTAAATATCGTACCTGAGAGTGTCCTTAGTATGCCTGTAAAGTAGCGCATTTTTCCAGTGTTTAGAACAATACCACAGCAAAATTACATTTCTAAAGGAAAAAATGTCATTTAAAACTACCTTAAAACTACTGTAAAAAAAAAAACAGCATGGGTTCCCCCCCTGCCCAGTCCATTACCAGGCCCGTTCGGTCCAGAATGGATATTAAGGGGAACTCCACACCCAAATAAAAAAAAAAATAACGTGGGGTACCCCCAGGCACTGTATACTCTGAACAGCAGTATATATATATATATATATATATATATATATATATATATCACACACACACACACACACACACACACACACATACATACATATACACACACACACACACACACACACACACACACTATACGGCCTGCCCTATATACGCTGCAGAGAATTGGGCCTTAGGTGTTGGTGGTACCAGAACACTGTAAGCCCTCACAGTTACACTTGGTGGGTGCAGTAACGGACCCTGCCGTGAAATATTATATCAAGAATTGTAATTACATGTCCCCCTGTTAAACAGGGACAGAAAATGTGGGCATTTGGTGATGGTGCTGCCACAACACTGTAACACCTCACAGATACTCTTGTTGGGCGCAGGAACGGGCCCTGCTATGAAATATTATATAAAAAATTGTAATTAAATGCCCCTGTTGAATAGGGGCAGAAAATTGGGCCTTGGGTGGTGGTGCCCTAAACGAAAAATATTGTTGGAATCTAGCATTATCAAGATTGAGGAGGAATAGGATAGTCAGCATAGGCAATCTTCAAATGATCCCACATCCATAGCAAATTCAATCAGTTACATCAACATCAGGTGCTTGATAGCTGCTGATCCAAGACTGACTAATTTTTATGAATGTGAGCCTATCAACAGAGTCTGTGGACAGGCACACTCTTTGATCCGTTACAAAACTCTCCAGCAGCACTGAATGTGCGTTCAGAAAGCATGCTGGATGCAGGACAGGCCAGTAGCTCAATTGCATATTGAGCTAGCTCTGGCCAGTGGTCTTGCCTTAAGACCCAGTAACCCAGTGGATGCTCTGTTGGAAAGGTCTCCAAGTCTTCTCTTGCCCCTAGATATTCCTTCACCATGTAATGCTGGCAATGGTTGCTTGAACTGATTAGACCTTGGCACTGAGAACTTAAAAATTGTTTAAAGGCATCGGTCAGCCGGCCACCTTCTGTACTGTACTATAAACTGTACAACGGCTGCACTGTATTTTATACTGTGTACACCACAAGTGTAGTAGAAACTGTACACACTGTATTAGATACTGTGTACACTAATTAGATGGAGATTATATATAATCTCTCTATCTATATCTCAGATAGACTGCCACTAACAACCAACTAACAACCATACCAGCTATCCTTCTGTCCATACCAACAACACTACACACGACCGCCGTGTAAGCAGCCTTATATAGTGGGGGGCGTGGAATTAGTCCCCCTGAGCCATGGTTGGCCAAAGGTACCCTGCCTTTGGCCAATTATGTCTCTCTTAGCAGAGGGGGCTGTGATTGGTGCATTATGGGGCGTTCCGCAGCACTCAAATTTGCCGCGAACGCCCCATAATGTTCGCTCTTCGGTGAAGGGCCGAACAGCCAATGTTCGAGTCAAACATCAAGCTCCTCCCTAACCATAAACATCACTGTCTACCTGCTTGCACAAAAACATTTGGCTGAGCTTCCAAGGTTATGGCTACATAGGAGTGGCCATTGTCATTTCATTTCTACAAACAGTGATTAAACAAGTTTTATTTTAAACATATTTCCCACAACTGTGGTCAACCGGTAGCTGTCTTCATTTGCTATATGCATGAAATCTGTTATTTAATATCCAAGCACTATATAGAGCAGAATGAGTGTCTGAGAAAGACTGGATCGTGTCTGCCCATCTTAGTCTTCATCGCGTGCTTGTCTGCATTGCCTGCAAGTGGAGCCTTACCTCTTCATCTTTCTCTAGCTCCAGACCAGTCTCCATCAGGTTTCCTTCAAATTCCTCCCTGCGGAATCTCTTGTCATCTTCATGATAATCTATTCTGGGTTCTGATTCTGCAGTTTCTAGGTCAGGTCCTCCACCAGGAAGGTGGTGGCTATTTCTAGCCCCCCGAGAAGAGTGCACAGAGTTGTTATGGTTGGACTTTTTACTTGGCGTTCGGTTACTGGAAGACTTCTTATAGGTGTATGCCAAAATATAATCCACTTTCCTCTGACCATCTTTGAAGCACAGTCCATGTTTACAGGCAGAGTCCTCATCCACTCCCAGAGAGTTCAGTAGCTGTAAAGGAGGAAAAAATAAAATTAACTGTAATTTTGCGTTTTAACAAGTCAACTCAATTCTGTTCTTTCTATATTTAAGCAGAACTCTAGGGAAAGGCCTTTTTCTCATTTTAGGTGTTTTGCTATAGTGCCAATCTAAGGTGATTGCAAACAAAAACCTTGTAACACAAACCATTCAGTTTCAGGGAAGCTCCGCTTGTTTGCACCCTCCACTGCCACATTTGGCACTGTTTCTTTTTTTTTTTTGGGGGGGGGGGGGGGGGGGGGAGCGGGTACCACAGATCACATTATTGGCCCCTCCTTCCTTCGCAGTCTTCTCTGACACATCACAGGTACCAGAAGACTATGGGACCATTCACTTGCGCATGTGCAGTAGGAAACCGGCTAAGAAGCCACAAGGCTGTTCTTATAAGAGAGTCAGCAGGGGCAACATTATTACCTAAACATTTTTTAGCTTTACCAGTTAAGGACTGGAAGGATTTATGTATTTTTCCCCCCACAAATAGAGCTTTTCCTTTTGGTGGTATTTGAACACCTCTGCGGTTTTTATTTTTTGTGCTCTCAAAAAAAAAAAATTTAAAATAAAAAATCGCAATAGGTGTATATTAATTGATTTGCACAAAAGTTATTGCGTCTACCAACTATGGGATTTAGGGACATTTATTATTGTTTTTACTGGTAATGGCGGCGATCTTCAATTTTTAGTGGGACTGCGACATTGCGGCGGACAAATCTGACTGTAAATTACATTTTTGGGTGTTCTGGTCGGAGCCGCTGAACTAATAAATTAGACGTTAGTACATCAATCTCCCCGCTGAGCTGTTGTGTTCTGACAGGGGGATGGCCCCCCGGCAAAATACTCCAGTCAGCGCTCTCCACCATTGGCTGAAAGCGCTGATCGGATGCCGCTCGGCTGCTGGCTTTCCAGCATGCTCGCATGGCTTCTGTTGGACTGAGAGCCATACACACAGGCCGAATGTCAGACGGTGTGTACTAGGCTTAAGGAGGGACAGAGGGATTTGGCTCAGAAAGAGGGTCATGCCCTCCAAATTTAGGACAGTTGGGAGGTATGCTTAACCAACCTTTATTGTGTATTAAAGCGGTAGAAAAGTCAGCTTTGTGATTTTTACCTACAGGTAAGCCTATAATAAGGCTTACCTGTAGGTAAAATGAATATCTCCTAAATGGGCACAGTTTAGGATATATCCACACTAGATGCAGCCGGTGACGTCACCAGCGCATGCACTCTGAAGGTCCGGTAAATCACGGCAGACCTTCAGAGCAACGTGTTGGAACCGATGGCTCAAACGCGAATGCGTGGGAGTGACGTCACCGTGGCTCCGGCCCCTCACATAGCCGAAGCCAGTGAACCTGGAAGGAAGACTGGAGGAAGATGTCAGCGCGCTGCTGAAGGGCTTCATTTTAAAAGGCATTTTATAAAGAGCTAGTATGCAATGCATACTAGCACATTATGCAGTTGTCTTACAGGGGGAACGTTTTTTTTTATTGCAGTGGTGTACAGTGCAATTAGGAGCATTGCAGGGGTGTGCCCTTGGTTTCACACTTCTGCTAAAGTGATGACCGTTTTTTCCAATCTTAGAAAGTTGAAAGATATGTGTTTAACATCTACAAACTGGTTTATAAAAAGTGCCAACTGGTTCTGACTTCTAACATATGCTAGAGAAACAGCAGTGGATATAGACAGCTTGAAAGAAATAAAGGCACATTGTGCATTACATACAACATCTTAAAGCCCAACTCCATCCAAAACAGAGAAGGGAAAAGTTCAAACCTCTGCTAAGTTTAAATGTGGTCTGTGTACCCATTGGAGCTTGGCTTTGTTGAATTCAGTTACTATATTTCATCTACGTTCACCGGGAAGAAATATCAAATCAATTTAACCATATTGACACAAACTGGGTACCTAGTCCACACCTTTATTATTAAATGCCATCATAACGAACTACGGTTTTATCAGTAGATTGTGCGGTAGGAAGCTTGTTGGAACATAGGCATTGACTCATACAGTCATTTATATTCTAATGATTAAGTCATCAAACTGGGCACCGCTGCATGAATAACCTCTAACTAATGACACATTGGGCCATGTGTGGGCCTTTATCCGGCACAGGTGCTTTAAATCAGAATTGGGGGTACTTGAGGACAGGGTTGGGAACCACTTCTCTAAAGCACAGAGATTTAAAGAACTACACTAGAATAGTGTAGTGTATACACACACTAATCTACGGCTGTCCCAAATGCCTTTAGCAATAGCAACCCTGAAATATACCATAGTTGACACCAAATAATTTGGGCCCATTTACACCACTGCACTGCAATAACAGGTTATGTGCAATGGTGCACCGTTGTGCCATTTATTATAAATAGCACCCCAATGCACTTTCACAACCTTGCAATGCGTTGTAATGCACCAATTTGCTCTGCGCTAGCAAAAATGCAGTAGGTCTTATTTTGGTCCACACTATACAATCTGACTGTACAATTACCTTGAGATCTACAATCAACTATGTAGCCGAAGGGCCTGTGTGATTTGATACAAATGGAATATTTCTCCTCATATTACATGCCGTAGTTTTGGTTATTCTAAGGCCCCTTTCACAGACCGATCGATTGGGTCTGCCTGAAAAATGGACAGGTGCAATCGGACCACCCATTGTTCTCTATGGAGTGCAGGGTTGCCAACCTCCCGCAGCATTTTTTACTGACAAAACATGGCAAATTTACTGGCAGGACACATTTTTTACTGACAACCTGAGAAATTACAGAGCTCCTATTGAAAACTAACAGTGGATATTTAAACAGTATTAACATGATATGGAAACACTGACAATACATATAACAAAGTATTTTGCTTGATTTACACTTAAAAAGTCAACACAGCATGAAATTATCAGCCCCTGATATTTACTGGCAGTTGTAAAAAAAATCACCGATTTTTACAAACTGTCAGTAAATTTACTGGCGGTTGGCAACCCTGATGGAGTGGTGGATGTCAGCATCTGAATCATTCCTCATCTGTCTGGAGGATTGGATCGGATGACAGTCAGATGGAAACGGACAGGCAGAGGCGTATCTAGTGAAAATGGCGCCTATGGCAAGCACTGAAACTGCGCCCCTGTCAAAACATTTGCGGCCTCACCAGCACCCATAAATGCAGTAACTTCAGCACCCATAAATGCAGTAACTTCAGCACCCATAAATACAGTAACATCAGCACCCATAAATGCCACCTTACCAGCACCTAAAAATGCAGTAACAGCACCCAAAAATGGGGCCACACCAGCACCTATAAATAGAGTAACATCAGCACCCATAATTGTGGCCCTACCAGCACCCATAAATGCGGTAACCTCATCACCCATAAATACGGTAACATCAGCACCCATAAATGCGGTAACATCAGCACCCATAAATGCGGCCTTACCAGCACTCATAAATACAGTAACATCAGCACCCGTAATTGCGGCTCTACCAGCACCCATAAATGCGGTAACATCAGCACCCATAAATATGGTAACATCAGCACCCATAAATGCGGTAACATGAGCACCCATAAATGCGGTAACATCAGCACCCATAAATGCGGTAACATCAGCACCCATAAATGCAATAACATCAGCACCCATAAATGCGGTAACATCGGCACCCATAAATGCGGTAACATCGGCACCCATAAATGCGGTAACATCAGCACCCATAAATGCGGTAACATCGGCACCCATAAATGCAATAACATCGGCACCCATAAATGCGGTAACATCAGCACCCATAAATGCGGTAACATCAGCACCCATAAATGCAATAACATTAGCACCCATAAATGCAATAACATCAGCACCCGTAAATGCGGTAACATCAGCACCCATAAATGCGGTAACATCAGCACCCATAAATGCGGTAACATCGGCACCCATAAATGCAATAACATCGGCACCCATAAATGCAATAACATCGGCACCCATAAATGCGGCCTTACCAGCACCCATAAATACAGTAACATCAGCACCCATAATTGCGGCTCTACCAGCACCCATAAATGCGGTAACCTCATCACCCATAAATGCGGTAACATCAGCACCCATAAATGCAGTAACATCAGCACCCATATATGCGGTAACATCAGCACCAATAATTGCGGCTCTACCAGCACCTATAAATGCGGTAACCTCATCACCCATAAATGCGGTAACATCAGCACCCATAAATGCGGTAACATCAGCACCCATAAATGCGGTAACATCAGCACCCATAAATGCAATAACATCAGCACCCATAAATGCAATAACATCAGCACCCATAAATGCGGTAACATCAGCACCCATAAATATGGTAACATCAGCACCCATAAATGCGGTAACATCAGCACCCATAAATACGGTAACATCAGCACCCATAAATACGGTAACATCAGCACCCATAAATGCGGTAACATCAGCACCCATAAATACGGTAACATCAGCACCCATAAATGCAGTAACATCAGCACCCATAAATACGATAACATCAGCACCCATAAATGCGGTAACATCAGCACCCATAAATACGGTAACATCAGCACCCATAAATGCAGTAACATCAGCACCCATAAATACGGTAACATCAGCACCCATAAATGCGGTAACATCAGCACCCATAAATGCGGCCTTACCAGCACCCATAAATACAGTAACATCAGCACCCATAATTGCGGCTCTACCAGCACCCATAAATGCGGTAACCTCATCACCCATAAATATGGTAACATCAGCACCCATAAATGCGGTAACATCAGCACCCATAAATGCGGTAACATCAGCACCCATAAATGCGGTAACATCAGCATCCAAAAATGCTGCGCCAGCATCTCTGACACTGTACAGAGGTAGAGAGGGAGTAGGATCACCAGTGGCTGGGTGCCATAGGTTGCCTAGTGGTAGCGTCGGCCCTATCTGCTTGGCACACACGCAGAATCGCACATGATGACTTTAAGACCCCTTTCACACTGGAGGCGTTTTTCAGGCGCTACAGCGCTAAAAATAGCACCAGCATAGCGCCTGAAAAAAGCCTCAGCTGCAAACCCAATGTGAAAGCCCAAGTGCTTTCACACTGGGGCGCTGCGCTGGCAGGGCGTCACAAAAAGTTCTGCCAGCAGCTACTTTGCAGCGGTGGAGGAGCGGTGAATACACCGCTCCTGCCCATTAAAAACAATGGGGCAGCACCGCCATACCACCGGAAAATGTGGGTGGATTTAACCCCCTTTTGGACAAATAGCGCTGCTAAAATGTCGGTAAAGTGGCGCTAAAAATAGCGCCGCTTTACCGCTGATGCCCGGGACGGCTCCGTGTTAAAGAGGTCTAAGTCATCATCATGTGCGATTGTGTGTGTGTGCCAGGCCCAAGCAGAAGCAAGTAGCCAATCAAATATCGTGCTCAATTTGGATTAAATAAATATGCATAGCAATAGATATTATAAATAAAGTGTAATAAAAGTGATTTGTGCAACAGCAGATACTACTTGCACAAATCACTTTATTACACTTTATGATATCTATAGCTAAGCATATTTATTTAATCCAAATTGAGCATATATTTGATTACTTGCTTGGCGCTGGTTACTGGTACACTGTACACATAATGTGCACATCATGATGATCAAGACTGTGCTGCTGTACTAGTACCTGCTGCTGCTGCTTGGGGGAGTTCCAATTGTTTTTCTTCTCTCGTCTAGTGTCTCTCTCTTCTCCTGGTCTCCAGCCTCCATTTTCTTCTTCAGAGTCCTCACCGACCACGTCACACAGACCCGGGACCCCAGAAGAGAAACGGAAGCCGCTGCGCAGAGGAGGGTAGGCGGAGCCTCAGGCTCCGCCTTCCCTAGTTACTGTATGGCTACGTAGATGACCCGTAGATGACCCCGGGCACCTGTCGCTTCCCTCCTCACTGCCTAATGTAGTGTGCTGTGCCGGCGCTGCGCTCCAGCAGGCCAGTTGTAGCGCCAGGGACTAGATTAGGGTGTGAGGCGGCCGCAAGAGAACAATTGAAAAACTGACTTTATTTTTTGTGCGGGCCAGCATTTTTCGCCGCCCCCCCCCCCCATGGCGCCCATGGCACTTGCCATGGCTGCCATACCCTAGGTACGCCACTGCGGACAGGGAGTCCATTTTCATCCGACTGCCCCATAGAGAACAGCGGGCTGTGTCCGTCTCGGCTCTGCATAGCAGAGCGGATACGGACCTGTCATCTGCCTGCTCAGCAGGGATCAATGGAGAAATTCCCCGCTGAGCAGGCAGATCCGCTGGATGAAGCCTGCCCCCTCTGAAAAGATCCTAAAAGGAGATTGTATAATGCATGACCAACTTTACAAATATAAGCATTCCAGTTTTGACTCTGCATAAATAGCAAGAAACTTGCAGCCCAGATTACATTGGGATAGTGTTTTCCTGGTCAGATCAATAGAGTATTCCAATTACAATTCTACCCACTTCCAATATACACTTGGTTTCGAAATTTGCTGGTTGTTGTAGTTCTGAACAGACTTTGGACTGTTATTTTATACAATTTAGCCACTTCTATCTAAGTCTGGCTCTGAATTGCAGCCAACAGTGTTCAGAATAAATAACTAATGGCATTGTGGTAATTACTACCTGATTCAGTCAGTAAATTATAGCAATTATAAATGATTTAAAATATAATAAGTTGTTTTATTGCTCTCCAAGAATGCCTGGGCTTCAGGGAGAAATAGGATCATTGGAAACTGATCCCTCCAGAGAGAGTGGTAAACAGCACTGATTCTCAAGTGGCCAGACACCCTAACCCTTGGCATGCAGGGATGAGGGCATCACAGCCAATCTGCAAACAGGCGATAGACAGAACTTGGCAAGAGGAAAAAGTATGTACATGAAATGAAGGCAGGACAGCTTGGACGGAGGACGGGTGATTGAGTATATATATGTTTTTGGCGTTTTAAAGCCCTGAGTGAGAACCGATCAGATAAAAACTATGTCTGCATTCTAGTAAAGTGTTCTTTTTTGTTGTAACATTCCTCCAAAAATAGCCATTGACATACTTTTCATATTTTTTGCGCTTGTTCTGTAATATATTCAAAACATTTCATACAATGGTTTGTAGTCCCTCATTCATACATATCAAAACAAATACCACTGCTACGACAGAGAATACATGGTGGTAATACAAAGGTAGATGCCTTCTTATAACTATGGAGTACATCAGCAGTTAGACTGCCCTTCCGGACCTCCTCGTCATAGCCAATACAAAGTCAAGCAAGGGCGCCTTACACACGTCTTCAGTAATGTCAACATGCACGGTCTAAATCAACATTCAGAATGTCTTCACAATTCCACCGTTTTTGGAAATCACAAACCAATAGTAGAGTTGAGCTCACAAATCGGAATGTGTCTAGGTGTTATTGTGTCTGCATGAGACTTTCAAAAGACCAAAGTTTAACAGACTTGAGTTCTTAAGCTGGCCATAGATGCATTTTCAAACAAAAAGTCTTAGGAAAAGAATGTTCCAAGAAAGTTTGTACATTTTTTAAAATTATTAGTGGGTCAAAATCAATGGTCGTTTTCGATGAGAGCAGGAGGGAATTTTTTTTGTACAAAATGTATTTCTAAGGCCGGCCATTGACGGTTCGTATCACGAGAGTCTAACCATGTATGGGCAGGCTGAATGTACCAAGTTGATCGATCAACTTGGGTACAACCAGCCTGCCGAATCTTACATGCGATTATTGCTAGCGGCTGGTATAGCCACTAGCAATAATCACCATCTTCTCCCAGTAGGGACGGCTTCCCCCCACCCTCCCACAGGGAGAATACAATGACTTAGCAGGGGGGATTCCCCTGTAAACACTGTTTGGGGAATCGAGTAAATTTATTAGGGTTGCAGGAAAGAAGTTTGCACCATGTATGGCCGCCTTAAAGTTGTTCTAAAGGCAGAAGGCTTTTTATCTCAATGCATTCTATACATTAAGATAATAAAACGTCTGTGTGCAGCAGCCCCCGCTAATACTTACCTGAGTCCCATCTTGATCCAGCAATTTTGCAAAGTGTTGGCTGTCAGGGACTCCCCATCTAATTGGCTGAGACACAGCAGCGGGCGCCATTGGCTCCCATTGCTGTCAAAGTCAGTGAGCCAATGAGGAGAGAGAGGGGGCGGGGCCGAGCCATGGCTCTGTGTCTGAATGAACACACAGAGCAGCGGCTTGGCTGACTCCAAAGCAGGCTGCTTGCTGTGGGGGCAGGAGGGAGGGGCCAGGAGTGCTGGTGAGGGACTTGAGAAGGAGGATCAGGGCTGCTCTGTGCAAAACCACTACACATGGTAAGTATGACACATTTGTTATTGTTAAAAGAAAAAAAGGGCACAACAAAGAATTTAACCACTTAAATACTGAATATATACATATACACCTTCCTGCCCAGACCAATTTTCAGCTTTCAGCGCTGTCGCACTTGGAATGACAATTGCGCAGTCATGCTACACTGCACCCACACTGAATTTTTATAATTTTGTTCCCACAAATAGAGCTTTCTTTTAGGGGTGTTTGATCACCTCTGGGATTTTTATTTTCTGCTAAACGTTTCTGTTACAAAACTTTGTAAATAAGTACGTCGTCTCTTTCACTGATAGGCATGGGCACTAATATGCAGCACTGATGGGGCAATTATAGGTGGCACTGATGTACGCTAATGGATGGTACTGATGGGCATCACTGATTGTCAGGCATTGTTTGGCAGCGATTGGCATTCATTGTGGTGACTAGTGGTGGGCATCCCTGTTGGCGTCCCTGGTGGTCCAGTGTGGGCATCGCAGAAGAGCTATTGGCTCTCCTCTACTTGCTTTTGACAGACGCGAGTGAGGAAAAGCCGATTAACGCATCTTCCTGTTTACATAGTGATCAGCCTTGATTGGACACGGCTGATCATATGGTAAAGAGTCTCCGTCAGAGACTCCTTACCTAGATCGGAGTAGATCTGGTGCCGCCTATCAGGGGGGCTTCCTATATAATCGTAGAAGAGAGGAGAGCCGCCACCTGTTTGATTACAGTGCCGGGAACATCACAGCTTTCATTTCAATAGCTGTGTGTTCCCCGCTGCGTGCCGTCACATACAGCCCCTCCCCCTTGTCTGGGCACTTTGATAGACAGATCACCCGATTGGACGGGTGATCTGCCTATCAAAGGGCCCGGATAAGGGGGGAGGGGCTGTAGGTGACGACGTGCAGCGGGAACACACAGCTATTGAAATGAAAGACAGGCACTGGTGAGGCTGCATTGATCTCCTGTACCATGTCCCTAGTCTCTGACCATCTCCTGTAAAAAAATATTTTTAAAAACAGTCACTTTCGGTATCGGTTTTGGGGATCAAGGAAGATTTATTTTCGGTTTTGGCACCAACAAACCTATAATATATATATATATATATTATATACACACACACACACACATACATACATACATATATACATATATACATACACACACAACGATTCTGTACTTGCCAAATGTGCTGCAGAAATCTCCCTCCACTGAGTCTGGCTGCAACCATTTTAACTGTGGGCAGCTGAAGCTGCTGCCTGTTCACTTCCTGGATTTAGACAGACACACACCTCCAGCCCTGCAGCTCTCATTGGCCCTCTTATGACTCGTCCCCCCTCCCTTCCTGGTAAACTCTCACGAGAGTGAGCTGTGCATGATGTCCTAAGCCTAGGCTTACTATCAGACAAGAAACATGAAGTGGGCTGTATAAGGTATTTACTGACAGAAAGAAAATATGTTTTACTGTCCAAAGTTAAAAACAACAAGGGTAGAAGATTTAATAGATGGAAAGTTGAAAAAAATTAATGACTGAAGTTCCGCTTTAAGTTTGTCAAGGTCTTGAGAATCCACCAAAATGTCAGTGACAATCATTTCCAGGACCTGTTTTCTGCTCATCTGTCATAGATTTCCCAGAGACTTCTACTTGGGTTGACACATACTGCATTCATGGAAATTTGTTGGACAGGTACGGAAAAACAGAAAAATGCAAGTCTTCCGGAGGTCAACTGTATCAAGGTATAAAGATCATACTAGATGTCTAAAACAAAAATCAGTTTGAAGAGTATTTAATAATACAATCCAGAATCCATCTCAGATTTTAGACAGGAAGCAGAGACATAAGACTGCTGTTCGCCACATCTGCCGCATTAAATCTGAAATCTACCATGGCCCTTGCTGTATTGTTAATGATGACACTATGAATAAACTCGTCAATTTCGGGCCGATTGATGTTTAAACAAAGTGTGAAAGTTGTATACAATGTGAAAAGCAGTGGTGACCCTTTTTCATGTAGAGAAGACAAAAGCTAGAATAGTTTATATGTGCGATATACAGATAGGACATGATTAAAATACTAAGAAACCAAACCTGAATAACACTTTGTACAGACCTGACCCCTCTCATACTCCTGGCATAAATTCCAATATCATAGAAGAAGCAGGAAATTTACACATTAACTTCCTCCTCTCCCCCCCTTCAAAAGGACCACTTACAGATTAGGCAATAAAAAATCTGCACTTTATGAAAGAGCTGGTAATAAAATGGATTATGTACAAACACACCAAAAAGGGATCCACGAGCAACATGTTCAGCCTGTTCCTATGTGAACTGCCATACCAGTCATAAACAGACACCATACTGATTACAGTTGCTTGTTTTTCTTATCTGAGAGATTGTTGGGTAGGAGACATGTGTGTGAAAATACTGTTATTCACTGTATAGCGCAAGAGAACAAGAGCGCGAGAGAGCAAAAGAGCGCGAGAGAGCGGGGGAAAGATATCAGGAACTGGAGAAAGTGCAGCGAAGGGCAACCAAACTGATAAGAGGCATGGAGGAGCTCAGCTATGAGGAAAGATTAGAGGAACCAAATCTATTCACTCTTGAGAAGAGGAGATTGAGGGAGGATATGATCAACATGTACAAATACATAAGTGGCCCATAAAGTGAACTTGGTGTTGAGTTATTCACTTTAAAAAGGTCATCACAGGAGGACAAAGAGGCACTCTTTACATCTAGAGGAAAAGAGCTTTTATCTCCAAATACAGAAAGGTTTCTTCACAGTAAAATGTGGAATAGACTCCCTCCAGAGGTGGTTCTGGCCAGCTCAGAAGATTGTTTTAACAGAGGCCTGGATTATTTCCTAAATGTACAGAATATAACTGGATACTAACATCTATAGCAAAAGTTGATCCAGGAAAAATCTGATTGTCTCCCAGGGGGATCCGGAAGGAATTTTCTTCCCCTGCTGTAGCAAATTGGATCATGCTTTGCTGGGGTTTTTTGCCTTCCTCTGGATCAACTGTGGGTGAAGGATTGTGTACAGTGAGGGGAAAAAAAAAAGTATTTGATCCCCTGATGATTTTGTTCGTTTGCCCACTGACAAAGAAATGATCAGTCTATCATTTTAATGGTAGGTTTATTTTAACAGTGAGATGCAGATTAACAACAACAAAAATCCAGAAAAACGCATTTAAAAAAAGTTATAAATTGATTTGCATTTTAAATGAGTGAAATAATTATTTGACCCCTTTGCAAAACATGACTTAGTACTTGGTGGCAAAACCCTTGTTGGCAATCAGAGGTCAGACGTTTCTTGTACCTGGTCACCAGGTTTGCACACATCCCAGGAGGATCTTTGCAGATACTCTCCCAGGTATTAAGGTTTCGAGGCTGACGTTTGGTAACTCAAACCTTCAGCTCCCTCCACACAATTTCTATGGGATTAAGGTCTGGAGACTGGCTAGTGAACTTGGACCTTAATGTGCTTCTTGAGCCACTCCTTTGTTGCCTTGGGTCATTGTCATGCTGGAATACCCAGCCACAACCCATTTTCAATTCCCTGGCTGAGGTAAAGAGGTTATCACCCAAGATTTGATGGTACATGGCCCCATCCATCGTCCCTTTGATGTGGTGAAGTTGTCCTGTACCCTTAGCAGAAAAACACCCCCAAAGCATAATGTTTCCACCTCCCTGTTTGACGGTGGGGATGGTGTTCTTGGGGTCATAGGCAGCATTCTTCCTCCTCCAAACATGACGAGTTGAGTTGATGCCAAAGAGCTCGATTTTGGTCTCATCTGATCACAACACTTTCACCCAGTTCTCCTCTGAATCATTCAGATGTTCATTAGCAAACTTTAGACAGGCCTATACATGTGCTTTCTTGAGCAGGGGGACCTTACAGGCGGTGCAGGGTTTCAGTCCTTTAAAGTGTATTTAAACCCCCCTATCGTTTTCAGCCAAGGAAGCTGCCATCTTTGCCTCTTTATTCTACAACTGCCATGATGCTGCACATGTGATCAGTTATGACACCAGACATTTTGCATTGTTTGACACTTTGGTTGAGAGCACAACCAATGGCAGTGTTACATTGCCGGCACGTGATGGAAATGAAACGTTTTTATGGATGGGTTTACTTCTGCTTTAAGGCGTAGTGTGTTACCAATTGTTTTCTTGGTGACTATGGTCCCAGCTGCCTTGAGATCATTGACAAGATTCTCCCCTGTAGTTCTGGGCTGACTTCTCACCGTTCTCATGATCATTGAAACGCCACAAGGTGAGATCTTGCATGGAGCCCAGACCGAGGGAGATTGACAGTTATTTTGCATTTATTCCATTTGCTAATAATCACACCCACTGTTGTCACCCTCTCATCGAGCTGCTTGGCGATGGTCTTGTCGCCGATTTCAGCCTTGGGTAGGTCTACAATCTTGTCCCTGACATCCTTGGACAGCTCTTTAGTCTTGGCCATGGTGGAGAGACTGGAATGCGATTGATTGATTCTGTAGACAGGTGTTTTTTTTATACAGGGAGTTTAGAGAGTGCTCCTAATCTGAGCTTGTTACCTGTATAGAAGACACCTGGGAGCCAGAAATCTTGCCGATTGATAGGGGATCAAATACTTATTTCACTCATTAAAATGCAAATCAATTGATACATTTTTTTTAAATGCTTTTCCGGATATTGTTGTTGTTATTCTGTCTCTCACTGTTAAAATAAACCTACCATTAAAATTATAGACTGATCATTTATTTGTCAGTGGGCAAATGTACAAAATCAGCAAGGGACCAAATACTTTCTCCCCTCACTGTATATGGGATTGTATGATTTTTTTCTTTTTTTATTGGTTGAACTAGATGGACTCGTGTCCTTTTCAACCTGGCTAATTATATAACCACGTAAGAGCGAACGAGAGCATGGGGGCAAGAGCGAAAAAGAGTGTGAAGATGGGGGATGGAGAAATATGGAACCAAGACCTTATGAAACCCACCCATACGAGTGGAGGCCAGTAAAATCCAGGGATGTGTGTCAGTAGCATGCTGGGAAAACTTTCAGCAAAATCCTGGACAAATGAATCCTCACCTTCCTAACAAGCCATGATGTCATCGGGAGAAGTCAATCAGTGGTCATCATACCACAGATCATATCTACAGCTTTTGCAGCTGACTCATTTAGAACCATTTTTGCAACACCTTTCTCAAACCACTGACGAGTGGAATAGGAGGGGAAAGCATACGATGTCCTCAAGAGCTCATATACTAAGAACAGCTGCATCATAAAAAGGTCAACGGGAAGACTACTTCTGGCAGGTACATAGAGAAAGCCCAAGTTCAACTCTTTTTAACATACGGTAACAATGAACTGGCTGCTCTCTAGAAACCAGGAATAAAAAACTGGGCACACACCAAGTTGTTTTTACTCATTCAACCAGCAGGCTGATAGAAAAAAAAAAGAACTGGCGTATTCCTGCATCCACACAAGCAAGGTGGATGGTAGAATTCTCACTGCTATTGTATTCGGACAGTGGGACTCAGAATTCACTGATCAGTGCTGAAACGGATTGTCTGCAAGCTGCTGATTGATGAAGGTTTTCCAGAAAAACCATGCAACAGATGCCGATCTAACGATTGACTTCTGTCGAACAGGGAGGGCCACACACAGACCGAAATTTGTCTGGTCCCTGCTGCACTGGCGAAAATATCGATCAGTGTGTACCCAGCTTAAGCCTGGGTTCTCACTATTGCGATGCGGGAACTAGCGCAATTCCAATGCGGGTTTCCGCATCACATCGCTCTGCGAACCGCTGCGGGTGTCAATACAAAAGTTAATGACACCCCCAGATTGGTTCACAGATCGCAGTGCGAACTGTAAATTTCGACAGGAATAGAATCGCATGGGTGTGAACACCCATGCAATTTGATTACAGTGCGAAAAAAAATAAATAAAAAAAAAATGTTCCAGCAGTATTTTTGTGCGAATGCAATGCGAGTTCAGCCATACAAACTATATGGCTGAATTTCCATTGCATAGACATCGCATGTGATCTGCACAGCAATGCGCTGAAAATCACATGCGATGTCTGTGTTCGCAGTAGTGTGAACCCAGGCTAACTCTACATGACATTGCGGCGATTCTCTCGCTGCATGTAGATGACTTACTACAATCACCAAAAAAGGTGGAGGTGTACTAGGCAGCTTGGAAGAGCTGCTGAAATACAGTACAACATGGACCTTACCCCATTAACTCAAATAAAATAAAGATGATGTTCCATGGAAAACCACAAACAAATAAAGAGCTCTTCCTTTAAATTAAAACAATTGGGGGGGGAGAAAATGGGGGGCGGAGAGAGGGGAAAGCGACAAAGAGGCAGGAAGACCTATCCTTAACATTATCCTTTACCTCTAATAATGCCCTAAGAGAGTTTTTCACTCCAAACCCCCCCCCCCCCCCCCCTTCCCCAATTCAGCCCATAACTGCTCAATTGATTTGGTAATTCTAAGATGAGGGAGAGAAAGAAAAGAAAATAAAAAAAATAAAAAAAAAAAAAAGGAAAAAGAAAAAAGAAGGGAGGAAAGAAAGTCTCTGCGTTACAAAATGAGAATGAGAATTGTATCCTTGCAACGTGCTTCTTATCTATGGTGTCATTCTGTGTGTATATATACGCATCGACAGTAATATTGCAGCACAGCCCACGTTGTTCCGTTTCTGCCTCTGGCTTATGTTTTTGCCTGATAATACACAGAAAGTAGAAAAAATTACAAGTTTGAAAATGTTGCTGCAATCCTATTAGAAAATCGAGAACTTGTTTCTTCCGCACAACTAGCCTGTGTTGCTGGTGCACAAGATTATGACTTTCCAAGCTGGAGCAGAAGAACTACAAGTGCCAAGCCATGTCACGTTGTGACTTTAGCTTGCTTAAAACTACCATTTTTTTTCTATTTCCCTTTAACATATTAAAGACAACCTGTCATAGAAGACTTACGAGCTACCACTGGTGACTTTATTTTAGAGGTACATGATTCAGCTTTGTCATACTGTTCTCATTACATAATGAATTACTCACCAACAAACGTGAATATCAACCCCAGAACTTAAAATGCATTGGCTAGTTTTGGGTTGGTGGCTTGCTATGCACAAAAAAAAAAAAAAATAGCCCTGGAACGTGGATCATCAAAAATAAGTAATCAGTAAAAGTATGCACTTATTAGTGAGCAGTTATGAGCAAAGATCTCAGAGTTACTTATAGCAACTACATTTCAGCTTTATTTGGAGTACCCAGAAAAAGATTTCATGACACATTGGGGGTTATTTACGAAAGGCAAATCCACTTTGCACTACAAGTGCACTTGGAGGTGCAGTCACTGTAGATCTGAGAGGGACATGCAAGGAAAAAAAAGACTTAGTTAGACTTACCGGTGACGGTATTTCTAAGAGCCTTTCAGGACAACCCTGGAGAGAGCGCAGCTCCGCCCACTTTTCAGGAAACACATGCTTGACCTTTAAAACCCCTCCTCTTCCACCATGGCCTCAGTTATTGGGGACCTCCGGCATACTGGAAAACAAAGCACAGAGAACCACACAAAAAACCATGACAGATACTTGTATCCTTTTTATGCATTCAAAAACACAAGGGAGGGAACTAGGGGTTGTCCTGAAAGGCTCTTAGAAATACCGTCACCGGTAAGTCTAACTAAGTCTTTCTCAAATCGCCTTTCAGGACAACCCTGGAGAGGATAACCGAGAAGCTTACCTAGGGTGGGACTACTGCCTGCAGTACCTTCCTGCCAAAGGCCTGATCTGCAGCTGACAGCAAGTCCAGTCTGTAGTGGCGAAGGAAGGTCGAGTAGCTTGACCACGTGGCCGCCTTACAGATCTGATCAGGCATAGCACCGGCCCTTTCAGCCCAAGAAACTGCTGTTGCCCTTGTGGAGTGGGCAGCAATCCCCGCTGGGGGCACTTCCCCTTTGGCCTTGTAGGCCTCTGCAATAGCCCCCCTAAGCCACCTGCCCAAGGTGCTCTTCGAAGCTTTTTCCCCTTTGCGGGGTCCTGAGAAGATCACAAAGAGGGCATTAGACTTCCTGAACTCCCTAGTGACCACAAGGAACTGCAGAAGACATCTCCTTACATCTAGCGTGTGAAACGCCTCCTCACCTGCGTTGGCAGGAGCTGTAGAGAAGGTAGGCAAAACAATTTGCTGGGAGCGATGAAACTTCGAGGAGACCTTGGGCAGGAACGCTGGGTCTGTTTGAAGAACCACTCTGTCTGGGAAGATTCTAAGGAAAGGTTCCGTAACTGCTAGAGCTTGCAGCTCACTAATACGTCTTGCTGACGTAATAGCCACCAAAAAAATAGTTTTCAAGACTAAATCTTTTAAACAAGACCCCTGTAGGGGTTCAAAAGGTGCCTCCATAAGCCCCTGAAGGACAATGGATAAATCCCAACTAGGAAAAAAGGTAGGAGCCACTGGCCTATTTCGAGCCAGAGCTCTAAAAAATCTGGAAATTAAAGTCTCCCTGGACAGGGTTTTTTCAAAATAAACAGATAAAGCTGCTACCTGTGTTTTCAGGGTGCTAGCTGCTAATCCTTTTTCCATCCCCTCTTGGAGAAATTCCAGAACGGACACTACACTTTTGACCTGGAATCCCTTAGAGGTACAGTACGAATTAAATTTTTTCCAAACTTTAAAGTATATCGCCCTAGTCACCCCCTTTCTACTGGACAGGAGAGTCCTGACTACTCTATCGGACAGGCCTCTAGCTTTTAGGAGGTCTTTTTCAGAAGCCAGGCCGTTAGCTGAAGTCTGCCTACTTCTGGGTGAACCACCGTTCCCTGCAACAGCAGGTCCTCCCTGACTGGCAGCCTCCACGGAGGCTCCACTGCTAAGCCTAGGAGAGCCGAAAACCAGGGCCTTTTGGGCCAGTAGGGTGTGATCAGGATCATACCGATCCCCTCTTCCCTGAACTTCCTCAGTACCAACGGAATTAAAGGGAAGGGGGGAAAGGCATAGCACAGGTGGTAGTGCCATGGGTGAGCCAGGGCATCCAGACCCACGGCTCCGTCCTCCCTGTGCAGGGAAAAGAACCTGCGGACCTTGCAGTTCTGCCGATTGGCAAAAAGGTCTATTTGAGGAGACCCCCACACTTTGGTGATCATAAGAAAGACGTCTTGATTCAGAGCCCATTCTGCCTCCAACAGCCTTTTCCTGCTGAGCATGTCCGCGAAAAGGTTTAAGGAACCCTTCAGGTGGACTGCCGAGAGGGAGGCTACCCATGGTTCCGCCCAACTGAAAAGTTGCTCGGCTAGGACCATAAGAGCACTGCTCCTGGTTCCTCCCTGTCGCTGTACATAAGCCACCGCGGTCGTATTGTCCGAGAGGATCTGGACATGATGACCCCTCACTTCCTCTCGAAAAACTCGAAGGGCTAAGAGAATGGCCCTGAGCTCCCGCCAGTTTGACGATCTTCGCGACTCTGTTTTGGTCCAAGTCCCTTGTGTCGTCAAACCGTCCAGATGAGCCCCCCAACCCCAAGCACTCGCGTCTGTTGTGAGGCGCTTGTCCAACGGGAAGACCCACGGGAGACCTCTGGAAAGGTTGGTCGGACACCTCCACCACCATAGAGCCCTTTTTACTCTTACCGTGAGCCTGATTTGTTTCTCTAGAGAAACCTGATGCGACCAGGACTTCAGGATATTTGCCTGAAGAGGCCTGGCGTGAAACCGAGCCCAAGGTACTGCCGGTATTGCGGCTGTGAGAAGCCCCAAAACCTTCATGGCAGAACGAACTGAGATTGCACAGTTCGTTTGGACCTGCTTCACTGCCGCCTGGACCTTTTCCCGCTTTGCCTGCGGGAGAAAAACTCTCTGGAGGACTGAGTTGATTACATAACCCAGGAAAGTTATTTCCTGACTTGGTACCAGGCTTGACTTCTCTAAGTTGAGGAGCCACCCCAGGCTTCTGAGGTGGATTTGAGCAACCTGCAAATTCACAGCTACCTGCTCCTTGGAGTCTGCAAAAAATAGAAGGTCGTCTAGATAGGGTACTACGGGGATACCCTTCAGCCTCAGGGGCTCCAGAGCTTCCGCCAAAATCTTCGTGAAGATCCTGGGGGAGGACGAGAGTCCGAAGGGCAGAGCCCTGAATTGCAGGTGCCAAACGGACTCCCCCAGATTGACTGCCAGCCGCAGAAATTGCTGGGAGGACTGGGCAATTGGAATGTGTAGGTAAGCATCCCTTAGATCTAGGGATGCCAGGAAACAATTCGGCATTAACAATTTCGTTATCGAGTGGATGGTGTCCATACGAAAATGTTTGTACCGGATCGAACGGTTTAGGATCTTTAGATTTAAGATCAACCGAAATTTTCCTGAGGGCTTTCTGACTAGGAAAATGTGGGAGTAAAACCCCTGCCCTTGTTGATGTTTTGGGACCTCGACAACCACCTCTTGCTGTATCAGATCCTGCAGCAGGTTCGTCATGGCAGAGGCCTTGTCTTGATCCCTTGGGAGGGTCGTGACATAGAACCTGTTTGGAGGAGGTTCTAGAAACTCTAGGTTGTAGCCCTGGGTGACAATACTCCTCACGAATGGGCTCGGAGTCATCCTGTTCCATTGCGGAAGGAAAGCTGACAGCCTTCCTCCTACTGGAACCAGACCGTCATTTGCTTTTGGGTGTATGGTCGGAGGGAGCTCTAAACAGGACTCCTCCCCTACCTCTACCCCTCTGGGGAGCCCAACGGCTTCTGTTATCTTCCCTACTTTTTTGGGGCTGCTGAACAGCACGAAAATTTTTCTTCGGAGCCTGTTTCTTCTTAGTAGGGAAGGCCTTCTTTTTATCAGCAGTTCTGTCCAAGATGGTTTCCAGATCTGGCCCAAAAAGTAGGTCCCCAGAAAAGGGAAGGCCACATAGCCTAATCTTTGAGGCCGTGTCACCCGACCATGTCTTTAGCCAGACAGCACGACGGGCTGAATTAACTAAAGCAGAAGACCTAGCTGCCAACTTGATAGACTCGGCAGAGGCGTCGGCCATGTATTTTACTGCCTTCAGGATCAAAGGGAAAGATTCCAAGAGGTCTTTCCGAGATGTCCCTGCCTCAATATGACTCTTTAGTTTCTCCACCCAGCATTCTAGGTTCCTCGCTACTACCGTGGAAGCCATGGCTGGTTTGAGGCTAGCTGCCGCAGAATCCCATGCCTTTTTAAGGAGGCCATCAGCCCTCTTATCCATCGTGTCTTTGAGGACCCCCATGTCCTCAAATGCCAAATCAGTGCGGCGTGAGACCTGGGAGAAAGCGGCATCCACCCGCGGCTTTTTATTCCAAACCTCCGACTCTTTGTCGTCGAATGGGAAGCGCCGTTTGAGGGTTTTGGAGAGAAAAGGACCTCTCTCAGGGTCCTTCCACTCCCTTTTGACTGTGTCTGATAGTACCCGATGGACCGGAAAAACCCTGGTTTTGGTGTCATCCAGGCCCTGATACATTCTGTCATGGACTGACAGTTGGACCTTTTCCTCCTGAATGTCTAAGGTAGTATATATACCTTTAAGTAGGTCATCTACTTCTTCTAGGGAAAGTTTGTACCTAGACCTACGGTCCTCATCCTCCTCTTCCCCCTCATCCTCTGAATCCCTGAGGGAAGGAAGAGTGCTTGTCCCCTCGTCCTCTGAATCCAGGATCTCCAGCTGTCTGGAGGTGGATTGTCTAGGACTTAGAGGTGGCTGCTGGCTAGTGCTCTGACCTGCTGGGTTCTGAGCCAACATGGTTTTTACAGAACTCAGGGAACTAGCAATCTCCTTAACAGAGGAGAAGAGGTCCCTGTACTGCTGGGAGGACTCTTCCTCCACCAGCTCCCTAATGCAAGCTTTGCAAAGGGCTTTTTGCCAAGATTCCCGCAATGGTACTTTGCACGAAGGGCATTTCTTCTGGCCTGGAGGGTTAGATCGTTTAGTTTTCCCCAAGACAGTCTCCTAAAAAGAAACCAAAAAAGGAATGTCTTACTGCTACTGCAGAGGGCCCACTAAAACAAACAGTGCTCACACCGACCACCAACAGGGAGAAGGACAACACCCCACTGTGACAAACAAAGGGGAAAAGACACAGCCACCATAAACCCACAGGTCTGAGTGACAGTAACCTCAGAAACCTGAAGGGGCAGGCTCCCCTGAGGGAGGGAAATACAGTTCACAAGGAAAAAAACATAAGCCCATAAGGGTAAGAATCAAGAGCACCGTTGTGCCCCTCTTACCTGGGCCTGACCGGTGCTCGTGGTGCCTGCCTCCACCGACGCTGACGATCTCTCTTCCATCATGCAGAGAGCGCAGCGGGGACTGAATCTGACACAGGTGATTTTAAAACTCCCGGGCGTTGCGTCATTACGCTAGCCGGAAGCTTGCACACGGTCTAAGGACCCGCCCCCTAGCCCCTGCGTTGTCAGGCGACCGGAACCACTCGTCGCCCCGCCCAAACAGGAAGCCGCGTCACTGGCCGCCGCGTCATCCGCCCTCCAGAGGGGACCCGGAAGCCAACTCAGCGCTAGCGCGCGAGATTCGAACTCGGGCTCCCGGGTCCAAGACGCCTCGACCTCCTGCTCGGCCATGCTCCCCTGAGCTGGACAAGGCTGGGGACTCCGGAACACCCTCCGAACGTACCAGGAAGGTGCTGGGATGGTCGTTTTGCCGCGAATCGCACCTCACCGAGGTAAGGCCTTTCAGCTCCCCCTGGAGAGATCGCAGCCCTGCTGGTTCCCACAAGTGCTTCCACATGGCGGAGGAAACACAAATAACTGAGGCCATGGTGGAAGAGGAGGGGTTTTAAAGGTCAAGCATGTGTTTCCTGAAAAGTGGGCGGAGCTGCGCTCTCTCCAGGGTTGTCCTGAAAGGCGATTTGAGAAAATAAATACAAAAAACAGCATTTTTGCTTGTACACAATTGGATGATAAAATCAGTAGAGCTTCCCCTCAGATCTACAGCGACTGCACTTCTAAGTGTACTTGCAGTGCACCTGTAGTGCAAAGTGGATTTGTCTTTAGTAAATCAACCCCATTGCATTGTGGTTTTTACCTTTTTAACCACTTGCCGACCGCAGTTTTACTGCGGCAGAATGGCACGGCTGGGCGAACTGACGTTATGTGGCTTCACCCTGTGGCCACTAGGGGTATGCGCCTGCTGCTCTGCCCCGGAGCCGCTGCGAGTGCCCGGCGGTCACGATCACCGCCAGGCTCCCGCGATCGCTGCTGACACACCGAGAACCGGGATCTGTGTGTGTAAATTACACAGTTTCCGGTTTTCTGAGGGGAGAAGAGACAGATCGTCTGTTCATACAGAGTATGAACAGTGATCTGTCATCTCCCCTACACAGTCCCCTCCCCCCTTCAGTTAGAATCACCTCCCAGGGAACACAATTTACCCCTTGATTGCCCCCTAGTGTTAACCCCTTCCCTCCCAGTGCCATTTTTCCAGTAATCAGTGCATTTTTATAGCACTGATCGCTGTATAAATGACAATGGTCCCAAAAACGTGTCAAAAGCGCCTGACGTGTCTGCCATAATGTTGCAGTCCCGATAAAAATCGCAGATCTCCGCCATTACTAGTAAAAAAAAAAATAAAAAAAAAAATAAATGTATAATAAAATGCCATAAATTAATCCCCTATTTTGTAGATGCTATAACTTTTGGGCAATTATACGCTTATTGTGCTTTTTTTAACCAAATATATGAAGAATACACATCGGTCTAAACTGAGGAAAATGTTTTATTTTTTATATATTTTTGGGGGATATTTATTATAGCAAAAAGTAAAATATATTGCTTTTTTCTTTTTCAAAATTGTTGCTCTTTTTTTGTTTATAATGGAAAAAAAAAAAAAACGCAGAGGTGATCAAATACCACCAGAAGAAAGCTCCATTTGTGGAAAAAAAAAAAAAAAAAGGACATCAATTTTGTTTGGGCGCAATTGCCAGTTAAAGCGACGCAGTGCAGAATCGCAAAAAGTGCTCTGGTCTGGGAGGGGCTAAAATCTTCCGGGGCTAAAGTGGTTAAAATATAAAAAAGCTCACTGCCTCCATTTCTAGTAAATTAGAGGAATAGACGTCAACAAAAAGTAGCAAGTTCCAAATTAATGCAAAAATGTAAATGAAAAAATAAAAATTAATAATAATAATAATAATAATAATTTTGGAGAAAACGTTGAAATGTATACAAAAAGGGTGCTAAAATAGCGATACCTATTACTGATATAAATGCACAAATGAAAAGTCGATGAAAGTCAATAGACCAGCAGTGATAAGTATGGTCAATACTCACAGTTGCTGATACCATTGAGTCCTCCGACCTCAGCTTGGTCTGCGTCTTGACTCCAGGGCTTGCAGTCTAGGCAGGTTGTGACTCTGGAAACCTAACCACAGCTAGATCAGCCCAAAGTGGGTGTGCTTCAGCGTCACCCAACACCTCTCATAAACCCAAACTGTTTACTCATACTACAGACATGTTACACAAAAATTCACTGTGAACATAAACTATGCACTGTGCAGACAGGAAAGTCTCCTGGCTCCTTGTGTGACATGCACTCTGATAACATCACACACCTTCTAATGAGACATTTACACATACCAGCCTGGACTCAGCATCCTTGAAGGAATGGTCAGGCACTGCCATCTACTGCACTGAGTAGCCCCTGACCCCTTAGTGCTGTCATTATTTGGTGTAAAAGTCAGACATGCTAAATTAAATTATAGTGCTTTTGCCTCTTTTTTTTTTTCTTATAATGCGCAAAACAAAAAAAAGTTATCAATCATGCAATTACAAAATACTGCGTACAAATATTTCATATTTATGACTTACAGCATACAGTTGGCATGTATAATAGTGTCATCCAAGTTCCAGGCTGTCATACTGACACTAAACACTACCAGTGTCAGAATATCACTCACAGTCCCATTATAAGTCGTTGATCACCACCGCCATAGGTGCCGTTGGCACTATAACTTTCATGCAAACCAATCAATATACACTTGCTGGGATTTTATTGTTTTTTTTTTTTTTTTTTTATCAAAAACATGTAGCAGAACACCTTTTGGCCAAAATTTATGAAGACATTTTTTTTTAAAAAAGTTTTTATTGGATACATTTTATAGTCAAAAATATTCGTTTTTTTTTTTCCCCCCTCATAATTCTCAGTCTTTCTGCATTTAGATCGCAAAAAAATAAAAAACACAGTGGTGATCAAATACCACCAAAAGAAAGCTATATTTGTGTAAAAAAAATAAAATAAAAATAATTTTATATATATATATATTGTGAACTTTGGGGACAATAGCTCCACGGGATTAAGTGCATAAACCGTCAGTTTTATAATAAAAGGCATTTATTTGAAAGAAAAATCAAAATAAGGCTTTCTTCAGCGCACAGGTAAAGTACCAAAAACAAAGTCCGCTTATCTTCAGCATAACAGAAAAACAGCTTATCTTCAGCACAAAAAAACAAAGTTAAGGAAAACACATACAGTTTTTGCAGCAGGTTCTTTTAGCAGCCTCCAGACATCCACACAGCTCAACCAACAGGTGTAATCACCTACTCCTCCTCTCCAACAACTCTTCCCTACTTCCTGTTTTATGAGCTGTCTTCCTGGAGGCCCTTAACCCCCTGTGCGCTGAATCATTGTGGTCAGGGAGGGAGGCTCTTTTCCCACCCGAATATCTCTTCAGAGCCTCCCAAATTCCGGGTCCCAAATAACTATTATTAACTTAGAGAGGACTGCGAGTCAGTCCTCTCCTGCTCGGCTACTCCCGGAACCCCTCACCCATTTTGGGTGACCCCCTGAGCAACGCTGCGACTCCTTTAAAGGGACCACAGCCCAAATACTGGTGCTATATAGCACCCGTCCAGGACCCAACCTTGGCGTCCTGTACATATCCCCCCCCCTCTGCCTCAACGCGGAGGTGTTGGAGGCACCACTCAACATCATACAATGGACCCGGGAGAGGGCATCGGCGTTCTGATGCTGTCTCCCTGGTCTGTGCTCTACCACAAAATTGAACTCCTGGAGAGAAAGGAACCACCTTGTCACCCTGGCATTGGTGTTTTTGTTTTGTCTCATCCAGGTCAGTGGGGCATGGTCGGACACTAGGCGGAACCTTCTACCTAGGAGGAAATAGCGTAAAGAGTCTAAAGCCCACTTGATGGCAAGACACTCCCGCTCCACCACCGCATAGTTTTTCTCCGCTGCCGTCAGCTTCCTACTTAGAAAAACTATGGGGTGCTCTTCCCCATTGATCACTTGAGACAGCACTGCTCCTAGCCCTTCACTTGAAGCATCTGTCTGTACTACAAAATCCTTAGAAAAATCTGGAGCCACAAGCACCGGATCCCGGCACAATGCCGTCTTAAGCTTCTGGAAAGCTTTTTCGGCATCGTCATTCCACTGTACCATCACTGACTTTCTGCCTTTGGTCAAGTCCGTCAATGGTGCAGCAATGGTGGCAAAGTTGGGGACAAACCTCTGGTAGTAGCCAACTATGCCCAAAAACGCTCTGACCTGCTTCTTGGATAGAGGGCGGGGCCAGTTCTGTATGGCTTCTACCTTACTCATTTGGGGCTTCACCAGTCCTCTACCCACAATGTACCCTAGGTACTTGGCTTCCTCTACTCCAATCGCGCACTTCTCCGGATTGATGGTGAATCCTGCTCTTCTCAAGGAGTCTACGACTGCCTGAACTCGGGGAAGATGGGACTCCCAATCAGTGTTAAAAATGACTATGTCATCTAGGTAAACCGAAGTATACCGTTGATGTGGACGCAAAGTTTTGTCCATGGCCCTTTGGAATGTAGCGGGGGCAGAGTGTAGACCAAATGGCATTCTTTTGTACTGGAAGTGGCCTTCCGGGGTAGAGAAAGCGGTTTTCTCCCTGGCTTTCTTGGTCAGGGGAATCTGCCAATACCCTTTTGTGAGGTCTAGCGTGGTTATATACCTGGCTGGACCTAACCTCTCAATTAGCTTATCTACCCGTGGCATTGGATAAGCATCAAACTTGGAGATTTCATTAAGTTTTCTGAAGTCGTTGCAGAAGCGGAGGGTGCCGTTGGGTTTGGGTACCAACACGATTGGACTCGACCACTCGCTCTGCGACTCTTCAATGACTCCAAGCTCGAGCATTCTCTTGACCTCTTCAGACACTGCCACTCTATGAGCTTCTGGGATACGGTAAGGCCTTAACCGGATTTTTATACAGGGTTTCGTCACAATGTCATGCTCGATGACGTTGGTGAGACCCGGCAACCCTGAAAACATGTCCCTATTTCTTTGCAGAAACTCTTTTGCTTGCTGGGTTTGGGGCCTAGTTAGGGTAGCAGCCACCTGCACCAGGTCGATTCCTGCATGGTCCCCTGACTGTACCTCTACCACAGCGGATACCTGTTCTCTGTCTCTCCAGGGTTTCAACAGATTTACGTGATAGATCTGGTATGGTTTTCTTTTCCCTGGCTGGTGTACCTTGTAGTTCACCTCACCCACTTTTTCTGGCTGCAGCCATTTTTTAACCAGCTGTATCAGTTCATGCATTTGGGACCTGGGTGGTCGGTCTTGTTTGTACCGCCAGCGATGCACCCTCTGAGCCCGGACAGCCATGGTCACTCCTAGGTGGGCCAGGATCTCTGTCTTCAGAAGCTCATAGTTGCTGATATGTTCAGTTGGGAGGTCAAAGTAGGCCTTTTGCGGGTCACCGGTGAGAAAAGGAGAGATAATGCCGGCCCATTGGTCACGGGGCCACCCCTCTCTCTCCGCTATCCTCTCAAAGGTGGTGAGAAAGGCCTCTACGTCATCGCTGGGTGTCAGTTTTTGTAAGAAATGGCTTGGTTGCCAACGGCAACGACCGATTGTTCTCGTCCCTGAGCCAGCCGCTGCACTGCCTCCTGTAAGGCAGTCACCTGTGTTTGAGTGGACTCCTGCTGAGCAGTAAACTGGGCGGCTAGCAACCGTGTGTTTTCCTGCTGTGCAGCTATAGCCTGTGCCAGGGCCTGCTGCTGCTGAGCCATTGCTTCCTCATGGCGACGGTTTGCATCTGCTGAAGCTTGCTGCTGGGTCACGGTGGCTTGCGCCAAAGCCCTGATGACCTCCTCCATGCCTTTACCTGCTGTTTGCAGCGTCTGAGCTGACTTCACCCACGACATGCCATTTGTACACTGTCTCTTTAAATGTCAGTTTAGTTTTAAACGGTTTTTGCGGCTGCAAATGCACTTTTGCCAGCATCCAAGACACCAGTTGTGAACTTTGGGGACAATAGCTCCACGGGATTAAGTGCATAAACCGTCAGTTTTATAATAAAAGGCATTTATTTGAAAGAAAAATCAAAATAAGGCTTTCTTCAGCGCACAGGTAAAGTACCAAAAACAAAGTCCGCTTATCTTCAGCATAACAGAAAAACAGCTTATCTTCAGCACAAAAAAACAAAGTTAAGGAAAACACATACAGTTTTTGCAGCAGGTTCTTTTAGCAGCCTCCAGACATCCACACAGCTCAACCAACAGGTGTAATCACCTACTCCTCCTCTCCAACAACTCTTCCCTACTTCCTGTTTTATGAGCTGTCTTCCTGGAGGCCCTTAACCCCCTGTGCGCTGAATCATTGTGGTCAGGGAGGGAGGCTCTTTTCCCACCCGAATATCTCTTCAGAGCCTCCCAAATTCCGGGTCCCAAATAACTATTATTAACTTAGAGAGGACTGCGAGTCAGTCCTCTCCTGCTCGGCTACTCCCGGAACCCCTCACCCATTTTGGGTGACCCCCTGAGCAACGCTGCGACTCCTTTAAAAGGGACCACAGCCCAAATACTGGTGCTATATAGCACCCGTCCAGGACCCAACCTTGGCGTCCTGTACAATATATATACAATATATATATATATATATATATATATATATATATATATACACATAATATATATATATATATATATATATATATATATATATATATATATATACACACACACACATTTTGTTTAGGTACAGCGCAATCACAAGTTAACTACTTGCTACCCAGGCCAATTCTGACACTTCGCTCCTATATGCAAAAATCCAAATTTTTTGCTAGAAAATTACTCAGAAGTTAGAATAAAATGGTGGTCATTGCAACTTTTTATCTCACCCAATATTTGCATAGTAATTTAAAGAAAAAAAAATAAAAAAATTCTTGGGGGGGGGGGGGGGGGAATAAAACAGTTTCATGCATAAAAAAAAAAAGAAAAAAAACAACAGTACAGAGTTAGCCCAATTTTTTTTGCATAATATTATAGATGATGTTATGCCGAGTAAATAGATACCCAATATGTCACGCTTTGAAATTGCACACACTCGTGGAATTGCACCAAACTACAGGTACTTAAAAACTCCCATAGGCGACGCTTTAACATTTTATTTTTTTTACAGGTTACCCGTTTAGGAGTTACAGAGGAGGTCTAGCGCTAGAATTATTGCTCTCACTCCAATTTTCATGTACCTCACATGTGTGGTTTGAACATCATTTACATATGTGGGTGCTTCTGCGCGCAAGCACGTGGGGACAGGGGAGCTTACAATTTGTATTTATTTTTGTTTATTTTACTTTTATTTTTCTAATTTTGTCACTTTTATTCCTATTACCAGGAATGAAAACATCCCTTGTAATAGGAATAGTGCGTGACAGGTCCTCTACAGTGAGATGTGGGGGTCAATAAGTCCCCACTACGGTTGAGCTGAACACCCCCCTGTTCGGTTCGCACCAGAACCTGCGAACAGACCTAAAGCTCGTGTGAACTTTAGAACCCTATTAAAAGTCTATGGGACTCGAACATTCAAAATCAAAAGTGCTAATTTTAAAGGCTAATATGCAAGTTACTGTCATAAAAAGTGTTTGGGGACCTGAGTCCTTCCCCAGGGGACATGTATCAATGCAAAAAAAAGTTTTAAAAACTGCAGTTTTTTCAGGAGCAGTGATTTTAATAATGCTTAAAGTAAAACAATAAAAGTGTAATATTCCTTTAAATTTCGGACCTGGGGGGTGTGTATAGTATGCCTGTGAAGGGGCACATGTTTACCGTGCTTAGAACTGTTCCTGCACAAAGTGTCATTTTTTCAGGAAAAAAAAAAGCTATTTAAAATCACTCGCGGCTCTAATGAATTGCCGGCTCCCGTAATACAGAGAACAGTCATGCATTGAAAGTCATTGATAAAAAAAAAAAAAGCGTGGGGGTTCCCCCAAATTCAATTACCAGGCCCTTCAGGTCTGCTATGGATTTAAAGGGGAACCCTGCGTCAAATAAAAAAAAATGACGTGGGGTTCCCCCTAAATATCCATACCAGACCCTTCAGGTCTGGGATGGATTTTAAGGGGAACCCCGCACCAAAAAAAAAAAAAAAATGTCGTGGGGTCCTCCTCAAAATCAATACCAGACCCTTATCCGAGCACACAACCTGGCAGGCCGCAGGACAAGAGGGGGGGACGAGAGCGCCCCCCCCTCCTGAACCGTACCAGGCCACATGCCCTCAACATTGGGAGGGTGCTTTGGGGGTCTGTGACCCCTTAAAGCACCATGTCCCCATGTTGATGGGGACAAGGGCCTCGTCCCCACAACCCTGGCCATTGGTTGTGGGGGTCTGCGGGGGCTTATCGGAATCTGAAAGCCCCCTTTAACAATGGAACCCCCAGATCCCGGCCCCCCTGTGTGAAATGGTAAGGGGGTACAAAGGTACCGCTACCATTTCACCAAAAAAGTGACAAAAATGTTAAAAATGACAGGAGACGGTCTTTGACAATTCCTTTATTAAATTCTTCTTTCTTCTGGTCTTCTTCCTTTCTTCATCCTTCGGTTTCTTCCATCTTCTTCCGATCCGCTTCTTCTTGCTCTGGTCTTCTCGTCCGGCATCTTCTTCCACGGCGTCGGCTTCTCTTCTTCTGACTTCCCTATGGCTCCTCCTTGTTAAAGGGGGCTTCCAGATTCCGATAAGCCCCCCGCCCGCGGACCCTCACAACCAATGGCCAGAGTTGTGGGGACGAGGCCCTTGTCCCCATCAACATAGGGACATGGTGCTTTGAGGGGTCACAGACCCCCAAAGCACCCTCCCAATGTTGAAGGCATGTGGCCTGGTACGGTTCAGGAGGGAGGGGGGCGCTCTCGTACACCCCTCTTTTCCTGCGGCCTACCAGGTTGCGTGCTCGGATAAGGGTCTGGTATGGATTTTGAGGGGGACCCCACGCCATTTTTTTTTTTTTTTTTGGTGCAGGGTTCACCTTAAAATCCATCCCAGACCTAAAGGGTCTGGTATGGATATTTAGGGGGAACCCCACGTCATTTTTTTTTATTTGACGCAGGGTTCCCCTTAATATCCATAGCAGACCTGAAGGGCCTGGTAAATGAATTTTGGGGAACCCCCACACTTTTTTTTTTATTTTATTTTTTTTATCAATGACTTTCAATGAATGAATGTTCTCTGTATTACGGGAGCCGGCAATTCATTATAACCGCAAGTGATTTTAAATAGCTTTTTTTCCTGCAAAAATGACACTTTGTGCAGGGACAGTTCTAAGCACAGGAAACATGCGCCCCTTCACAGGCATACTATACACACCCCCCAGGTACGAAATGTAAAGGAATATTACACTTTTATTGTTTCACTTTAACCGCTTCCCGACCGGCCACTGCATATATACGTCAGCAGAATGGCACGGGCAGGCAGAATCACATACCTGTACGTGATCGTGCATGTGCCTGCCCGTGGGTCGCGCGCGCGCCGCTAGCGGCGCGCTCGCGACCCGGTCGGGAGCTCCGTGACCCCGGCCGCGGGACCAGCGGACCCGATCGCCGCTGGTATCCCGCGATCGGGTTACGGAGCTGAAGAACGGGGAGAGGTCTATGTAAACAAACCTCTCCCCGCGCTTCCTACACTGACTGTCAGTGATCGGCGGTTCCCTGTCATCGGGAACGCCGATCAATGACGTCAGACGTACAGCCACGCCCCCTACTGTAAAAAAAAAAAAACACAACACGTCACACTGACTCCTCCCCGCCCCCTAGTGGTTAACCCCCTAACTACAACTGTCATTTACATAGGAATCAGTGCTATTTAAATAGCAGTGATTGCTGTATAAATGACAAATGTCCCAAAAATGTGTCAAAAATGTGTCAAAAATGTGTCAAAAATGTCCGATGTGTCCGCCAAAATGTCGCAGTCACAATAAAAATCGCTGATCACCGCCATTACTAATAAAAAAAAAAAAATATTAATAAAAATGCTATAAAACTATCCCCTATTTTGTAAACGCTATAACTTTTGCGCAAACTAATCAATAATCGCTAATTGCGATTTTTTTTACCAAAAATATGTAGAAGAATACGTATCGGCCTAAACTGAGGAAAAAAAATGTTTTTTTATATATTTTTTGGGGATATTTATTATAGCAAAAAGTAAAAAATATTGCATTTTTTTCAAAATTGTCGCTCTATTTTTGTTTATAGCGCAAAAAATAAAAACCGCAGGGGCGATCAAATACCACCAAAAGAAAGCTCTATTTGTGGGAAAAAAAGGACGCCAATTTTGTTTTGGAGCCACGTCGCACGACCGCGCAATTGTTAGTTAAAGCGACGCAGTGCCGAATTGCAAAAAGGGGCCTGGTCCTTTGGCTGCCAATTGGTCCGGGGCTGAAGTGGTTAAGCATTATTAAAATCACTGCTGCTGAAAAAACATCCGTTTTTAAAACTTTTTTTGCATTGATACTTTTTATGACAATAACTTGCATATAGGCTTTTAAAATTAGCACTTGAGATTTCTCCCATATACTTTTACAGGGTGCTTGCAGCTTTTCGAATTTGCTGCGAACACCCAAAATTGTTCGCTGTTTGCTGAACAGGCGAACATGAGTTCGACTCGAACTCGAAGCTCATCCCTAGTCCCCACATCTCACCTCTAGGCTGGGAAGCATGAAAAAAAAAAAAAAAAAAAAAAAAAAAAAAACCTACCCTGGCCTCCCAGCTGAGGCAACAGCATTTTTTTTCAAATGCAGAGGCCGGGCGTGACGTCATGACATCGCACCTGCCTCTGAGAGATCATAGAGACGTCCGGGGGCCACCTGGCCCGCCGGATTCTCTATGGTCAGCTTCCGGCATGGACCAATTCCTTCTCCCTCTTGCCGATCATACGTCCCCTCCTGCTGCTTGTAAGAATGATCAAGCCGCTATGATTGTTCTTACGGTGCAGGGAATCACCGGCTCTAAAAGAAGATATCTCAAAAGGCATCATTCAGATATCCCCACTCGAATTCGACAACGTCATATGAAGTTGTTGGGCCTGAAGTGGTTAAAGTAGCGCAGTGCCGAATAGCAATAATACGTTTTGGGGGGAAAGGGGTAGACCCTTAGATTGGAGCAGGGTTCCCCTTTAGGGAGATTCATTCCTCTTTGTTTCTGCTGACCATGGTCACTGGTAAAGAAAGCAAGGGGATAATCCAACATTTTAGAGCGTTCTCCAGAATAAGAGGTTAGAGGAGAACATGGACACCTGGAATTCCCCTCACTTTGGGAGATTTCCTCCAACTTACTGATGCATCTCTGGGACAGGAAGAAGTGAAGAGAAAATTCCCAAATGGTACACAGATAACAAAAAAAAAATAAAAACGGATAATGGGTTTTAGCATCCCCCACTCTATCTCAAACAAAAAAGTTTTGGCTATACACAAGCTAGGCATCACCACTACTTAGGCCCCATTCACACACGAGCGTAGTTTTCAGGCAGAAAATCATGTGCCTTTTGCCGTGATTTTGTACAGGTCAAAAGGTCACCAATGTAAAAAAAAATTAGAAAAAAGCCCAAATCTGCCTAAAAAAAAAAAATAAGTTCCAGAGCCTGTTTGAGCTTCAGGCATTTTGGAGTGGAGCTATGAACCATCTCCATAGATAATAATAGATTTTTTTCCCCTCCAGCGTAACAGCGTACAGAAGCCTGAGCAACTTGTTTAAAATTACAGTCAACACTCCCATTAAAGAAATTATATGGTAACAGCATACACTTTCATTTTAGAACATCAGCATTGTAATAGCATTACAAACAAGACTTAATAATGACAATCCAATATAAGCTTACTTGAAAAATTTCCTTTCATGCCATCTGTTCTGCCTGTCATCTGGTCATCTCTTCCTACAACCCCCTGGATTCCCTGCATGCTTTGCAGCTCCCCACCGCTGTTTACTTTCCATTTCTAGGAACTACAAATCTCATGGTACCTAACTGCCTCCGCAAGCAGCAATCCCCTCGTTGGGATTTTCACAAAGCAAGCTTCAAGATCATTCAGATCAAAAAGAGTAGGGTAGGATTAATCAAAAGGCAATGTGGAAATGAATGTGATGATTCTAAATTTTGAACATAGATATGCTTTAAGATGTATATTTAAAGCAGAGTTCTGCCAAAAAGTGGAAGCTCCGCTCCCTCCGCTGCCACATTTGGCACCGTTCGGGGGGGGGGGTTGCCTGTCAAAACCAGCTATCCGCTCCCACTTCCATGTAAGATGCAGCGATCTACAAAACTTCTGGCCCCTCCTCCCTCCACCGTTGCCTTCTGGGAGACATAAAGGTCCCAAAAGACAGCGGGAGCATTCAGTAAACACATCGCGACTCGTGCATGCACAGTAGGAAACAGGCTTCCCGTTTCCCTTAGTAAGGATGCTGGCGCCGAAAACCTGGAGGCGGATGGACTAGACGGCTTCGGGTGCCAACATTGCAGGCTCCCTGGACAGATAAGTGTCCTTAGGCTGGGTTCACACTGCTGCGGTGCGGGAACGCTGCAAATCCACTGCGGGTTCCCGCACCGCATGTCTCCCGCCGGCAGTTCACACTGCCCTATGCGAGCTGCTGGGAGTGTCAATGAAATGTTAATGACACCCCCATAGCAGCTCGCTTATTGCAGTGCGATCTGCAAACTCGGACAGGAATCGGATCGCATGGTGAGAACACTGGTGAGATTCTGCTGCGGACCGAAAAAAAAGGGTCCTGTCCGATTTTGGGCCGAATGCGATGCGAATTCAGCCATACTATCTGTATGGCTGAATGTGCATCGCACAGAGATCGCATATGATTTCAACTGCAGTGCGGTGCGAATCATATCCGATCTCCCGCATCGCAGCAGTGTGAACCGGGCCTTATACTAAAAGTCAGCAGCTACAGTATTTGTAGCTGCTGAAAAAAAAAAAAAAAAAAAAAAATTCACCCAGGCTTTAACCTCCTCATCCTGGAACCAAAGTTTCCTTTAACCGCTTCAGCCCTGGAAGATTTTACCCCCTTCCTGACCAGAGCACATTTTGCGATTCGGCACTGCGTTGCTTTAACTGACGATTGCGTGGTCGTGCGACGTACCCAAACAAAAATTAACGTTCTTTTTTTTCCCCACAAATAGAGCTTTCTTTTGGTGGTATTTGATCACCTCTGTGGTTTTTATTTTTTTGCGCTATAAACAAAGAAAAAAGCGCCAATTTTGAAAAATAAGCAATATTTTTTACTTTTTAATATAATAAATATCCCCCAAAAATTATATATATATATATATATATATATATAATAATATATATATATATATATATATATAAATATATAAACAATTTTTTCCTCAGTTTAGGCTGATATGTATTTTTCTCCATATTTTTGGTAAAAAAATAAATAAATAAAAAAATATCTTTATCAGGACTGCGACATTATGGCGGACATATCTGACACTTTTGACCATTGTCATTTATACAGCGATCAGTGCTACAAAAATGCACCGATTACTGTGTAAATGACACTGGCAGGGAAGGGGTTAAACACTAGGGGGCGATCCAGGGGTTAAGTGTGTCCTAGGGAGGTGTTCTAACTGTGGGGGGGGATGGGCTACAACTCACTTGACAGCGATCACTGCTCCCGATCACAGGGAGCAGTAGATCCCTGTCATATCACTAGGCAGAACGGGAAAATGCCTTGTTTACATAGGCATCTCCCCGTTCTGCGGCGCTGGGACACCGAGTCCGCGGAACCTGCAGGCTTGGTCATGCTGTACGCGAGTGCCCGCTAGCCCCTCCAATTAAAGGGGACGTACAGGTATGCCCATTTGCACACCGCTTCCATTGTGCCGACGTATATCGGCGTGCAGCAGTCGGCAAGTGGTTAAAAGCTTCAGCAAAAAAAGTTTAAACATTTTCTGAAAGCTTTACAAAGGCTTTTCAGAAGCTTGCCCTTTTAATAGCTGAAGGAGGCACTTTTTTATTTCTCATTTAAAAGGCGAGGGCTTTTTACAGACTGGTGCTCCAGGATACAATATAAGGCTAGGTTTGCATTTTGTGCGTGCCACGTTTGTGCGGGCACAGTAACCCATTCATTTGAAGGTCCCTGCGCCTTTTCTAAAATTGCTGCACAGAAACCACATGGTGCTTTTGCTCATGCACCCAAAAACAAGCTCCATGGGGTTGCAGTTATATATTGGCACCTCCACACATCTGCAAAAGAGCAGCGTGTTTTGGCTGCAAATGTTTGGGGGTGTGCAATTTACACCCTGTCCCACAGCCAGGGGCGGACTGACCATTCGGCCACAGCCCGAGGGCCCCATCAGGGTTGCCAGCCTCAGTAAAACGTGTGTGTGTGTGTGTGAAATGTGTGTGTGTGTGTGTGTGTGTGTGTGTGTGTGTGTGTGTGTGTGTGTGTGTGTGTGTGTGTGTGTGTGTGTGTCAAGTATGTAGATCAGATCTCCTGGCCTCCGCCCACTAACACTAAGAAGTTTCTCCAAACTTGCAGAACCAGGGGGGAGGTACCAGAGACCTGCATCTGTGAGTCATCCAGCCTGACCTACAGTAAACCCTGACCCAATTTCAGACTCACAAGTTAACCATGAGGCACAACATAGATTTGCCTGCACAAACACCAGTAGCACACTAGACTAGAGGATACTACACAGATTCAGGTAAATGAGGGTGGGGTGTTAGTAAAAGTGATCATGTTTTAGGTTACACCCTAAATATTTGTGTAAAATGGCCAGAAACATGGGAGTTCACCTTTATAAGGGCTGATTTACATGGGCAGCAGTCTCAAGCATGTGACTTGTGGCTGTGGCATGGCTCCACTGACTCTAGTGGGTGAGTTTGACAGATAGTGCTGCCTGTCAAACCCAATATAAGCTACATTTTTCATAGCTGTAGCATTATTTATGAACCCCTCTAGCTGCCGGGATAGGTTTTAAGTGGGCAGCCAGGGGGCAGTAAAAGCACAAACCAACTGCCACTTTGCCACCTGTGAAAAAATGGTGTCTAAATGTCTTATTATTGCCACCACAAAGAAAGGGATTCTCCAGGACCCACTCTTAAGCAACATAAGACACCAGGTATGTACACATTGGTAACATTCAACACAAGCACAGTAGGATGTTAAAAGTGTCTATTTCCATTCACCAAGGGCAATGCTAACTTGCTATATAGGATCACAAACCCAATTAGCCTCTTTGATGCTGTAGTGCAGGGATCCTCAAACTACGGCCCTCCAGCTGTTGCAGAACTACACATCCCATGAGGCATTGTAAAACTCTGACATTCACAGGCATGACTAGGCATGATGGGAATTGTAGTTCCTGAACAACTGGAGGGCTGTAGTTTGAAGACCCCTGCTGTAGTGTAACCCAAAATGTTTTTGCATGCCTCTTAAAAGGCACCGAGCACCGACTGTGCAGTTCCAAAATCACACTACAAATTCAGTAGTCTAAAAAGATGCTACAAAAGCAGTTCTTTGGACCCGTCCAGACCCATAGGCAGCAGAACCACTTTTATAAACCGCAGTTGCAGAGCATGTTTGCAGCGCCTAAGAAATTAATTATAAATGCAATCTAATACAAATCAAAAGTGCATATGTAGAGAGTACACCCAGTGAAAAAAATTCAAAAGCATTATAGTTAAACCACATGGCTACAGGACCGTTTTTAAGGCAGTGTGAAAGGGGCAGCTGCCCTGGGCCCCATCATTGTTGTGGGGCCCAAAGCAGCTGCCTTATTCTTGCCAACTAACCCAGTTTAATAGTGCACCTTACCACCCCAGTCCATGATGTGCAGGCAGTGAGGAGATGATGTGCTGTAACCTTTAGCAACCAGTGAGCAGTAATGCTGTGCACTAATCTCTTGCAACCAATCAATGAGTGGTAAGCATATGCAGTTACCTCTAGGAACCAATCAGTGAGCAGTAATAATGTGAAGTAACCTCTAGCAACCAGTTAGTGAGTGGTATTGATGTACAGTAATCTCTAGCAACCAATCAACAAGCAGAAGTCATGTGATGTAACATCTAGAAAAGAAACAGTGAGCCATAATGTGTGCCGTAACCTCTAGCAGTCAGTCAGCGGTAATGATACACTGTAACCTCTGGCAACCAATCGCAATCGCTGCCTGATCTGTTTCAGTAAACTGATTTTGAGTCTAGCTGCTATTTATTGGATGTCTCAAACATGTGGAGAGCGAAATTGCATGGAAGGGGGCCCAAGAAAATGTTTGCCCAGGGTCCAGTCAATATTAAAGATGGCCCTGCATGGCTAAATGAAAGAGTGTAAATAGTAATCAAACTAAATGTAGTCACAATGATAGACTGGTAAGAAAGTCTCTGTAATAGAGCTCCAAATACAAGCGCTGTGACATCCACCACCTTCTCCAATGGAGAGGCGATCTTCCAATGTCCACACAACACCACCTAATCATTTTACCACGCATCAGAAAAATAAAAAAAAGGCCTGTAGTACACAGCAAAATAAAAATAAATTTTTTTTTGTTTTGTTGCATTTTCAATTATTTTTAATGGTGCATAAAATAGTCTGTTTTTGAAGTGATATGTGAGATAAAGTCACAAAGTTATTGGTCTTGGTAACCAGAAAATTAACAGCGGGGGGCCAATTTATAAGTGTGGACCATCTTCTTTGCCATCATCTGGTGATGCAAAACATGTGGTTCTCTTTTCAATGTACATCAGTCCATTTGGAAGAAACCTAAACATTCATTTGTGCCACTAAGTTTCTTTTACTCTAAGCTTAAAATACCATAATTAACTTTTTTTTTAGTTTTGGATAGAGTGGAGATGGATTGTAACACCTGCCATGTTTTTTTTTATTGCGGTCTCTCCCCCCATTAAGGAGATTCACTCTATTTGTCCTGTTAAAGTGGGGATGCGACCAAAAAAAAAAAAAAAATGTGGCTTAAAAAACATTAAAAAAAAAAAATTTTTTTTTTTACTCACCCCTAAATGCCTGTTGCTAGGGGGTCCCTCGTAGTCTGCCTCGGCTTGGTCCAGAGCCGGCTGAGACCATCCAAGAGCCTTCTACAGTGTGATCGGGCAGCTCTGGCAGAGGCGGTGCAATGGAGCCAAGCAGATCGGCCAGAGCCTGCGATTTGGGAGCAAGACGGACTGGGACCGTCAGTGCTGTTTAGACTGGAGTGGACTGAAGGGACCACTGGGCTTGGAGAGAGACTGTCACTGTAACTCGGGAGGGGACGTGTCGCGTTGGTGCGGTCTCATCATCATCTGTGCTGCTGCACACTGCTGTCAGTGTCACTGTGAGAGTCAATTTTATGTGTGTGTGCCGCTCATTATAATAGTCCTGTCCCTGAGCTACTTACTTACTATATTGAAAACAAAATAAGAAATCTTTTTTTTTTTGCCTTATTATCTACCTTAAATCACATTGAAAATTAGCATATTGTATTTGTTTGTAGCCTAAATACTCTAATTTGCACTTAAAAATTAAATTTTGTAACTTTTGGAAATGCCAGTAAAAATGTGGCTGTGCAGTAATTTGTAGCTGCTGACTTTTTTTTTTTTGTAGGTTGGCAACACTGCCTGTTAACCATTTTTATTGAAAGTAAAAGAAAATCTCCAAATTGTGGGTTGTCCCAAGAAAAGTAATTGAGGGCAAATCTTTCAATGGGGGCACTAGCTTTGATGACCTGGGGGTCCCCAAGGGATTCCATTAATTTGCAGGGGTTTCCTCACTTCCTATTTTGCCTATGAGACAGGAAGTTGAGGAAAATCTCCCCAATGGGACACAGATGGCAAACAAACTGACAGGGATTATAACCTTCCCTTCATCCATCCAAAAGGAAAAAAAAATAACGTTTTGCCTATAGTTCTACTTTAATTTGTGTCATAAAATGTTAGTATTGAACCATGCACCAAACTTGCCGAGCTCACTCACTTTGCCGCACACCCTTGTCCAATGCTGCACCGATATCGTTTATTATTACTTACTTGTGCTAATCCAATCTTCTTAGGTGGATTAGTTGGGGTTGCTGGCAGTGGAGACTCGTATACACATAGTTCAACTTCTGTTGAGGCCATTTTAAAATGAAAGCTGGGTACTAGTTACATGTAATGCACCCAGATTTCTAAATGTAGCTGTACACCTCCCAATAAACCAATCAGGATAGGACAATGATCCTGAGACACTATATTATCCTCTTATTACTGAGTCCACATGTCCTACAAAATCTCTCCTCAAAGACAAGAAAAAACATAGGTGGAAACCATTACTCCCATCATTCTGCTGATCACATGATCAACTTGCTCATAGGTTACCTCCAAAGCCAGAGAGATCCTCGTTACCTGGAATTGGAGTCAGCCTGGGAGCACAGGGGAGATTTACCAGTATATGGCGAAAGAGCAGCAGTATGAGGCTGGATTTTGAGCGCCTCTCTATGGAGGCGGCTCGCACATCTCCAGTCCACAGCAGGTCCGCTGCGATTTGCACAAAAACGCTGTGTGTCTTTTGGTCAGTTTCAGGTCCGAATTCAGCCCAAAATTTGGGCTGAAATTGGACCTTAAACGGTGAACCAGCACGCAGCCTAATGCCACGTACACACCATCGGAATTCTCGTCGGAAAAAACCCTGACGGTTTTTCCGACGGAATTCCGCTCAAGCTGTGTTGCCTACACACGATCACACCAAATTCCGACGGTCAATAACACAGCGGCATAAAACACGTTCGACAGCACTATAAAAGGGAAGTTTAATGCTTCCGAGCATGCGTCGAATTGTTTCCGAGCATGCGTCGGAATTTTGCGTGTCGGAATTGCATACACACGATCGGAAAATCCGATAGAAATGTTTTCCGTCGGAAAAATTGAGAACAGGTTCTCAATTCAAAGGGTCTGGGAATTTTTTTCATGCAAAATGCAGCGTTTTGCATGTAATAGAAGTCAAGGGACCCGCATCCAAAACGCAAGTACCGCGTTTTTACCGCGATTTTGCCGCGATTTGCGTTTTTTTTTTTACATTTTTTATTTTTTTTACACTGTATATAGCTAGTTGCTAAGCAACCACAATGTAAAAACGCTCAAAAGCAAAATGCATAGATGTGAATCGAGCCTTAGACCACTTTCACACTGAGGCGCTTTTCAGGCGCTTTCACGCTAAAAACAGCGCCTAAAAAGCTCACGAGAACTTATTTCCATTAAAATCAATGAAGGCTTTCACACTGGGGCAGTGTGCTGGCAGGGCTGTGAAAAACTCCCCTCCCCATTGAGATGAATGGAAAGCTCTTCAAAAGAGCCTGAAAAGCTCTTCAAAAGCGCTCAGTGTTTTTACTGGCAGTTTAGAAGCGCCTCAGTGTGAAAGTGGCCTTAGGCTGGATTCACACCTATGCATTTTTAGTGCTTTTTGCATTTTGCAGATTTGCTCTACAGAACGTGTTCCATAGGAAACCATGTTAAATGGGCTGTAGTGCAAATCTGCAAAATGCAAAAAGCACAAACAATGCATAGATGTGAATCCAGCCTCAGACCTGGTACATACCTATGCTTTTGTTCATGCATTTTGCAGAAACGTACTACAGTTCTAACATGGTTTCCTATGGGACACGTTTACATCTATGCTTTTTTCAGCCGCTGCATTTTTGGAAAGGGACAGGGACTTTTGTAAATGCAAAACGGTGCTTTTTTGGTTCAATAGACTTCAGTGGAGAAGTTGCAGAAAAGCATGTAGTGCGTTTTTCCTGCGATTTGTGTTTTGCATTTTTCTAACAGCTTCAGAAGAATTTACCCCCTTCCTGACCAGAGCACTTTTTGCGATTCGGCACTGCGTCGCTTTAACTGACAATTGCGCGGTCGTGCGACGTTGCACCCAAACAAAATTGACGTCCTTTTTTTTTCCACAAATAGAGCTCCGAATGATCAGACTTGTCCTGATACGCCCCCGCTGCACAGCCATTCACTGGGAAGCTCAGTGTGCTGCTGCTTCTCCTCCCCCCCAGCTATTATGCAGCTGAGAACAGAGGGAGTGTAAACATTTTTAAAAAATAAACTTGTAATGTTTTTTTCTATATCTATACAAAAATGTTTTGCCTTTTTATTCCTATTTAAAACTGAATGAGTTGTTTTACAAGGTGATCACTTACAATCAATTAAAGACTACCCGTGTGAACAAAGCCTTATTTGAAAAGTGAATTTTCACCACATTCACTATACAAAGGGAAAATTTCCTTGCAAAGTGAATAGCCTGTTTGCTTTAACTGCTTGCCCACCGGCTCACGCCGATATACGTCGGCAGAAGGGCACGTACAGGCAGATTAACGTACCTGTACATTGCCCTTTAAGAAGTGGTTTGCAGGCGCACCGGCCGCGACCTCCATGAGTGTGATCGCGGGTCCTGTGGACTTGATGTTCTCAGGATAACCGCAATCGTCTCACGGAGAGGAAGAATGGGGAAATGCTGATGTAAACAAGCATTTTCCCATTCTGCCTAGTGAGAAGACACTGATCTCAGCTCCCTGTAGCTGGAGCGGTGATCAGTGTCGTGTCACACATAGCCCCTCCCCCCACAGTTAGAATCGCTCCCTAGGACACACTTAACCCCTACAGCGCCCCCTAGTGTTAACCCCCTCACTGCCAGTCACATTTACACAGTAATCAATGCATTTTTAATCACACTGATCACTGCATAAATGTGAATGGTCCCAAAATAGCGCCAAAAGTGTCCGATGTGTCAGCCATAATGTCGCAGTCACGATAAAAATCCCTGATCACTGCCATTACTAGTGATAAAAAAAATATTAATAAAAATGCCATAAAACTATCCCCTATTTTGTAGACGCTATAACTTTTGCGCAAACCAATCAATAATCGCTAATTGTGATTTTTTTTTTTACCAAAAATATGTAGAAGAATACGTATCGGCCTAAACTGAGGAAAAACATATTTTTTTATATTTTTTGGGGTTATTTGTTATTTCAAAAAATAATGTGTTTTTTTTCAAAAGTGACGCTATTTTTTTGTTTATAGCACAAAAAATAAAAACCGCACAGGTGATCAAAAACCACTAAAAGAAAGCTCGCTCTATTTGTAAAAAGGACATAAATTTTGTGTTTGAGCCACATCGCACAACGCAATTGTTAGTTAAAGAGACGCAGTGCCAAATCGCAAAAAACGCTCTAGTCTTTTGCCAGCCAAATGGTCCGGGGCTTAAGTGGTTAAGGCCACTTTCACACTGAGGCATTTTACAGGCGTTTTTGCGCTAAAAAAAAGCCCCTTGTGAACTGCCTCCTCTGCAGCCCCAGTGTGAAAGCCCGAGTGCTGAGGCGGTGCGCTTGCAGGATGGGAAAAAAAGTCCTGTAAGCAGCATCTTTGGGGCAGTGCTGGAGCGGTGTACACACTGCTCCTAAACCACCCCTACCATTGAAACCAATGCTGCGCCAACTGGGGAAAAAAACTGTTGACATCTGTTACGGAGAAACGCGTCGGACGGAGCCAATTTTGTGCAGTCGTTTTGGCACGAGCTGGCTGGTGCTGACCACCACTGTGTGTGCTAACATGTTTACTTCGCTGGTTTTAATCTGCTTAATCGTAAGTGTAATCTGTGCTTTAATAAATGTTTTAATTTTTTTAAAGTATTACACTACGAGATCTTCCTTTTTGTATATATTGGGAGTAATTGTCAGCTCACTTCCCAATACCTGAGTTACCAATGTGAGCTGCAGTGGAATCGATATCCCAGTCTGGCTGCCGAGTCCTTCTGGATAAACCAAAGCGGGTGTGATCTCTATAATTTGAGATCCATGATCTCTGGTAAGGGGCGTGCATTCTATGTGGCCAAGGGATTGGTTTGAGCGCTGTTGTTTTGTTTGGTTTGATTTTTGACCCACACACACTGGAATTCTGTTACCGGATCAGATGTTCGTTTTCAAAATTTCACTTAAGGAACTTTTTTTGAAAAAGGACATTTTGTTTGTAATAAGATTATTATCAAAGTTATTTATTTACTTGAATTTGTAATATTCACTTATTATTTATGTCCATTTAATTCATGTTTGAACTATGTGATTAGCGCACCAATTTTCTTGTTTTAAATATATAAAATGCCATCCTATCTATTTACTAATGCTAGCAGCATAAGGTTATAAATTACCGTATTTATCGGCGTATAACACGCACCTTTTCCCCCTTAAAATCGGGGGAAAGTCGTGGGTGCGTGTTATACGCCGATACCCCCAAAAAAGTGCCAAAAATGGCAAGCGCCGCCGAAAAATAGCGGGCGCTGACGAAAAAACCCGAATAGACCGAGCAGACTGTTCGGCTCTGCTCGTAGTCCCGCCTCCCTGCGCTCGCTCCGGAAACAGCAGGGAGGCGGGACCGCGAGCGGAGCCGAACAGTCGGCTCTGCCTTTTCCGGGGGCGCTTCGGTCTTTTTCGGCGGCGCACGCGACAGAGCGTATCGGCGGCGGGAAATTTAAACCAGTTCAGGACTGCAAATGACGCTGGCAAGTTACAATGACACTGGGCAAGGCTGCAATGATGCTGGGCAAGGCTGCAATGACGCTGGGCAAGCTGCAATGACACTGGGCAAGGCTGCAAATGACGCTGGGCAAGGCTGCAAATGACGCTTAAATGTAAGTTTTTTTTTTTCCCCTAAACTTCCCTCCTAAAACTTTTTTTCCTTAAAATGCCCTCCTAAACTTGGGGTGCGTCGTTATGCCGGTGCGTGTTATACGCCGATAAATACGGTAGTTCATGTTGATATGAGAAAAATAATTTCCGCTTTAACATTTTTCAGTCTTTATGATTAAAATCGCTTATTATATGAAATCCCTTCAGCCCTCATACTGCAGGAATTGCCAAGTCAGATATACAAAATCTGTAAAAAATGTACATTTTGCATAGTTTTCTTGTGTTAACTAAAGCAAAGCATGTCAAAATACCAGCATAACCTTGCCTTATATGTGTATGTTCCTGAACTATGAATCTCTCACGTAGGTTGATGTCTTGGTGAACTACAACTCCTGTATTGCCATGTTCACTAAACTACAGCATTAATAATCAGGAAAATAACCAAAAACGATAATAAAAAATATATTTTAGACATGTATATAAAACTTTTTTGAAAAAGGACATTTTGTTTGTTATAAGATTATTATCAAAGTTATTTATTTACTTGAATTTGTAATATTCACTTATTATTTATGTCCATTTAATTCATAGCATTAATAATCAGGAAAATAACCAAAAACGATAATAAAAAATATATTTTAGACATGTATATAAAACTGCTTAGCACCAGTACACTATAGTTTAAAGCAAAATGACAAAGAAAAAAGAAATAACAAAAAAATGAAGATCCCATTAACCACTTCAGCCCCGGAAGGATTTACCCCCTTCCTGACCAGAGCACTTTTTGAGATTCGGCACTGCGTCGCTTTAACTGACAATTGCGCGGCGTTGCACCAAAACAAAAGTGACGCCTTTTTTTCCCCACACATAGAGATTTCTTTTGGTGGTATTTGATCACCTCTGCGGTTTTTATTTTTTGCGCTATAAACAAATAAAAGGGCGACAATTTTGCAATATTTTTAACTTTTTGCTATAATAAATATCCCCCAAAAATATATAAAAAAAATATGTTTTTCCTCAGTTTTTTTTCTACACATTTTTGGAAAAAAAATTGCAATAAGCGTATATTGATTGGTTTGTGCAAAAGTTATAGCATCTACAAAATAGGGGATCGTTTTATGGCATTTTTATTATACATTTTTTTTTTATTAGTAATGGCGGTGATCTGCAGTTTATTTTTTATTTTTTATTGTGACTGCGACATTATGGCAGACACATTGGATACTTTTGATTATTTTGGGACTTTTGTCATTTATACAGCGATCAGTGCTATAAAAAATGCACTGATTACAGTGTAAATGACACTGGCAGGGAAGGGGTTAAAAAAATAGGGGCGATCAAGGGATTAAGTGTGTCCTAGGGAGTGATTCTAACTGTGGGGGGGGGGGGTGGGCTACCACTCACATGACAGCGGTCGAGCACTGCTCCCGATGTGTCACAAGGCAGAACGGGGGAAATACCTTGTTTACATTGCATCTCCCCGTTCTTCCCCTCCGTGACATGATCGTGGGCACCCAGCGGACATCGAGTCTGCGGGACCCGCGGTCACAGTCACAGAGCTCGTTGCGCGCCCACAATGCCGAAGGGGACATACCTGTACGCCCATTTGCCCAGCCGTGCCATTGTGCTGACGTATACCGTCGTGCGCTGGTCAGCAAGGGGTTAAAAAATAGCTTTGCTGCAATACTCACTTTTAGTAGGGGCTGTCCCTGCAGTACTTTTTTCCCACCACTAGTCTTCTGGGTTGAATGATGTCTAGCATCATTTAGCCCATTTCCCCATGTTGTCCATGTTGTCATGCGCCCATCCTCAGCCTGTGACTGGACAGGGATGTAGCAGGACCATGATGAATGTATCAGTATGGTTCTTGTCATCACATGAACTGACTGGCTCCTTGTGCTGCTTCTCCCTCTCCCAGTCTAAGCGCTGCTCTACAGGGATTGCAGCAGGCTGAATACAATTAAAATTTAAATACAGTGGAACCTCGGAGTATGAGCATAATCCGTTCCAGGAGAATGCTTGTAATTCAAAGCACTCGCATATCAAAGTGAGTTTCCCCATAGAAGTCAATGGAAACGAAGATAATTCATTCCGCATTGACTATGACATGCAATACCACATGTTGCCAGAGGTGGGGGGCACCGGAGAGCCTCGAAAATACTCGGGACAGCTCGGCTGAACTCGGAAAGCCTTGGAAAGGCTCGGAAAGCCTCAGAAAGCCTCGGAAACACTCGGGAACAGAGTATTTCCGAATGTTTCTGAGTATTTCCGAGTCATTCCGAGTATTTCTGAACGGCTCCGAACCATTCTGAGTGTCCCGGCGCCCCCGAACCTCTGGCCAAATGCGGTACTGCACCACTCATTAGCTTGAATTCTGCTCGTTTTGCGAGACAACACTCGCAAACGAGTCAGAATTAAAAAAAAAGAATTGCTCATCTTTCAAAGCGCTCGCTTACCGCGTTACTCGTAAACCAAGGTTCCACTGTACTTACACTGCTTAATTTAAAAAAAAATAAAAAATTTCTGTTGGATGTATCGATTACAGAGCTGCATTCTTTTTTTACTTTTATTTCTGACTAGAGTTCCGCTTTAATGGATTATATATCACAGGCACAGATAATTTAGGGTGTGTATTTACTCGCAAAATATGCAAATAAATAGAAAATATTAGTTCCTCGTGCTAAAACGCACGCACGCTGGAGAGCAGGACTGGTTAGGGAAAATATACCATATGATAAGTACATGACAGATCCAGACAGGATGCAGAGGAAGCTTATAAAACTGTTTTATGAGGTTCTTCCAATCATTTTTTAATAAATTCTTTATGTATGGCTCATACCAAGAACGATTCACATTACATTAAGCGAGTGTAGTGCGACCACAGACAAAAAAACAGTGCGTCTTTAGAAAACGGAGTTACATTTGGAAATTCTTGGCAGAGGATAACGATTCTTGACGATTAATCGTGCAGCTCTACCGTACATACGATACGAAAATCAGAAGTAACATTTCGTCCGAACGATCTGCCGATTTTCAAATCGTTAGTACGGTGCTTCCGACAGCCGATTCCGTTTTTTCGTCCGACAAAAGCTGGATGTGCAGACTATAAAATTTTTGTCGTACGTCAACTCAACATCTGATTTTCATTTTAATTAGTCTTGCTCGTAAGAACAAGACTACAAATACTCAGAAACGAAAGAATACATACAAAGCTATTCAAAACATTACGTCACTTCCAGGGGCGGACTGACCCGTCGGCCACTCGTTTGCCGCCCGAGGGACCGGAGCCATTAGGGGCCCGTGCCCGGCCCAACGAGAGGCCCCTTGAAGCGGCTGTAATAATACCGCTAACATTGCGCTGCTCCCCACGGCCCCTCCTTCGCTCCCGTCCGTCGCAGGTGCTTGCACTGTAGGCGACATCACCTAGGACAGACGAGAAGAGAGGAGGGGCGGCGGGGAGCAGCGCGCCGTTAGCGGTATTATTACAGGCATCGGGTGAGTGAAACTTTTTTTTATTGGAGGGCTGCCATCAGAGGGTGGGGGCAGTACAGATGTATGGGGCCCGTGCAACACTTCAGTGTGTTCTCCCCCCTCCCCACACTGTCCCCCTGTATGCTCTCCCCCCCAGTGTTCCCCTGCGTGCTCCCCCCCAGTGTTCCCCTGTGTGCTCCCCCCCCCAGTGCCCCCCTGTGTGCTCCCCCCCCCAGTGTTCCCCTGTGTGCTCCCCCCAGTGTTCCCCTGTGTGCTCCCCCCAGTGTTCCCCTGTGTGCTCCCCCCCAGTGTTCCCCTGTGTGCTCCCCCCAGTGTTCCCCTGTGTGCTCCCCCCCATTGTTCCCCTGCATGCTCCCCCCCAGTGTTCCCCTGTGTGTTCCCCCGTGTGCTCTCCCCCCAGTGCCCCCCTGTTTCTCCCCCAGTGTCCCCCTGTGTGCTCTCCACCCCCACCGTGTCTCCCGTGTGCTCCCCCCTCCCCACTATCCCCCTGTGCCCTCTCCCCTCCCCCCCTGTGTGCTCCCCCAGTGTCCCCCTGTGTGCTCCCCCAGTGTCCCCCTGTGTGCTTCCCCCCTCCCAGTGTCCCCCTGTGTGCTCTCCCCCCTCCCCAGTGTCCCCCTGTGTGCTTGCCCCCCTCCCCAGTGTCCCCCTGTGCCCTCCCCCCACAGTGTCCCCCTGTGTGCTCCCCCCCCCCAGTGTCCCCCTGTGCCCTCCCCCCCACAGTGTCCCGCTGTGTGCTCCCCCCCCACAGTGTCCCCCTGTGTGCTCCCCACCCCCCGGCCCTGGGACATGCAGCGCCGGGCCCAGACTGATTGTGCACACTTGCCTATAGGTAGCACCAGCCCTCCCGGGGGGGAGGGGGGAGGCAATTGACCCCACTTGCCCCTACCTGCAGACGCCCATGTTTCACAGTTTAACATTTCTTCACCCCTTCTTTTGACAGCTGTATCTTCAGAAGAGCAGAGAAAATTCTTTGCATAGAAAGAATTGTTAAACACTTTAGTCAAGATCGCGATAATGATTCTTGACGATTTAATTGTGCAGCTCTACTTTCCCCTTTCCCCTTTCCCCGAAACAGGGACGTGTGTGACATCCACACTTAGTGCTGTGCAGTGTATATCATCAGATCCCCACCCCCTGCCTTCTGGAGCTACAAAATGCTGTATAAACTGTGCACTGTGAACAGATGTAGAGGAGAGATGGCAGCAGATAAACAGGTACAACATATGTAGGAGGATTTGCTTTATCTCTGTGTATCACGTGAGGCCAGTCACTTCACTATGTATATGTAAGGATTAACAACCACTTTGAGATTTGCATGTAACCTCATCTGCCCAGCGCCCATATCGCTGGACGTATTTATTGTTTTGATGCGCTGTTTTTACGGAAGGCAAACTTTACTTTGGATGTCTCAGATATGTGACAGGTTTGGTTTAAAAATAGATGCTAGCAATACACTACTTCTACTATGCAAAGTGTGGTCTATTAATCAAGCATGTCTGTTTACATTATGTACAAGCATAAAACCTTTATTAGCCATTTTTATTGTTAGGAAATGAAAGCGGTACTAAACCCAAAAGCATAAAAGTAATATATTGCAGCTTACCAATACTGACATGTGGTAGCTGCATTCGTTTTAGTTTTTTTAGACTTTTTTTTTTATTTTTAAGACAAACCATGTAACACTGACATGGGTGCTTACAAAGGTCAACTAAAATGTTTTTTTTATTTTTTTTTATTTCTTGTAAAAACTTTATACCAAAAGAAAAAAAAAATCTGCTGTTGTGATTGCCTAGCTGGAGTTTTGGCTTTAATCTGTTAGTTAAAGTAACACTAAAGGTTCGGGTTTTAAAGAAATAAAAATAACAAACATATCATACTTGCATCTAGACATGTGCACAATAGAAAAATTTGTTTATTTTCGTTTCGTTTCTGTTCGTTTCCGTTGATTCGTAACGATTCGTAAATTCGTTTGTCGTCGGTGTTCGTATTCGTAATGATTCGTATTTTCGTAAGAGTTATTTTTTCGTTGATTTGTTTTTCCGTTAGTTTAATTTTCGTTTATTTGAAATTCAGACACATTCGTATTTTCGTAGATTTAGTTACATTCGTACTTTCGTTAGATTGATTTATTCGTACTTTCGTAACATTGTTTTCGTAGATTCGTAATCGGAGCATAATTCATAATTTTATGTAATGTGTATGCTATTATTACATTGTAAGAGACACGGAAAATTACGAATCGAAAAAAAAAAGTTACGAATGTACGAATTTTTTCGTTCAATCCATTCGAAGCACGTTAAGCAGCGCCATTGTAAGGGACACGGAAAATTACCAATTCAACAAAAAAAAAAAGTTACGAATGTACGAATTTTTTCGTTCATTTTGATTTTCGTTGTTCCTGTTTTCGTTTTTCGGATTTTCTTCTTTCGTAGTTTCGTTGTTTCTAATTTGGTTATTTCGGATTTTCGTTGTTTTTCGTATTCGTTCGATTCGATAATTCGTTATTCGTTAAAATTTTTAGCGAATCATTTGTTCATTCGTACGATAACGAATGAACGAATATAACGAATTTTAACGGAAAAAAAAAAAAAAAAAAAAAATTGCACCCACTATGCAGCTTGTTTTGCACAGAGTGGCCCCGAACCTCGTCTTCTGGGGTCCCTCGGCAGCTCTCTCGGCTTCTCCCCACATCAGATAACCCCCTTGGAGAAGCGCTCTCCCGGGGGGTTACCTTGCGGGCGCACTCCCGAGTCCAGCATTCGGCAACCATAGACGGCGAATGCAGGACTCCGCCCTGCCCCCGGCGCTCACGTCATTGGATTTGATTGACAGCAGCAGGAGCCAATGGCTGTGCTGCTATCAATCTATCCAATTAACAGCCGAGAACCCCGGGCAGAGAGACAGCTTGTCCTCGTGGGACAAGTTCGAGGGTTCAGGTAAGTAAAACGGGGGGCTGGGGGGCGGTCACTGACATAGGATGCATTAAAATGAAAAAACACGAACCTTAACAACCCCTTTAAGTCCATCTTAGGCTAGGTTTCCACTAGTGCGAGGTTCCATGCGATTTGGGACTGAAAAGTCGCACGACAAGTTGTACCCCATCATTTCCAATGAGTACCGTTCATATCTGTGCGACTTCAAGACGCAGCGACTTCAAAGTAGTCCCTGCACTACTTTGGTTCCACTTTGATGAGACTTGAGGTCCATAGACCTCCAGAATACACAGGCATTGCTTCAAGTCGCGGGACTTTGGGGACACAATAGTGGAAACATAGCCTTAATCTGCTACTGCATCTAACACTACCCTTTCCAAAGTCTGACAATGCTGCTGTCCAAAGGTGTCTCTTTTGCTCCTCCATCCAGAGTGGAGACACCCTAAGACAGGACGTGTGTTACTGGCCAAATCACCAGGTGAAAAAAAAAAGGAAAAATGCTTGAAAAAGAAAACTAATGAAGCCACATTTATGGACTGATGAGCTTTTACATTTTTGTTGTTGAACCGCCTCCCGCCCACCGTATAGACAAATGACGGCGGTGGGTGGGATAATCTCTTGTTCTGGGCCAAGGTTATAGGACGTGGCCCAGTCTCGCTGCAGAGGTGCTGTGTCTCTGGGACACGGCGCAACCCTGATCTCGGTAAAGAGCCGCGGCCGCTGCTCTCTTCCCATTAGATAAGTTGTTTCCATTCACAGCTGATCACAATAAACAAGGAGATGACAATTTATCGTCTCTCCTCTCCTCACACTGACAGAATGTAAGGAGAGGACAAGCCGATCAGTGACAGGTGTCCCAATACTTTTGACTATATATATATATATATATATATATATATATATATATATATATATATATATATATATTAGGGCTGTTACTGATATAAATTTTCATGTTCTATTAATCGATTTTTTTTTATCGATTAATCGACTAATTTCGATTAATTATAACGCACATACAGATCCAACTACTTTCAGCTGATCTCCTTGCATTGCAACTCTGCATTAGTCAGTGGTAAATGTGGTATACACTATATACAATCACCCGACACTAGTTAGTTTCCACAATCCATGACTTAACTTCACAGTTCACACAAATACGTTTTAAATTCAAACTGTAGCACTGACGTCAGTCATTTTTTTTTGTCCACAGTAGCGTGACAATCCCTCCACCTCCGGTCTAACTAATCACTCTCACCTTATGGCATGGACCCCTGTGCAAACAGGTGGTCATGCAAGCGGGTATCAAAAGGGGTAACACAGACCATAAACTTCTCTCACATCTCCTTAGATCTCAGCAAGGACGCAGGTCATGGGTAGAAGGAAAAGATCTAAGTTCTCACCGCTTAAGTATAAGATTACATTTTTATGTTCAAACACAAACTACTCACATAAAGATGATAAAAACACAGCATGTAAAGCCGACAATCATGTTAGTTCCGTAGGGCAGCAGCGGGTGACGTCATGCGTAGCTCCTCCCCCGTACGCGTTACGTTCAATCAGAACTTCGACATCACCGGACTCTAGGGTTGCCACCTTTACTTCAAGCCAAACCCGAACACTTTTGCGGCACAGGGCAATTTTTTTATTTTTTTTTTGCAGTAAACACTATAGGATTATAAAAGACCTGGGACACATTTGGGTGCCCCAAGGAGAGTAGTAATGTAGTGCACAGAGCGCGCCAGTGGGTGTGGCAAAATTGCTCTTGCTGACATCATCACTCCACCCTTCAGTGATGTCAAACCTGCCCCCAAACAGCCGCCAACAGCAGCAACCGATTTTTGTATGACTATCTCGGTTACTTGGGGAGCCACAGCCTGGTCTGAATAATGTGTCTGGGTTTCAAGTGGACTGAAACCCGGACACATGATTCAAATTCGGAACTGTCTGGGTGAATGAATGACTTATATAGCGCTACCTGTGGGGTCCCGACACGCTTACAAACACATACAACATACACATATTTGGCCAATTTTATTGACAGGATCTAATTAACCTACCAGCATGTCTTTGGAGTGTGGGAGGAAACTGGAGTACCCGCAGGCACAGGGAGAACATGCAAACTCCAGGCAGAAGGTGTTATGGTTGGGATTTGAACCAGTAACCCTATTGCTGCTAGGTGAAAGTGCTAACCACTACACCACTGTGCTGAATCCTGGACAGGTGGCAACCCTACCGGACTCCCCCCTTCCCTTTGTTAGCAGACGGAGGCACTTGGGGAAGGGGGAGGAGCCCGGTGACGTTGATGTCTGTAACATCCCCGGATCTCCGTCGGAACTCCCTGAAGACCCGGAAGCCGACAGAGAAGTGCGTACCAATCAAAGGAATTTTGATCGATCAAAAAAATTCATCGATTAATCGAGGAATTAATCTTTAATTTCCACAGCCCTATATATATATATATATATATATATATATATATATATATATATATATATATATATGCGATTTATATAGCACCAACAATAAAGCATTATACAATATAAAGGTACAAGTAGAATTCAAGTTAAAAATAAAATTCAAGACAGAAGGGTTGGAAAGCCCTTATCATAATGGCTTACAATCTACAAATTAGCTTCCCTAAAGAGATGTGTTTTCAGGAATCGCCTGAAGTAGACATAGTAGGACACTGAGCGGTTGGTAAGGTAGATGAGTCTGACAGCACCATTCATGATGGACTGAAGGTCGGATAGCCTGAGGAGAGGAACTTGCAATAGTCAGTATAAGAGATTACAAGGGAGTGAATGAGTAGCTTGGTGACTTTGTTGGTTAAGAAGGGGCTTATTTTGGAAATGTTAGGAATGTGAATACTGCAAGATTTGGGCAGTGATTAGATTTGGGGCTGAAAGGACAGGTCAGGCTCCAGGATTACTCCGGGCACCCGGGCCTGAGGGGAGGGAAGGATATTTGTATTAATGATCTTGATGGAATAGTTGGGGGGGGGGGGGGGGAGGTTATGAAGGGGAAGGGAATATTACGATATTATGAGCTCACTTTTAGGAAGTGGTGTGACACACTAAATAGAGCAGAAGGAATAGGCACCACACAGTGACTTCTGCCCCGTACACACGATCGGACATCGATCAGACATTCCGACAACAAAATCCATGGGATTTTTTCCGACAGATGTTGGCTCAAACTTGTCTTGCATACACACGGTCACACAAAGTTGGTCGGACATTCCGAACGTCACGAACGCGGTGACGTACAACACGTACGACTTTCACACTATTTAATTTTTTTCTTTGCTAACCATTAACTTCCCTTTAATGTTTTTATTTCCTCTGACCTAATGGATCTTTCAAAGAAAAATATTAAATATATCAGATCGATCCGATCTAATTTTTAAATGGACTTACGGTAACATTGATTAGGAAAAGGGCTGTAGTAGTCCATGCCCTCAGTCTACAACAACTCCTAAAGCATGTTTGGAGTCTCTGACTATTTCTTGCTTCGTATTTGAAGTTTCTGATAGCTTTCTGAAGCAATACATTGACTGGATAATATATGCAGCCCCTGGTGACGTCAAGGGTTGTCCTTGCTTCTTCCCATATCAAGAAAGTTGACCATCACTGGTATAGATTATACTTAAAAAAAGAAAAGGAAAACAGGAGGGCGCACCGACCTTGTGCATTACCACTAAAAGAGTTTATACTCACAAACGAGTATTGATTGAAGGCATAAACAGTAAAGTGCGTCCACTGCTAGGAACTTCAACCAGCCTATACTTGGTGTTGAGTGGATCTGACGATTCCTCAAAAAATGGCTGACGTGTTTCTAGGGAGAACCCCTTTCCTCAGAGCCTGGAATGGAAAAAGATCATTGCCCATTCCAGGCTCTGAGGAAATGCTCAAGGTCGGTGCGCCCTCCTGTTTTTCTTTTTTTCTGTAGTTTATGAATACCCATTATTCTGAGGAGGGCTGCAAGACACCAGGCATTACCTTGAGAAATTGATTGCATCACGTATTGAGAGACTAGACACCAGAGCGCATGAGAATTTGTTTCGTATAGATTATACTTAGCCAGATAAGGATTGATTAAAAAATCTAGAAAGACTAATAATTGACTTCCACGCGACATTGAAGTCACATGGGTAAGTTTAGCAAAATATAATTTTTAATGATAACACTACATATTTTTAATAAATGTGATACAGTATAGCATGGATATACTCCAGCATGCTGTCACCAGAGCTTATAAATGCATTTCTTGCTTTGAAAAAATTCCATAGCATTTTAGCGATTTATCCATCATGCTAGGGAAAAATAATGTGTAGTGTAGGGCAGTGTAAAAACTCCCTGGCCCTATCACACAGAGCATGGGGTGCAGTCCAAGATTATGATGTGTCATGAGTGGGGAACACACTCAAAACTTCCAATAACCTTTAATTCGAAGGTAAGGACATATTGTTTAGTGCACCCAGGGCTGCTGATAAGGGGGGTAGCCCTGGCCTTTTAGTATGGGGCCCAGACCAGCAGGGGGGCCCGGGCAACAGGGAGAACCAGATGTGGGCAGGGAGGGTGATTAGCACAGCAATTACTGGAACTCTCCCCCTGTATGGTTCTCTCTGTTGAAAGTGGGTGAAATTGGGTGGGAGGAAGAGGAGGAGAAGCTTGCTTTCAGCTGCTGCAGAGAGATCCATACAAGGGACAGTTCCACTAAGTGCTTCCCCACTGCACTGATCACTGATCACCCTCCCTGTGCACCATCCTCTTTACTCTGCTGCCTGGGCCCCCCCTGTGTGCCCCACACCCACAGCACTACCGGATTCCCTCCCCAGCAGCAGGCACACAGGGAAATGTTTCAGGGTGGAGAGCGGGAAAAGGGGCCCGTAAATATGTCATATTTACTGGCCTCTTCCTTTCCTGAATGAACACAGTGAGTAATTTGGTACCAATCCCTCACAGTGTTCATTCATAACTGAAGTATAGTGCTCCAGTTTGTGAATGAACAGGGGCCTTCATACAGAGTGCTTTCAGTTCATTCACTGTCCAGTGCAGCTAAAGCTACAGAGAAAGGGATGGAGGAAATTCTATCCTCAGTCCCCTTCTCTGTCTCAAAAGTGAGACATCAGGGGTCTGTTTAGACAGCTAATATTTCACCATAGCAACCCCCCCCCCCCCCCCCCCTTGCACAAAGTTGTGAAAAAATAAATAATAAATAATAAAACGTTGTGAAAAATAATACAATTTTTTAATATAATACAAAATATTAGGGGCCTGTCTACACACAGCTCTAACCACATTAACCACTTCAGCCCCGGAAGATTTGGCTGCTCAATGACCAGAGCATTTTTGCAATTCAGCACTGCGTCGCTTTAACTGACAACAGAGCGGTCGTGCGAAGTTGTACCCAAACAAAATTGATGTCCCTTTTCCCCACAAATAGAGCTTTCTTTTGGTGGTATTTGATCATCTCTGCTTTTTTATTTTTTGCACTATAAACAAAAAAAGAGCGGCAATTTTGAAATAAAATCAATACTTTGTACTTTTTGCTATAATAAATATCCCAATTTTATTTAAAAAAATAATTTTTTTTTCTCAGTTTAGGCTGTATTTTTCTATATATTTTTGGTAATAAAAATCACAATAAGCGTATATTGATTGGTTTGCGCAAAAGTTATAGCATCTACAAAATAGGGGATAGATTTATGGCATTTTTATTATTTTTTTTACTAATAATGGCAGTGATCTGCATTATTACACCTCGGACACTTTTGACACATTTTTGGGACGATTGACAATTATACAGCTATAAAAATGCACTGATTATTGTATAAATGTCACTGGCAGGGAAGGGGTTGACACTAGGGGCGATCAAGGGGTTAACGGTGTTCCCTGACTGTGTGTTCTAACTGTAGGGGGAGGGGGCTGACTAGAGGGGATGACAGATCGTTGTTCTTAGCTATTAGGAACTCACGATCTGTCTCTCTTCACAGAACAGAACAGGTATTTGTGTGTCTACACACACGCGTCCCTGTGCTGCCTCTCATGCCCGCGATCGCTCGTGGTCATCGCGACCGACGGCCACGAGCATCGGCACCTCCGCAGTGCAGCAGGCGCACGTGCCTCCCACGTATAGCTATGACAGCTCGTGGGAACGTGCTGACTAGACATGTGCAATTTGTTTTGTTTTTTTTGGTTTTTCGTTTTTTTTCGTTATGTTCGTTCATTCGTTTTCGTACGAATGAACGAACGATTCGCTAAAAATTTTAACGAATAACGAATCTTTCGAATCGAACGAATCCGAAAACAACGAAAATCCGAAAAAAACTAATTAGAAACAACGAATGTACGAAAGAAGAAAATCCGAAAAACGAAAACAGGAACAACGAAAATCAAAATGAACGAAAAAATTTGTACATTTGTAACTTTTTTTTTTTGTTGAATTGGTAATTTTCCGTGTCCCTTACAATGGTGCTGCTTAACGTGCCTCGAATGGATTGAACGAAAAAATTCGTAAATTCGTAACTTTTTTTTTTTTTTTTCGATTCGTAATTTTCCGTGTCTCTTACAATAGCGTTGCTTAACGTGCTTCGAATGGATTGAACAAAAAAATTCGTACATTCGTAACTTTTTTTTTCGATTCGTAATTTTCCGTGTCTCTTAAAATGTAATAATAGCATACACATTACATAACATTATGAATTATGCTCCGATTACGAATCTACGAATGTACGAATAAATACGAATGCGTCCAAATTTCGAATAAACGAATAAACGAAAATTAAATACGGAAATACGAATCAACGAAAAAATAACTCTTACGAAAATACGAATCGTTACGAATACGAAACACCGACGACTTACGAATTTACGAATCGTTACGAATCAACGGAAACGAAAAAAACGAAACGAAAATAAACAAATTTTTTTGTTGTGCACATGTCTAGTGCTGACCTGCCACAGTATAATGATGGCGGCTGGTCGGTAGGCGGTTAAAAAAAAAACAAAACACTGATTCACACTGTACAGCCCACAGCACCCATGTGATACACAGACCTCATTGAAACACAAGAACTCAGCTTAATTTATTAACAGTTTTATCTTTTAGATTTAGCAGGAATTTTGTAAGTTATGCTGTGTTTGTGTCCACTAATAATGATTCTAGTGTATGTTTAGTGATAATAGGTAAACTGTACAGGTCCTGTGATTTCCCTGAGTGCGCCCATCTGACCCTGCCCTTACTATGTTTCCAACCTGATTTGGAGATTACTAAGGGTAAATCTACAGTTTATCCTTGAACAATAACTGGATTAAAGGTTATGGTACATGGATGAGATTTCACTCCTGCTACAGGGTGACACAGAACCAAAATTCAAGACTTGAGTGATATGATACTTACTGCACAAACGGCTAGTAGCTGTCAATATTTAACCCCCTGATTTGAGATGAATTGAAAACAAACATGTTTATATCTGTCTATGATTGGAGAAGAATTAAGAAAACAAGTGAATGAAGCGGCAGCAACAGTTGCATACAAAGGTGGAAAATCATTTATGTAACGCAGGCAGGACTCTGTGACCCAAATACCAAATCAAATGTACTTTTATTTGTTCTAAACTCCATGATCTGTCAATGTAGAGAGAGGGCGATTGTTAGTCACCGATTTGTGTGTAGCACTAACCCCCGAAGGAGCTGCTGGTTTTATTTGGGCTTACAATTACCTCACCTGCTTGCATCTCCGTCTTCGGGATCCCGTGGAAAGTGACCCAAAGAATGTGAATTTCCAATACTTAACCCTTTTTAGATAGATCATTTATTTGGAATAAAAGCAAAGTCTTTCAATAAAAGGGTCAAAGGGTTAAGGATGAGTTCAGGCACCTAGTATTGCGGGTTTGCGAGTACTTCCATACAATACCAGTCTCTTTCAGCCGAACCGGCGGTACTGTAGGTATAGTGATCCAGATTGCCTCCCTCAACTAAGTCTCCAGGCTCCTTCAGAGATACCAGCCTTGCGCACGGTCTCCTCCTGAAAGAGTCCTCCCCTGGTCCTCCAGTTTCTAGGCCTCTCCCTTCAAGCAAGCACTGGACCATCCCTGGATCAATAAGCCCCGAGATTCATTCGGGTCTATCTTCTCAGTTGCGCTGCCTCGAGCCAGCCGGCCCAGAGACACAGGATACATAGTTCCACACCCCAGGCCAGGAGGGCCACAGGGTCTGGGTCAAGAGGGACTCGAAACAACTGCAAAAAGCAAAAAAATCTCCGCCAACCTGGCGTCGGTACCTTAAATACCACGCCCCAGATTGCACAGCAGGAAAACACTCCCACTGGGCTGGTTCCGAGCAATAGGTGACATTCAATGCATCCAGCTAAGCTGCGTTTCTACTCTTGCCAGCGGTGACAGCGACACCTGCGGTCAAGGAGAACCTAGTGCAACCCAACTGGACTGGTACAGAAACCAGTAATTTAGAGAAATTAGCCTGAAGCCCAACTGTAGCCTCCAGCGACTTAATTTTTGAAAAATAATAGCGTCTGCTCGTCAGGAGCCAGCGCTACATATGTTATCAAACAATAGCCTGCGCGGCCCTTAATCCAGGTAAAGTATTTAAAATTAATGAATACAGTAGTGGGGGAGGGGTTATCTCTGTTTTTATCTCTGTCTTTGTTCCCGCTAAGGAGATTCATACTCTCTATTTTCCCAGGTAATCATTGTCACCACAATGAAAGAGATGGGAAATCACAAATTTTGAGTTGTTACCAGGACTGGAGTAAAAAGGATGTCTTCCAATGGGAACACTTGTTCTGGTGACAACTAAAAGTGTATTTCCCTTACTTTCGAAAGATTTAATCTGACTTCCTGTTGTCCCAGCAGATCAGGAAGTAAAGGGAAATTTCCAAAAAAAACTAAAACTAATAATAAGCCTTTGAGCTTAACCAATACCCTCAGGTAGAATTGTGTAGCTGCCACAAAGAAGTCCACATGATCAGTAAGTCCTTATTAACTGTGAAGGAAGGTTGATGGGTATGCTATGGAGGTGTAAAAAATGAGGGCACTAGGGTGAATGGAAGTGCGAGTAGTGAGAATAAATGAAGAGATATTCATTAGACTAAGAACAATATGCAGAGATCAATAATGTTATCTAAGAAGGGGGGGTCTCTTAAATCTATTCTCCTTGGTGTTACCCTGTCATTTTTTGTTCCCCATTCCTTATTGGCTGTCCCTTTTTAAACGACTAAATGTATGAGAGAAATGTGTGTTTTGTAAAATTGAAAATAATTTAATAAAGATATAAAGTTTAAAAAAAAAAAAAAGTCCTTATGTCCAAAAGAACGAAAAATTTGAAGAAATGTCCTTGTGACCACCAGACGATGAAAAACATCTAAAGCGGCCAGCCACAATTGTGTCCTCTTGCTCACCTCTAAGCCAAAGGAATAAACACTATGGTTTAAGTGCTCACTCACCAGAATAATTTGACCTCTTTATTAAAAAAAGGACACAGTGGGCTTGATTTATTAAAACCGGAGAGTGCAAAATCTGGTGCAGGTTTTTTTTTTTTTTCAAAGCTTAATTGAACAAGTTAAACTTAGAACACTCCAGTTTTAGTAAATCAACCCCAGTGCGCTTTGGGTTAGGGTTCTCCTCTCCTTCTGCTCTGCAAGTGTCTGGCCCCCCAGGAACATCAAAAGGATCTTAAGGTCCACTTGTAGTTCTTCCCATGTCATAACGGCAAGTACACGAGCCAAAGAAAAAAAAATATATAGTGTAGTATTTATCGTATTACCAAATTGCACAATAAGTAAAAATGCCACTCACATTTAAGAGTTCCTATACTGGGCACCAACACAGACAGCCTAGGAGTAACACAAAGGAATGCCAGCATGCGTACACAGCGGCCCAGATGTGACGTCACCGGAACCGGAAGTGATGGCTGAAAACTTCAGACACTTGCAGAGCAGAAGAAGAGGAGAAGCCTAAGCCAAAGTGCACTATGACCTTATTTTAATAAAGAGGTCAACTTATTCTGGTGAGTGAGCACTTAAACCATGGGGTGAATCCTTTTGGCTTGGTGATGAGTAAGAGGACACAATCGTCGCTGGGCAATTTAGATGCTTTTCTTGGTCTGGTGGTCACATAATATTGCACTCTTTGAACATATGGACTTACTGATCCCTGTGGACTTTTTTTGCACTGATTTAATGAATATGTAGCGCATTGGATTTGATTTTGTGTACACTTGCTGTAAGCGCCGCCTTTTATTTATTTAAATTAAAAAAACTGTCAAGTATTTTCACCATTCAGTACTCCAAAATTTGAAATAAAATTACTTTGGATGTATTTTTATATTAATTGTCTGTCGGAAAAATGCAAGTGCTCCTCATTAGGCTCAGCAACAGCAGCAAATTTAACAAAAGGTCTACTTACATATGACTAGTGTAACAGAAGAAAGACATTACTTTCCCTCTACGTGAATACCCAAACAAGCCGAAAAGAATGATGATGTTAGGACTGTGTGCATGTTCCCAAAACACAAGATCAGCCTGTAACCTAAAAGCATTATCACTCTTGTCACAACAAGCAAGATAAACATCTGTTCTCACGCAGACCAGTGTCATTTTTCTATAGAAGGGTGCTGCAGGACTTGCGTGCTGAAACATAGCCACATTTCAGATAAAAGGCTCACCTTAATTATTATTTAGGCACCAACGAATGTAAATACAAGTTTTCTATTGAAAAGGAGCATCTAATGACATACATACATAAAATGAAACCCCTCTTAGGTGTGTTGTACTATTACATAAATGTCCCCGTACCTGAAGCGACTGACATGTTTGCACTTGAGTCTGCTATTTGAGCACATTCTAATGATCCCTATATTAGGCGAATAAAAGAGTTTAATAGCTATGCTTTTCAGTAATGCCGGCCATACATGGATCGAAATTCAGCCAATCCAACATGGACTGGCCCGAATTTTGATCCATGTATAAGCAGGCTGGTTGTACACAAGTCGATCTATCGATCTGGATGTGGTTAGTAAGGTTGAACAAAGACACCAGACAATCCAGTTCAACCTGAGTGAGTGTGCCTACAATTGTCCCTATCCCTGTACATTGTGTCTCATTAAGATGCTCATCTATTATATTATTATTTATTTAAGATTAATAATGTTAACCACATGCCGACCGGGCCATAGCCGAAAGACGGCTACAGCGTGGTCGGCTTATTCTGGGTGGGCGTTCTTCCTCCCAGAATCTTGCTCCCGCGCGCCCCCTGGGGCACGCACTCGGGAACATCCGTGACCACCAGGTCAAATGGCAGAGCGATCACATGTAAACAAACCGGCGTCACGCCATGACGCCGGTTCCTCCTTCCCCTCTCTGTACCGATCGGTACAGTGAGAGGGGAGAAGCGGAGTGCGGCAGAGATTGCAGCAGCGCTGTGGGCTGGATGTATAGTGCCCACAGCGCTGCTCTGTGACAGTACTGTGCAATACTCTGCCAATACTGTGCAATACTCTGCCAACACTGTGCAATACTCTGCCAATACTGTGCAATACTCTGCCAATACTGTGCAATACTCTGCCAATACAGTGCAATACTCTGCCAATACAGTGCAACACTGTGCAATACTCTGCAACTCTGCCAATACTCTCCAATACTCTGCCAATACTTGCCAATACTCTGCCAATACTTGCCAATACTCTGCCAATACTCTGCAATAAATTTTAATAGAAACAAATAATTTTTTTTTTTTTTACCAAATTTTCAGTCTTTTTTGATTTATAGCGCAAAAAATAAAAAATCCAGCAGTGATTAAATACCACCAAAAGAAGGCTCTATTTGTGTGAAAAAAAGGACAAAAAAATCATTTGGGTACAGTGCTGCATGACTGAGTAATTGGCATTTAAAGTGTGAGAGCACCAAAAGCTGAAAATTGGTCTGGTTAGGAAGGGGTTTAAGTGCCCAGTGGTCAAGTGGTTAATCACGTATGGCCTTCCCTCGGGATCAGATAGTTATCTCAAACATATTCAATTCTAAAAAAAATGCTAAAGCTTTTAGATATCTATTTGTTGGTGATATGATCAGTTATAATAAATAAAAGATGTTATATTTTATTTATTGCATCAAGGGTGTAATAACAAAGGAGAAAATAAGTCTCAGTCCTAGACTGACTAGGGCATGGGACACAAGACTTGGATTTTTATACAGTGATCCAATTTCCAAGCCTCTGAAGATGTACAAATCCGCATTTTCAGTCTGTCTCTAAATATTCCAGATTAAAAATATATTAAGGACTACAAGGACATAACCACTAGGACATTATTTGAAAATAAATGTCTACGTGGTCCCGGGTCACATGGGGGGATCTTGGAGCTTTAATCCAATAGCCAGCGTAACAAGCCATCCTACCAAACGGCATGGGAATCAGACCTGAGCGAGACTATAGAGGAGAAAGTATGGGTACAGTGGTCGACCATGGTGCGCAAAGGAATACTCAATACCTCTCTGGTGGAAGCGAACTACAACGAGCTGTCCAGATGGTACCTTGTCCCGGGAGGCTGGCAAAACTGTACCCTGGTTCTTCACCCCTTTTGCTTCCGAGGATGTGGGCGAGACGGGGATATGTTTCACGTCTGGTGGTCCTGACTGAAGGTCCAGTGCTTCTGGATCAGAATATTCAACCTTGTCTACTAAGGGACAGGACAAAATATCCCCAAAAATCATAAAACGCCGCTGTTTTCGGACATGTTGAATGAGATCCCCAGACACCTCCGAATCCTCATTTTTAAAAAATGTTAGCAGCTAAAAAGTGCGAGCATGGAGATCTCCCATGGTGCATTAGCTAAACATAACCTATCCTGGATTAGTCAATGAAAAATTGAACAGTAACCTCAGAGACAAACAAGCTAGATTTGAAAACCTGTGGAATCCCTGGATTAAATATCTTCAAGCCCCAATTTTGCGGAGAGGGGCCTGGATGGAGGGAACTAATTCTTGTTTTTTTTCTTTCCTTCTTTTTCTTCTTCATTTTACCCTTTTCTTCTCTGTTCTTATGATTTGTGATTTTAGTTATATGGATGCAAATGGAGAGTCTTTAGAGCCTCTCATACTTCAATATCATTATTGGAGCAAGGTATTGTGCCTTGAGGCGCTAGGAAAACTATAAGGCTAAAAGTGCTCCCACATTTTTTCATGCTACTGCGTTGACACTCGACTGTCCGTTGAAGCAATGTTTTTCGAAGTCATATCGTTGCTGTGTTTTTGTTATAGTGTGATTACATTTATCTTGCTTATGTCCTGGCCAAGCAGTAGCCTGATTTGGTAGGATCAACCTTTTAAACTTATTTTTTTTAGGGCTTTGGAAATTAAAGATTAATTCCTCGATTAATCGTTAATTTTTGTTGATCGATCAAAATGTTTTTGATCGATCAAAATGTTTTTGATCAATCAAAATTCTTTTGATCAGTACTCACCTCACCGCCGGCTTCCGGGTCTTCAGGGAGTTCTGTCGGAGATCCGGTGACATCACAGACATCAACGTCACCGGACTCCTCCCCCCTTCCCCAAGTGCCTCCGTCTGCTAAAGAAGGGAAGGGGGAGGAGTCCGGTGACGTTGAAGTTCTGATTGAACGTAACGCGTATGGGGGAGGAGCTACGCATGACATCACCCGTTGCTGCCCTACGGAACTAACGATTGTCGGCTTTACATGCTGTGTTTTTATCATCTTTATGTGAGTAGTTTGTGGTTGAACACAAAAATTAAATCTTAAGCGGTGAGCACTTAGATCTTTTCTTTCTACCCATGACCTGGCGTTCTTGCTAAGATCTAAGGAGACGTGAGAGAAGTTTATGGTCCGTGTTAACCCTTTTGATACCCGCTTGCATGACCACCTGTTTGCACAGGGGTCCATGCCATAAGGTGAGAGTGATTAGTTAGACCGGAGGTGGAGGGATTGTCACGTTACTGTGGAAAAAAACGACTTACATCAGTGCTACAGTTTGAATTTAAAATGTATTTGTGTGAACTGTGAAGTTAAGTCATGGATTGTGGAAACTAATTAGTGTTGGGTGATTGTATATAGTGTATACTTCATTTACCACTGACTAATGCAGAGTTGTAATGCAAGGAGATCAGCTAAAAGTAGTTGGATCTGTATGTGCGTTATAATTAATCGAAATGAGTAGATTAATCGATGAAAAAAAAATCGATTAATCGAACACGAAAATTTTAATCAGTAACAGCCCTAATTGTTTTGTATTATGCCTACAATGATCTAACCCTTGATCACAATTGAGGGTTTTAGCACAATTCACTGTCATTGTTTTTCATTGGTTGACTTTATCTGGCCTAAAGTGGTTGTAAATGATTACATATACCCACTAAAGTGGCTGGCCTTGTGATACACAGAGATGAAATAAATCCTCCTACATAAATTGTGCCTAATAATCTGCAGTTATCACCTCTCTTCAGTCATTCAAAGTGCAGAATTTATACAGCTTGTCCGAACTTCCAGAAAGTAGGGAGTGGAGAGCTGAAGTTACACTCTGCAGGTTGGAGAGAGCTGATTGGAGGGAAGGGACCCCCCTACCCTTCACACAGGAACAGAGCTGAGGCTGTCAATCAGCTGGAGCTCCCTCCCCTGTCACCTTTTTACCTCTTGGTGTCAGGAAAACGTGTCAGAAGTGACTCATGCAGATAGGGAAAGGAGGCAGCAGACAGAAATGACACACAGTGCTCTGGCCTGAGACAAGTACACGCTATGGAGGGATATGCTTTGTTCATATTTCATGTCTGAGGTTTACAACCACTTTAATTAATACAAATGATTACAATCCGTTTTTTCTTTTTTTTTTTTTGCTACCAAAATAACATTGGGTGATACCAGATAAGTATAAAAATGTATTCATGTCGAGCTTCCTGGCAGTGTGCATTGCCTGCTTGCACGTCTCATGTCTCCCACGCACGTTATAATTCCGGATAATACTGATATTTCACTTAGTTGATTGTACTTCATGTTTATCATGTGATTCAGAGTATTTCTTCAGAAGGCAATGTTATGGCAAGTATCTGTTATGAATTATCAACATGTAAACTCGTAAACTGTTGTTTGAACATAATTACTTTTGGGAAAACATTTTCAAAGGGTTCAAAATAGGGAATTAGGAGGGACATACACAGACTGTTTTAGGCACTACTTTCCAATAATCTCCTCTTTGTGGGGTAACTCGTAGTGCCATATCAATATCATTTTGCCAATTTAATGGGCGATGTAGAAAATATGTACGGATATGGGGACAAACCTAGGCTGTTAAACTGAGTATGTGATGAAAATCGCATAAACAAAGGCTACCGTTAGTTAAAACTGCCTGTCTAAATGATGCTCCTGAGTTATACCCAAATCTCACTTTTAGTCCATGTCTATTTAGAAAATGTCTACGATTTTGTTAGATGCATCTGGATGGAGAATATTAAAGCGAGATCCAGAATGTTTCCCTTTGACACAGCTTCTTACATGTATTGCAATTACATTGCATTTGCCATCTGTTCAATCATGATTGCTAGTAAATTATTGTCTCTTGCATAGAAAGTGTCAAAATGTCTTGAATCATAGTGTTCTTTAAATTTGGATATGACCTTGGACCTATGTGTGTTTATCGTTTGGCGAAATGTTTGCTTTGTCCCATGTATCGTAATCCACATGGGCAGGTCAGTAGGTAAACAAGGAAGTACAATTTACAAAGGTTTGCATTTGTTGGCACTATTACTTAGTGATGCCACCATATGGTCCTTGTGGGTAACATCACAGCTGAGGAATTAAAGGTTGTTATTTAGGGTTGTTATATCTGTCGAATCCTACATCAGATGGGGTTTGTGACTTCCATTCTTGTTAATTGTTGATCTGCCTGATCAATAACAAATAGTGTGTATGCCTTGTATAGAAGTTTGGGTGTACAGGAATCTGTCACTTTGCTAAGGTTATCGATCAAATTGTTCAGTGATCAGGTTGAGTCTCCATATGTATGTGATCTTGATTTTTCACTCCATGTCTAAAAATTTCTATTTGTGAATGTTCAGGAGTTTTTATGCCTATCGTTCTGAAATCACTGTGTCTGTATAGGTTTGTGATTTATTGGTATTGTGTGTTAGTTGTGGTCTATTTTGCTACACGACTGTTATTAGTTATTTTCTCAGGATATCATAATTCCTATATAATATTCTGGTCTGTGTCCATAATTTTTTTCAGTTTCTTCTTAAACCTGCCCTGTACTGCCCATAGTAAGCAGCCAAATACTAAACTAATTTTTCCAGTGCAAATTTGAAACTACAACGAAGAAGTAGGTTGGTTGGTTGGGTGTTAAGGTCAATCCAAATGTTATCCCTTTAGAACACTTTTTCTACATGGGGCTCTATATTAGCCTCAAATTGACATTAATTCTATAAGCACTCACGATGTACAAGACTTGAGAGAATTTTCCTAGTCAGTGTTATAAATATAAACACATTATAGTAATAAACTATAGCAGATGCCTAAAAATGTAAAGGTTGAAGTTTGACCTTCTATGTCAAACATAGAAGGTCAAGCTTTTAAAATCGTTTTATTTAACTTGCTCAAATTTCTTCAAAAGAAACATGCCAAGGCATTTTGGCAATGTTTAATGGTTCTCTGCTCCAGCATGTCACAGTACATGTTGGCATTCACGTTTCCCTCAATGAACTGTAGCTCCCCAGTGCCGGCAGCACTCATGCAGCCCCAGGCCATGACACTCCCACCACCATGTTTGACTGTAGGCAAGACACACTTGTCTTTGTACTCCTCACCTGGTTGCCACCACACACGCTTGACACCATCTAAACCAAATAAGTTTATCTTGGTCTCATCAGACCACAGGACATGGTTCCAGTAATCCATGTCCTTAGTCTGCTTGTCTTCAGCAAACTGTTTGCAGGCTTTCTTGTGCATCATCTTTAGAAGAGGCTTCCTTATGGGATGACAGCCATGCAGACCAATTTGATACAGTGTGCGGTGTATGGTCTGAGCACTGACAGGCTGACCCCCCCACCCCTTTATCCTCTGCAGCAATGCTGGCATCACTCATACATCTATTTCCCAAAGACAACTTCTGGATATGACGCCTGTTCTGAGTGGAACCTGTCCTGTTAAACCACTGTATGGTCTTGGCCACCGTGCTGCAGCTCAGTTTCAGGGTCTTGGCAATCTTCTTATAGCCTAGGCCATCTTTATGTAGGGCAACAATAATTTTTTTCAGATCCTCATAGAGTTCTTTGCCATGATGTGCCATGTTGAACTGTGAGAACGATAACACCAAATTTAACACATCTGCTCCCCATTCAACCCTGACACCTTGCAACACTAACGAGTCACATGACACCAGGGAGGTAAAATGGCTAATTTGGCCCAATTTGGAAATTTTCACTTAGGGGTGTACTCACTTTTGTTGCCAGCTGTTTAGACATTAATGGCTGTGTGTTGAGCTATTTTGAGTGGACAGCAAATTTACACTGTTATACAAGCTGTACACTCACTACTTTACATTGCAGCAAAGTGTAATTTCTTCAGTGTTGTGACATGAAAATATATAATAAAATATTTACAAAAATGTGAGGGGTGTACTCACTTTTGTGAGATACTGTATAAATATAAATATATATTACATAATGGATGATGGGGGGCGGGGGTTCCTATGTCATATATAAATTATATCAAGTATCTAATGTATAATATAATGTATAATAATAATATTAAAATAAAAATAAATCTTTTGTAAAATACACTGGGGGAGTTAACTAAACCTGAGTAGATTCTGGGGCAGCTGTGTATAGTAGCCAATCAGTATCTAGCTGCAGCGTGTTAATATAAGCTTTGGAAACAAAATCTAGATGCTGATTGGTTGCTATGCACAGCTGCTCCAAGTTCTGGAAATTCCAGACTTCGTTAAACTCCCCTCAATATATACAGAGGTACCACTGTTCTAACATATACATGTAGAACATGAAAGGTAATGTCTGTGTAGCCCTTAGAAACCAATTAGAATTCCCTATTAAGCCAGTACTGTCCAAATAATCATGAAAGATGGTCGCTTTGGCTTGTAAAGCTTTGGCTTGTCTGTAGACCATCTGTCAAGAAGGACGTTCTGATCGCCTGGCTGTTTCCAGGAATCTTACCAACAGAATCCCCAGCAGAGGAGCCAACCGGCGCACACTGGTGCACGTTAACGCAGGTGGGCGCACACGGGTGGGCAAGGGCACATATGGGCGCACGCGTGTGCGCGCTAACACTGTCGGGCGCACACGGGTGCGCGCTTATGCTGATGGGTGCACGCGTGTGCGCGAGGGCACTAATGGGCGCGGTAATGATAATGTGAGTGCGCAAACGGATCTTGTCGCCAAAGGGGCTATTTAAAGGGACCTGTCACTTGGCTACCCTGCTGTCCGGTCTACAGTGTTCTATAATAGTTTATAAATTAGAAGTTAAAAAAAATAAAAATCAGCAGGAACATATTAATTAAATGAAGAAGGAGAATAAGGAGTTAATAAGGCTGATTATAGTAAATTAAGGGCTTCTTCCTCTCTGGCTCTAAGCTCTGCTGTAAAGGGACTGGCAGAAGCTAATACACTGCTTACATTATTAATTAAAACGATTAGAGAGAGCGAGTCTCTTCCCTTCACCAAGTTTAAGTGTTCATTTAAAATGTTATATGGGTTAGGTGTTAGAGTAGGTTAACCACATGCCGACTGGGCCATAGCCGAAAGACGGCTACAGCGCGGTCGGCTTATTCTGGGTGGACGTCCGTTGGACCTTGCTCCTGCGCGCCCCCTGGGGCGCGCATTCGGGAACATCCGTGACATCCGAACATCCGAGATCACGGTAAACGGCCGCTGCTAGTGGCCATTTACCACATGATCGCTCCATCAAATGACAGAGCAATCACATGTAAACAAACCGGCGTCATGTCATGACACCGGTTCCTCCCTCCCCTCTCTGTACCGATCGGTACATTGAGAGGGCAGAAGCGGAGAGGGGGAGAGATGGCAGCAGCACTGTGGGCTGGATGTGTAGTGCCAACAGCGCTGCTCAGTGACAGTATTCTACCAGCACTGTGCAATACTCTGCCAGCACTGTGCAATACTCTGCCAACACTGTGCAATACTCTGCCACCACTGTGCAATACTCTGCCAACACTGTGCAATACTCTGCCACCACTGTGCAATACTCTGCCACCACTGTGCAATACTCTGCCACCACTGTGCAATACTCTGCCAACACTGTGCAATACTCTGCCAACACTGTGCAATACTCTGCCACCACTGTGCAATACTCTGCCACCACTGTGCAATACTCTGCCAACACTGTGCAATACTCTGCCAATACTGCAACACTCTGCCAATACTCTGCCAATACTTGCCAATACTCTGCAATAAATGTTAATAAAAACAAAGAATTTTTATTTTTATTTTTTACCGAATTTTCTGTCTTTTTTACATTTATAGCGCAAAAAATAAAAAACCCAGCGGTGATTAAATACCACCAAAAGAAAGCTCTATTTGTGTGGAAAAAAAGGACAAAAAAATTCACAACAGTGTTGCATGACTGAGTAATTGTCATTCAAAGTGTGAGAGCACCGAAAGCTAAAAATTGGTCTGGTTAGGAAGGGGGTTTAAGTGCCCAGTGGGTAAGTGGTTAAGTAGAAAGTAGGTTAAAGCGGTGTTCCGGCCGAAATTATACTTTTTAAATAAAAATACCCCTATAATACACAAGCTTAATGTATTCTAGTAAAGTTAGTCTGTAAACTAAGGTCTGTTTTGTTAGTTTTTAGCAGTAGTTTGTTATTTTATAAACTTGCAGCAGGCCGTGGCCATCTTAAGTGTGGGCATCTGAAGCCAGACTGTATTTCTTCCTGGATCTCATCCTTGCAGATCTCGTACATGCTCAGTGCAGCATAAGCAGTGTAATAGGTTTCAGGTCAGGTTTCCATAGCAACGGCAGTGTCAGAGGAAGTTGCTACCCTTTCCCAGGAGGCATTGCAAACAGGAAATGATGCGATGGGCCACGGCCAGGGAGTAGGAAGTGAAAAATGAATACAGCAGATATACAGTCTGTGCTGAAAAAAAAATAAAAAAAATATCCAATTTGTTTACAGTGCACAGTTTAGTGAGGGATGCTGAAGAGTTGTAAAAGTGGGTGGAACTCCACTTTAAGTAGAAATGATTAAAGAGTAAAACAATCAATGTACATTGAAAAGTTTTTAACAAACTGTTGCAGATTCCTACCTGTTTCTGCTCTGAAAAAAAAGCTGTTTTGTCCACTATGTTTTATGGATACTCATTATAAATGGAAGTGACTAATTTTAATTTTAATCAACTGGGGCACTTTCTGATGTTAATCCCTTTAGAAGTGATTAACCCTTAGGATGCTTTCACATGGCCCGTTATATGTTTGCTCCGGATTCCAGCGGCAAGAACCAACAGATTCTTGCGGCTGCAATGATCGGGGCTTTGCAGCCGCATGTTGTCATTTTGCATGGAATTTTACAGAGAATTACAGTGGCTGCAGATTGAAAAGGAAAGGTAATATTTAATAACATTACATTACAAATTGGCTAAATGCTATATTATTATTTTTTTGCTATATTTTTTTATCAGGGGTTGACACTTGCAATGATAGTACTCAGTATGTGAATTCCTTTGCTATTTTTTAATTCTTTTTTTTTTTTTTTTTTATTCCACATTTACATGGAGACCAGGGGCTTGGAAACCTACAACAGTGTCAGAGTGGTTGCAGCAGCATTTTTAAGATTTAAACCATAGGAATTAAAGGTAAACATTACAGGCACCCCTGCCAGTGTTATAGCTTGTCCAACCTTGGCCAAAACCCTAAGTCAAAAACTACCTTGGCACTGAAAACCAACGTAACACCAAATCAGTTGTTAGTTTCCACTTACTAACTTTTTCTAGATGTAATATGATGGGTTATCATTTTAAACAGCTATTTACTCTGGGTATGTCTTTACAAACCAGCCCCTGTGTGTTGACTTTTCTATCATCTTACAGAGGTGACTTTTCTCCGCATGAGACAAGTTGACACCGTACAACCGTCTCCATTTCACTGCTTGCCATGTCATTCAGCTTGCCAACAAGTACCACAAAACACACAACAGACTACCCACACCGCTGTTTATAGAGATGGATTCAGCTTCTCTTCCACTGAAATCCAATTTTTCCAAACAGTAACAACTACGCTTATGTTACATTAATCCTTTCATCCCAGTCCTTATGCTGCTGAGTTATCAAGTGGTCAATGTTTGAATTAGAAGCAGTATGGAAACACAGTGACAGAAGGTAGTATAGGATAAATGAGAGAAGAGTTTTCTGTTAGGCAGACAATACAAAAGTTTTAATGCATGCAGCATACTCTTAAAATACTGTAGCTGAGCTTATTACAAGCGAGTGACCTGGTTTATGGGTAGATGGGCTTATGCAGGAATCCAAATATTAAGTCTTTAAAATATATGTATGGCCAAAATGTTTGTCTTTAGGCTCAGATAGAATAAATAAGTGTTAAAAGTCTGTCTGTGTCAAATCAATTCTTTTTTTGCTGTGTACCATTTTGGAGATTTCCCTTCATTTGCTGCCCTAGAGAACAGGAAGTGAGAAAAATCTCCCAAAGTGAGGGAAATTCCCCATCTTACACAGTTGTCATTAAATGGTTGAATGATGTTCTTACTAGGATGGGTGGACATACCTCTAGGTATTTTGCTTATCTTTTGATCTTTTGTCAGCAACTGCTTCAGCTGCCTTTAGACAACGGTACCCCGTGATTACTGTGTGTAGTACTGTTTACGTACGTTGGTGAGCCCTTATGCTGCGTACACACGGTCGGATTTTCCGACGGGAAATGTTGGATGTGAGCTTGTTGTCGGAAAGTCCGACCGTGTGTATGCTCCATCGAACATTTGCTTTCCACCAACAAATGTTTACTAGCAGGTTCTCAAATTTTCCACCAACAAAACTTTGTTGTCGGAATGTCCGATCGTGTGTACACAAGTCCGTCGCACAAAAGTTCACGTATGCTCGGAATCAAGCAAGAGGAGCCGCACTGGCTATTGAACTTCCTTTTTCTCGGCTCGTTGTACGTCTTGTACATCACCCGGTTCCCATGTTCGGAATTGTTGGCCAACATTTGTGTGACTGTGTGTATGCAAGACAAGTTTGAGCCAACAACCTTCGAACAAAAATCCACTGTTTTGTTGGCGGAAAGTCCAAACGTGTTTGCGGGGCATTACTCTCACAACAGAAGAAGGGGAAACCAGAGAATTTTATGAATGAATCCATTCGCTAAATCAGCTGGATTCAGCAGAGGAAACCTGTGATCGACGGTGGATGGCGGTTAAGTTTAAGGCCAAAGGACCATGTTTGCCCGCACAGGAAGTATCCCATGCATCTGTGTGCAGACAATCCCATTCATGTCAATGGGATGCACCGGCTACACACACACACACACAGCTGCTGCTCCCAATTTGACGCCCATGGGGTCCCTGTATTCACACTGTCTGCATTCGTGGACAAGCGCCGGCATGGATATCAAATTGGGAGCAGCAGTCTGTCTGTGCAGCCGGTGCATCCTGGCTGACGTGTTTAGAAGGGAAGAAGGTATCGCTTTGAAACTCAACAGCCAGCAGTGGTCCTAATGTCCTCTCCTTAACCTTCTGGAGACCATCAAACACAGCCACTGTCCCCTCAAAAGCTGCCACTGGTCCCATCAAACAGCCACTGTGCCGGCATGGCCACTATCCAACACAGCCACTGTGCCCATCAAAACTGCCACTGAGCCCATCAATACGCAGCCACTTGTGCCCATTATATGCAGCCACTATGCCCATCAAACGCTGCCTCTGTGCAGCCGGTGCATCCTGGCTGACGTGTTTAGAAGGGAAGAAGGTATCGCTTTGAAACTCAACAGCCAGCAGTGGTCCTAATGTCCTCTCCTTAACCTTCTGGAGACCATCAACACCTAGACCGATTGCCACTATTAGGAGGCTTTCACAAAGCGATTTTTCTTCACACGTTTGTGAGTAGTTTTTAATCAGTTTTTATCAATACATTTATAAAGGATAATGGACACAAGGCCGGTGCGCCCTCTGTTCTTTATTTATTTTATGACTGCTAGGATACCCCTATCCTGGAGGACAGCAAGGCCTGAGAAATTATCCCCTGAACACTAGACCATCCGGACATCACACTTATGCACAAGAGTATTTGTTTGTTTGCTGCTATGTAAATCCTGGTGTCTTAGCATTTCTTGGCTGTGTTCATAAATGTCTGACCCATATGAGAGCCATGCTGCTTCTCCCCTTGTGAATTTCTACAATGTTGCCGTCTGAATACTGCAATATCCACTTTAAGTAATGCGTAAGTAAAAAATATTTAATTATTAATACCTAGTCAAAAGAAAACAAGATTTAAAGTGACCATAAAATAAATAATCTGATTGTGCAATCCCCTCTAGATCTACAATTTACAATGTAGTGCCTGAATTCATAAAAATGCAACGGACTGGTAAGGTGTGTTCTTTCTTTTTTACATTATTTCTTATTACAGAAAACATACAATTAGATTGTATAGTGATGTCCAGCTTAAGAACCGCCTTGAAAATTGAGAAGCAGACAGACTTTTCGGACCTGATCATCACAGCTAACTATATGATCAAACGTGGCCAAAAAAATGTGGACACTCCTCCAAATGATTGAGTTCAGATGTTTCCAGTGAAGGGTACTGTTAGTGCTACAGCATACAAAAATATTTTAGAAAATCATGTGCTTTCAACTTTGTAGTAAAAGTTTTGGGAAGGCCCTTTCTTGTTCCAGAATGACAAGGCCCTGTGCACAAATCCAACCCCATAAAGACATGGTTTGGAAAGCCCTGACCTCAAACCTACTGAACACCTTTGGTATTATTTGGAACAATCACGGTGAGCCAGTTCTTCTCACCCAATATCTGTACCTAGCATATTTGGCTGAAAATGCACAATACAAGAATTAATGCTCCTTTGGCTGAAACCGTTCCAGAAGAGTTGAGGCTGTAATAGCTACAGAATGGGAATGGGGGAGGGAACCCTATACTATGTTCCATGATTTTGTAATAGGGTATCCAACAAGCACATATAGGTGTGATAGTCAGATTTTCGCAAGCTATTGGTGATGTAATGTATACTTACCAACACAATGGAAATCCACGGTTCGATACATGTGGCTACCCCAGCACCATACTGTCTCTTCTTCAAAAGCTGGAAGTGTTGCCCCCACACATGCGCTACAATTGTTTTTCATTTCATTAAAAGGCCTGCACCCTCCTTGCTGTGTTTATTATGAGATGCATGAAATTTCTCATTCAAGTTTTTTATTATCGTCATTGAAAAATTATTACAGTATAATCATCATAGAAAAATCATTACAATATAATTCACAGTGAAATAAAAATATGTGAACACAGTCTATTGGTTAGTTTACCACTGTGGTGATCGGAACTAACAATATAGAGAAATTAAATATAGAATAATATAATATAAATTTTAACTTTGACCATATCCATAAAATTTCAAGTAGTTCTCCTGCCCATTTTATGATAGGCTAAAACCTCACGCCCCCTTTGACACCCCAAAAGGGATCACGCTGTGTCCCAGGAGGGGTGAGGATCCTCTCTCTCATCATCCATTTTTCCCTATAAACTTCTATTTGAGAGAGAGAGGAGATAGTATTAACATCCTGTGATATTCAGCTCAAAGATTATTGCAGATTTTAACAGGGGTATCGTATAATGTTCCCATCATACTAGAGCAAAGCCTAACATCCTGACCTTAGAATGATAAATTAGTATGTAACCTGAGAATTCCTATGTAACTTAAAGTGGAGGGCCACCCTGAAAAAAAAAACTTCATAAAAATGTTAATAAAAATTTAAAAGGAAAAAAAATATATATATATATTTTTTTTTTACTTACCAGAAATGGCTGTTGCTAGGCAGATTGTCCTAATCTGCCTCTTCTTGTTCCGCGGAGCTGTTCGGTCTTCTGCTCCTAGCGCCGTCTTCTAGTGAATGGGGCGCGGTGTGTTATGGGAACTGTGTGTCCCACAACACAACGCGTTCCCCATTCACAAAGCGATGCGCGACTCGCGCATGCGCAGTAGGAAACGGGCAGTGAAGCCAGCAAGGCTACGCTGCCTGTTTCCCTTAGGTGGAATGGCGGCACGGGAACCGAGACCCGAGGGACGATCGGTCTCGGGCGGCCGACATCGCAGGCACCCAGGACAGGTAAGTCTGCTTATTAAAAGTCAGCAGCTACCTTCATTGTCATTCTTTGTTATTTTCTATTTTTCATTTTTTCCTTTCTCCTCCCTGTGCCGGATGTATATGAGTATATATGATTGCCATATTGTTACTTACGAACATGAGAATAATGTATGAAGCAAAGTTAATTGTTTGTATTGTTTGTGTTTTGTTCTGTCAAAGAAAAACCAATAAAAACAATCTGTTAAAAAAAAAAAAAGTCAGCAGCTACAGTGTTTGTAGCTGCTGACTTTTAATTTTTTTTTCCCGGCTGGCCCTTCCCTTTAAGGAAAAATTATACTGTTCCTATAACAGAAAAATCAAATATTTGAAAGGGAAAAGACTGGAGAAGAAGAAAAAAAGATAAAGGAATAGTGAGGAAAAGAGTATAGAATGCCTATCTGTCCGATGTGAAGATCAAAGATCAGCGATTCGTGTTGCTCCCTATGCCCGTTATCAGAGAAATTCCCATAAACCGAGCCCAGGGTTCCCATGTGGCTTCAAATTGTGTAGTCTTATCCAACAAGAAACTGACCATTTTTTCCTGTTCCATTATACATGAAATCTTTATTTTCATGGACAATAGAGATACCGAAGACCTCTTCCAGAGATGCATGAAATTTCAATCAGGGAGAGATAGTTTGAAAGTAAACAGCGTCTCCTATGTTCTTTTTTTTTAAAAAAAAGCCATCATGCTGTTTACCTATTCTTCTAAATTAAGTCTCCTAAGGCCCTACAGATAGCACAGTTGTCAACATATTATGCCCCGTACACACAGTCAGAAATTCCGACCACAAAATCCGTCGGATTTTTTCCGACGGATTTTGTCCGACACTGGTGTTGCATACCCACGGTCGGACAAAGTTGTCGGAAAATCTGATCATTCTGAACGTGATGACGTTCATTGCATACGACGGAACTACTTAGAGGCCAGTAGCCAATAGCTTTGGTCTTGTAATGTGATCTGAGCATGCGTGGCACTTTGTCCGTCGGAATTCGCTACACACGATCGGAAAAAGTCCGACCGGACTTTGTTGTCGGAAAATTTGAGAGCAGGATCTCAAATTTTTTCCGCCGGAAATTCCGCCGGAAAAAGTCAGATGGAGCCCCCACATGGTCGGATTTTCCGACAACATGGTCCGATAGGACATTTTCCGTCGGAAATTCCGACCGTGTGTACGGGGCATTAGTATGTATGGTTGACGAAGATGATGTTTTGGATGAAACCTGTCTAATGTCTATGGGCACCTAAAAGCCCAGCAAATGATGGAAATAAAACCGGGACTCTTTAAAATAGTAAGATATATAATCTTACAGTTCTCTATTTTTGTAAACTTCCCCCGGTCCCATCAAAAGTGTCCTATGCTCAGCAATGTGCTGCAGTGAAAGACCACCGGCACCCCCCCTTCTGAGTCAGACCTACAGTGAAGCAATCAGGAGGGAGCGTTAGCGTTGGATTCAATTTTGTAGATCTGGCTTAACAGGGAGAGTGTCAGGCCGCTGTAGAAAGACAGCTCCCTGCGGATTGCAGCACTGTAGGACTAATGCGGCGTACACACGGTTGGAATTTCCGATGGAAACAGTCCGATGGGAACTTTTCATCGGATTTTCCGACCGTGTGTATGCCGAACTGTCTTTTTCTGTCGGAATTTCCGACGGACTTTGGATTGAGAACCTGTTCTCAATTTTTCCGACGGAAAACCTTTCTATCGGATTTTCCGATCGTGTGTAGGCAGTTCCGACACGCAAAATTCCGACGTATGCTCGAAAACAATTCGACGCATGCTCGGAAGCATTAAACTTCCCTTCTATAGTGCTGTCGAACGTGTTTTATGCCGCTGTGTTACAGACCGTCGGAATTTGGTGTGACCGTGTGTAGGCAAGACAGTTTGAGCAAAATTCCGTCGGAATTCCGACGGGAAAACCATCAGAGCTTTTTCTGGCGAGAATTCCGACCGTGTGTACGCGGCATAACTGAATAGGCGATATATCACAGCGATATACACTATGTATATCATACATAGAGAGGCCGCTGCTCTCACACAGGACACAGCAGCCATTCTCTGCAGAATACTGCTGAGCATAGGACTCTTCTGCAGGAACAGGGGAGATTTATTAAAATAAACAACTCTGAGACACATCGCTTTCTATTTTGAGAAACCCTGATTTGATGTGTAAGGTTTGCTGATAAACTACAATTGGGATCTAATATTTATGATGTAAAGAAAAAGCTCTATTATGTTTAAAATTGTACTCTCTGCTTCCCTTCCACTGTGTGCAGGTTAAACCAAGCACATCAGGAATGCACCAAATATATTCTTGACAATAAATCCCGGAGGAGCGAGAGACAGGTTTATTTTAGGGCATGTTTTACCAGATTTGCTTGAGTAAAAATGTTTACAGTCTGAGCGAAAAAAGGCACCAGAAGATTATATCTGGAAAAGGGAGAGACGTGTAGAACGAAGAAAATATTGTGATTAGCAAAACCACTTCCACATTCTCACTGGAGACACAGTCCTCTGGTTTTATTTATGGTTTGCGGACAAACAGGGGGGTTCTGCTCTGAGGTACAGCCACTTGTGCAGGCACTCGAGATAAGAGGATATGAAGTAGAATCTCTTGCCCACATAAATACATTCTGGGAATGGATGGGTACAGCATGATGGTGATCTCCTTAATAATGACCACAGATGTCACATGTCCAATTTATTTTACTTTATGTGTAATTGCTAAACAATCCTTTTACTGGTCACGGCAGCAAAAAGTTGTATTCCCCTAATGTGGAAACAGACAGATCCCCCAGGAGTAGCAATGTGGTTGAAAAAAGTAGCGGACATCTATAGGATGAAGGACCTGGTAGCATCTGACAAAGCCTCAGGGAACAATATCTCAAAAAATGGTACTACTGACTTGAATTTTATTTCTCGGAGGAGTACGCGAGATTGACGACTTGAGCGATGGGGTATGTTGTACTCCGGACTCAGCAAGACGACCGAGCTGGGGGGAGCTGGAGGACGGACTATCCCCCCCCCCCCCCCCCCCCCACCCCCCTGTCCACCCCCTATTCGTTGACTCCTTTCTTCCTATCGTTCGGCTTTCTCCTGCTTCTTTACCTTTTCCCCCACTCTTCTTTCTTTTCCTTCCTTTCTTACAAAGAAAAGTAAGTCGACTCATGGGTACACTTTTGATTAAAAAATGTGAACAGAACTAACCAATGCTATAGAACATCACAGCGGAGGGGGCGAGGGGTTACCTGCCCCCCCTCCTCATTTAGATGGATATCGGGGAACACTCGACCTAAGTTCCAGTGGTTCATAACTATCTAACAACTCTCAAGTCGAGGGATAAAAATGTTGAAGTTAACAGATGGTTGATGTCCTTTGTTTCAAAGTTTATATTTGTATGTTAACTGATTATCTCACAAATAAAGAATAAAAAAAAAAAAAACAATAATTTTACTTCTAAAAGTGCAGTTTTTGTCCCTGAAGGAAACATACAACTAAAGGCAGAAACCCAGGCTTTGCAGTCTACTACTTGAGGTGGCGAGCAAGAACCAGGTCAGTTCTGAGTCTATGTGCACATTTGCATGTGTGTGTGCGGGTGTCTTCAAAGTGCAGGTCCAGCCAAAACAGTTTTCTTAATTTTAGATAGTATGGGGAAGGGTTAGAACCCTTGTCGGAAAATGTGTCCAGGCTCCTCGGCCTCCTGTTTCCGGGGTTTTGGCCAGATAGGTATGTTCCAGCACGCTTAGTGAACCTGCCCTAAAGTTTGGCGCTTCTGGATGAGGGTGCACTAATTTATATTTACAGTCACAGTGGTTAATATTACGAAAGACGCGAGCATCGCCCTACTGTATAAATCAGTGTACATTCTCCCGTATCACACACAGACCTTAATATATTTAATGTTTTTAGCGGCCAAAATCGCAATTGCGACCTCATGGAAAAGCCCAGTTATAGATATAGCTTTAAAGTGGTTGTAAACCCTTTAAAAAAAAAAAAAAACCTGCAAGACAAAGGCATAATGAGCTAGCTCATTATGAATTACTTACCTGAGATCAAAGCCCCCACAGTGGTCCTCGTTCACCGCTCCGGCGGCCGAAACCTCTCCGGGGGGCTAGTTCCGGGTAAAGCGGCTCCGGGGCTGTGATTGGCCAGAGCCACGATGACGTCACATGCGCGCGGAAGCCGCCGGTAACGGCACAGTGCAACTGAAGAAACGGTACGTACGTGCCATTGCTTCAGTTTGCTTAAGTGTGCATGTGACAATGACGTTGGCACATGCAAATACAGGGGATATCTCATAAACCATGCAGGTTTAGGAGATATCCAGTGTAGCTACAGGTAAGCCTAATTATAGGCTTGCCTGTAGTATAAAGTGGTTGTAAAGGGTTTACAGCCACTTTAATGAAGTGTAAATTCACATGGATAATGCTAAAAGAAAAAATAATGAGACAAGCAACCCCTCTTTGATATAATGTGGCTGGCCTAGCTATGATTTCCTGATATACGCTGCTGACTCCAAGAATGGTCATTGGATATATCTAGGACGGACTCACCATCTTCTACTTTCTTTCTCTTATTCTCTCTTATTCTTTTTCTTTCTCGTTAGCCTGGTAGTAATTTCCTCTTCTGCTTTTATCTCCACGTATGTTATCAATGATATTGATAGTGGAGGGGGGGGGGGTCACTCCCATAATAGTCAGGATTGATGCTTGACCATGGAAAGTGATTAAAGCGATTCTGCACTGACAGATTCCAAAAAATGTTTTCGTTCCATCTTCAAAGTAATACTAATAAAAGAGACGTACTTCTTTAAGTTCTGCAGCGTTGCTTCTTCCGGTTTTCTTTGTAAAGATAACTTATAAAGACATCTACCATTTTGCAGACCATTTAATAGGGGTCCATATTTTTGACCAAATAGCCCTATTGTACACCACAGACGGTCTCGTACAGCCGCCCTTGTAAAGGCCTTTTTAGCTACAATGGGGCTATGGGGTTCATATTAGGAAAATGTTTGTCTGTTTGTTCTTTTGGGTAATGTATGCAGATATATGACTCCATTGACAAATCGCTTCATTTGTAATGGTCTTTTCAGGTCACCCCCCACATTGTGTATCCGCTATGATATTTGTACAGAGCTTTGCGAGGACTGTTCGCTGCTCTGCTTTGAATTGTTTTCTTTTTTTGGGGGGAAAATAATTCATAAAAACGAACCCTTGTCAGGTTTTTTCTGATCTTCGGGCGCTGTTGCAGAGATTTCCCAGAATTTCCTGTCCTGCGACAGGCAGTGAGGGAAACTTTCCAAAAACAATACAGAGAGAAATTTAAAAAAGTCCTTGCTCAGTAGAGTAGAAGAAGGCTTGATTTTCCCTTACTTCCTGTCCTGCTGACAATGGCTTCATCAGACAAGACTGAGGGAAAATCTCTTTGACGGAGCTCCAAATAATACTAAAAACCAGGCAGGAATACATGGCATCCCAACATGAGCAGTCAAGCGCCTCGAGGCGATTCAGTTCGCAGTTGCAGCGCTATACAAATCATTCATTCATTCATTCATTCATTCAGGAATTCAAATAATTTCCCAATCCCCTCAATACTAGAAAAAAAAGTATTTGGAGAGACATAAACGTTAATGTTTTTGTTCTATTTTTAACTTAGTTTAGTTTTTTTTGGGTTCCTCCGATCTGCTAAAAACAGTGAATTTAAAGCGGAACTTCACCCAAAAGAAGAAGTTACGCTCTTCCTCCTCCTCCTTGATACTTGATTTTGGCAGGTACCCACTCTCGCTTCACCTAGTATTGGTGCCGATACTAAACATTTGCACTCGTGCAAGTGCTCCGATACCTAAAACAAATAAATTTTTCATACAAAAGGAATGGGCTCAAATCGCACTGCAAAGAATAGCATGTGATTTGAACAGGAACGCGGCACGATTCCTGTCCGAATCACGTGCTGTTTTCTACACCGCTCCTGTGTGAACCAAGGCAGAAGTCACTATGACAAGCTTGGGCTCACACAGAAGCGATGTGGACAACCACATTTGATTCGGACAGGAATCACACCACATTCCTGTTCAAATCACATGCAGATTTTTTGCAGTGCGACTTGAAGCTCATTCATTTTGTATGGGCACAAATCGCACCGCACAAAAATGTATCTGTTTTAGGTATCGGGGCATTTGCACAAGTACAAATCATTGTGCAAATGTTTAGTATCCACACTGATACTGGTATTGGTATCAGTGCAACACTACTTTATTGTCTCACTTGAGTTATTAAAGATGTAAACTTTTGGGATAACTCAGATCTCATTATAGGGCTTTGTACATTTCATCAAAATGGTTCTGAAACTCACATAAAAACATGAGTATCAGAACCATGTTTTAGAAATGTATAAAGCCTAAAGGGACCTGAGTTATCCAGAAAGCTTACATCCTCAAAGGGTATCACTTAAACTTCAAACTTTCCAAACTGTCTGCATTAATCAATGGCTAACACAGTACATCACTATATATATACTGTACACTATATATACTGTACACTATATATATATATATATATATATATACTGTATACACACATAATCTATTGTTCATACTACTTTGGTGACTGTATATTGGTACCCTTTGTGTATTCCAGCATAAGTGGAGCATCCTATAGATCAGGGCTTCTCAACCAGGGTTCCATGGAACCCAAGGGTTCCTCCAATGGTTGCTAGGAATTTCTTGAGCAATAACCAATTTTTCCCTCTCAGATAAGTTCCCAGTGACACCAATGATCTTTTTAGCTATCTGTAGGGGGGGAATTCTTCCCCAAGACTATAGATGTAAGGAGCACTCTTCCACTGACCATTACACCAATGTATCATGAGTTGTAGCCATTTTTAACAGGGGTTCCCTGAGACCGAAAGGTTTTTACAAGGGTTCCTCTGTGTTGAAAAGGTTGAGAAAGTCTGCTATAGATGCTGAATGTAAATATTTGGCAGTGTCCTTAGCATCTGAGTCTTAGCATATAAGTCTGAGTAGACCGGATAACATCTCTGCACTTGTCCTATCTGGCAGTTGGTTCCACACTCACACTTCTTGTTCCTACATCAGATACTCATCTCCATGTGGAATTTTTCATTTGGGGGTTAGAGGGTGCAGCCAATATTATTTTTGGTTTGTTTATACCCTATAAATATGTTATCTCAGAGCCAATGGAGATATACAATAAAAGAGTATTACTTTAGTTTGGAGTCCAGCTGCTTTATGTCTTTGCGATGTTTTAAGAATGCATTTTTTTCTCTCTCTCTCTGAGACATACTGGCTGCTGTGTACTTCATGATGACAGCTCAGATGCACTGTACACAGGCAGGCTTCCAGTGTAAGTGCACGGTTATTTAAACAAGCGCCCATCGGAACTGCAGCCTCCGTGGGAATTCGATGAAATTAGCAGCTCAAAGGGCTCCCCGTGTCTATTTTTAGCAAAAACAGCTTTAAATTGAAGAACATGGGAATGACACACAGAAAAAAAAAAAAGACTATGATCTTTGACCAAATAGAAGAGAGCTAGCACGCAGCATTGTTTACAGGGACAAGGTCATTCAAAGAAGAAAAATATATCCAGATTTGTATTTTCAGGTCACTTTTTTTCTTTTGTATCAACATGTTTTATATTATAAAGAAGCATGATAAATGAATATGACTGCTTAAATCTCCACCAACATACCTACACCCTACCTTTTTGTTCCACCCAAGACATTCTAACTTCACGGCTAATGCTAAACAATTATGGTGCCCACACACTGCCTCTTATTTGTAAGCAAGAAAACATATTTGAATACCACTTGTGTTTTTTTGGTCAATGGTTAACCTTTGTATGGTTAGGTAGACATTGGTAATGGGAACCTTAGAGCAACAGATGTATTTATGTTTATTTACCGGCCCTTAGTTATATAATAGCTGTCAGCAGGAGCCTTCGCGGGGACTGGAGGCTTTTTTTCTTTTTTTGGGTCGGTGGGCGTCATGATTGACAATGGATCTACAACAGGGGACATTTTTTTTTGCTTAATAAAGGGATTGTCAAAAACTTGTGTTGTGTTTTTATTTACTTTTTACACTTTTTAGGTGAATGAGTAAATCTACTATGTACCCCTACTCATTCACATATGGGGGGGTGGGATCTGGGGGCCTCCTTGTTAAAGGAGGCTTCCAGATCCCGATAAGTCACCCGGCCCGACCCCCCACAGCCACCAGCCAGGGTTGTATGGAAGAGGCATGGGAATACACATAGGAACAAGGTGCTTTGGGGGGCAGAGGGCCCCAAAGCACCCCCCTTGTTGAGGGCATGTGACATGGTATGGTTTGGGGGTGCGTTTGCTCGTCCCCCCTTCTTTCCTGACATGCTGGGCTGTATGCCCAGGTATAAGTCTGGTATGGCTCTTGGGGCGTCCCCACACTGTTTTTTTTTCTTATTTTGGCATGGGGTTCCCCTTAAAATCTATACCAGACCCAAAGGGACATTGAGTTCACGTACGACAAATAGTTTATAGTCTGCACATCCAGCTTTTTGTCGGATGGAAAATCGGAATCGGCTGTCAAAAGCACCATACTAATGATCCGAAAATCGGCAGATCGTTCATCGGACAAAATTTTACTTATGATTTTCGTATCGTGTGTACGGGCCTTAAGGCTGGCAATAGACGGTTCGAATCATGATTCAAGATTTAAATCATGTATGGGCAGGTTGAATGTACCAAGTTGATCGATCAATTAACTTGGGTACAACCAGCCTGCTGGATTTTACTTGTGATTATCGCTAGCCGCTATAGCCACTAACAATAATCACTGTCTTCACCCGGTGGGGGCGGCTTCCCCCGCCAGGAGAATACAATGGGGTTGATTTACTAATGGCAAATTGACTGTGCACTTTGCAAAGTTCAGTTGCACTCTGAAAGAGCGTTTGCGCCAGAGCTTAGTAAATGAGAAGAAGCTCTGGTGACTTCCATTATCCAATCATGTGCAAGCAAAAATGCTGTTTTTTTTATTTTCCTTGCACGTGATTGGATAATGGAAGTCAGCAGAGCTTCTGCTCATTTAATAAGCTCTGGCGCAAACACTCTTGCAGAGTGCAACTGAACTTTGCAAAGTGCACAGTCAATTTGCCATTAGTAAATCAACCCCATTGCAGTCTCCTGTCGGGGGAAGTCGCCCCCACCGGGTGAAAACAGTCATTATTGCTAGTGGCTTAATCGGCTAGCGATAATTCTTTGCAAAGTGAAGCTTTACCTCATTTACTAAACTCTGGAGCAACTGCACTTGCAGAGTGCAATTGCCTTTAGTAAATCCACCCCTATGACGCGGCAGGAAAGATTCCTTTGTCAGCACTGTCTGTGTTGATGGGGGAATCATGGAACTTTTTTTCTGGCAACTCACGGTTGCAGGAAAGAAATTTGCACCGTCTATGACCTGCCTTACATCGCTGCTGCTAATTGCAAGGCAGTGATTTATCATAGAGATCCTACTGGGAAGTGGGAAATGCTGCCACTGGCAGGATATCAAGATAAGAAAATTTGCAACAAATTAAAATAGCTTATGAAAACTGTATACAGTAAAACATAATGCCAAATGCACTGAAAATGAATTTTAGATTTACATACATGTTACTTTACAGTTCCTTGCGGTTGATTTAGTAAAACCGGAGAGTGCAAAATCTGATGCAGCTCTGCATGGAAACCAATCAGCTTCCAGGTTTCTTTGCCAAAGCTTAATTGAACAATCTGAAGTTTGAAACTGATTGGCTACCATGCACAGCTACACCAGATTTTGCACTCTCCAGTTTTAGTAAATCAACCCCAATGTTCTGATTTGAGGAAGACAATATGGAAACCCAGTTAACCTACCAATGTGGGCTTTGATTACCTCTGAAACAGAAGGCCACAGTGCTCCATCTAAGCCACAATGCTGCCTATATTGTGTCATTTCATACAAGAAAGCACTTTGGATAATCATTTGTCAACTTAATTTAGCTTTTAGTTACTTTTTCATGTTTCATTGTTATAAATTTAGCATTTGCTAGGATGACGGACATTGATTGGCTTAGGTGTTTTCTATTGTTAGTTTTCTATTATTAGATGATTTAGCTTCTGGTGTCCAGGTTCTCATAGTTCATAGCTTATAGCACATGTTTTTGATGAAAGCTACTGTAGAGAGAGTACACGATTTGGCTGCCAGGACTCGATGGACTGGTAACTCCACAGAAGCTGGTAGAACCATAGGTTCAGTGATCACATGATGTATTTTACATTGACACAGTAAAATAGTAAGATTATTTTGCTTTGGTGTGTGATATCTGCAGTGCCTATGGATGGCTGTAGGTGTGCAAAGTATCACCCCAAAACAAGAGGCTAGGAGATATTTGCCCATCCTTACACAGATGTACTGAAAGCCAGGATGTGTCATAATCTTCACACAAAGCTGAAGAAGAGCATCAAAGGTGTTCCCCATCCCACAGTCTTTTGTGTAGAAGAATGGAAGATTGATTGACCCTGGTTGCAACAAGCTTTTTTTTTTTCAAAATGTTGAAAAATTTCCTCATGTAAAAGCAGACATCAGACTGCCTGTAATACTCAATATTTCCCTCTAGCACAGGAGTGTCAAACTCAATTTCATTGCAGGCCGCATCAGTGTTATGGTTGCCCTCAAAGGGCCGGTTGTATCTGCAAGACTAGACATCCAGAGCACCCCAACCCATTGTCAAATCCCCCCCCCCCCACCATCAGAAGTCAAGAGTCCAACACCCTCCCTTTCATCGGACAAAAGTCCACACATGCTCGGAATCAAGTAAGAGCCGGAAGCGCTCGGTCTTGTAAAACTAGCGTTCGTAATGGAGATATCACGTACATCTTGTACGTCACTACGTTCGGAATTGTAGGCCAACATTTGTGTGACCGTGTGTATGCAAGACAAGTTGGAGCCAACAACCTTCAAACAAAAATCCACGTTTTTTTTTGTCGGAAAGTCCGATCCTGTGTACGGGGCATAAGCCATCTTGTGTAACCTGTGGAGTATTACACTGTCCACAAACTCATACAATGTTTTAGTGAATGGAGAATGGGTGTACTGTATACTGAGTCCTGAATAAAACAAAATGTCCCACAGAAATAATAGACCTGCAAGCAGCATCATTTATAAATATATGGCAATATTAGTGTGCTAGGTTGGTACTCCACACACGGGCCTAGTTCAAACAAGCTTCAAAAAAATGATTAGCAAACATCTTCTCACGCTTCTGTCATTTTGGCAAATGAGGTAGTGCCCACAAGAGAATATGGTGGGTATTCTCTTGATAAATAGCATTATTTGCATTTGTTTACCCCAGGCATTTGTGGTTACCATTTCTCTTCTCTTGCTAAATGTAGTATTTAACAAGCATTTGCAGAGTGTTATTTTCCTGCTTAGCAGGATACCAGGCTGATCTCAGAAGCATTGGACAAAGCTTAGCTGGCCCTCTTTAAATAGTCCATAAATACATAGTAATGCCGCCTGCGTTTGAGAAGGTGAAAAGAACAAGGTGTTCTTTGTCAACGTCCTTATACAAGACCCTACAAGTATTTTATAAACAGCTGCAACTATCTCTAGCTTCAAAATAGCTCTAGCCTCAGATGTTTGTTGAAAATGGTGCACAATTTATGTCTTGGTAGAAGCTACATTTTTCGAGCTTACCAGATTTTTTCCTTGCTGACTCAACTGTCTGTGTAGTACATAGAACAAGGACATGCCTCCCAACTTTTTGAGACGGGAACGGGGGACACCCATTAGCAATATTATGTAGGCTTAGGACACACCTCCGGTCACACCCCCTTAAAGGAGAATTTTAAAAAAATGGTTAGTTAAACCCAAAAGTTACCACTACTATTCCTTTGAAAATTACATATGCAGCAATTTAGAAATTGGATGAAAGGTTTAGCACTGGGAAACCCTTTTTGTAAGATAAAAAGTGCATTTTATATACAGCTATATAGATTAGACCATAATGAGGGACAAATGAGGAGGAAAGAGGGACAGGGAGACATTGTTCCAAATTAGGGACCTCGAAATCAGGGACATTTGGAAGTTATGGAAGACATCCAATAATATTCAAACTGGGTGACACTCCAGGATGAATATTTTGCTTTTGCAACCAATGCTGGAGAATGGAGGATACAGAAACTAAGAATGCCATTTGTAGTGCAGATGACAGGGTTCTGGCAATACATAGGAAGATGAACATAAAGAAACGAAATTCCTATTGCTGTGTTGATGTCACATGACCAGATCTGTTGACTTGAAACAAAATATTATTATTATTATTCATGTAAATCATGTTACTCATGTATTGTTTATCAATATTTTTAGAATTCATGGGATATCCCATTGTGCTGCTTGCAAGGCCCTGACGAAGTGGAACTATTCACAAAACGCGTAGGCCACATCTTTTCTAACACTAATCTCACAAAGATTGTAACTTTTCTTAATCTTTTTATTTTTAGAAGGCTACAGCTTATATATCTTTCCATAATATGTGTATTCTATTTTTTCTTTGTACTCCTCGGAGGCACAATTAAAGTCCCACCCCGTTCTTTCCTTTTTTTGAAACACAGTTGCATATTCTTAGGGGATGGTGCTTCTGTAGGAGTATTTGTGATTCCACATCCACCCCAACCCCTACACATATGCATGAGACAATAGCATTGCAGAAGTGGATGCAGTGTGCCGTACAGAACCCTTGAAGAAGAGCCATGCACATAGGTCAACAGTGATGAGAATCAGATGAGTAGACATGTGCACAATAGAAAAATTTGTTTAGTTTCGTTTTGTTTCTGTTCGTTTTCGTTGATTCGTAACAATTCATAATTTCGTAAGTCGTGGGTGTTCGTATTCGGACTCGTTCGTATTTTCGTAAGAGTTATTTTTTCGTTGATTCGTATTTCCGTTTAATTTTTGTTCATTCGAAATTCGTATTTTCGTTATATTTCCTATTGGGACACATTCGTATTTTCGGAAGACTTATTTTTTCCTTGATTCGTATTTCCGTAAATCTAATTTTCGTTGATTCGAAATTCGTATCTTCGTAGATTTAATTACATTCGTACTTTCGTGAGATTAACTGCCTCATTTATTCGTATTTTCGTAACATTGTTTTCGTAGATTCGTAATCGGAGCATAATTCATAATTTTACTTAATGTGTATGCTATTTATATGTTTAAGAAACAAAGAATTTCTCTCTCACAAGTCAGAACTTAACTCAAAAATCCACCAAAAACACAGTGCCTCCGACCCAACCACACCCTATCTGGACTCTGGATGGAATATTTCAGAATCAGAACTAACATTCGTTCTTTCGAATTCTCGATCAGCAGAATTTTCGTTATTTCGTATTTTCGTTGTTTTGATTTCCTTTTTTCCGAATATTCGTAATTTAGATTTTTCGTTCATTTTGATTTTCCTTATTTTAAATCTTTGTTCGGTATTTTCGTTGTTTCTGTTTTCGTTTTTCGGATTTTCATTCTTTCGTAGTTTCGTTGTTTCTAATTTAATTATTTCGTATTTTCGTTGTTTTTCATATTCGTTCTTTTCGATAGTTCGTTTTTCGTTAGAATTTTTTGTAAACCATTCGTTCATTCGTATGCTTACGAATTAACGAATATAACGAGTTTTAACGGAAAACTAATTCGTAACTAAACGAATTGCACATGTCTACAGATGAGGAACCTAATATTTTCTTCTGGAGGGACCCTTTGGACTTTATGTCTGCCACTGATCACATTTTTAATCACATTTTCCTACAAAAAATATGAGGACAGATGGATGATTTGCTGGCATCAAGCTGCAATTTTGAGGTTTTGTGTGAATCTCACAACTTGCGTTTTGTGGAGATTACAAGGCCGATTGCTGCGCTGCTTTCTAATATGATTTCAGCCTTAATTTCACGTGCACTGACTTCTTGTCTATGTGTTTAATCATGCTAGCTCTAATCTGCTGAGCGGATGTTGTGATTGATTCTGTATGTGAACATTTGCTGAACACACAGGGCCAGCTTAGAAACTTTAGATCTTAATAAGTGTGTGTCCTCTTTTGTACTGTATGACCCTGTACAAGGGTCTGTGGAAATCTTCTGTCATCTGTATTAAAGGGATAATCAGACAAAATAAAAGGAAAGCATTGCTCTCCCACAATAACCAACCACATACTTGTTTTTTTCCTAAAAGTACTAAAAACTGAGAAATCTGAGTGGGACAAGCACTATGTTTTTTTCCAGAATTTAGGTGTGTTTAAAGAGAAGTAACCATTCTAAAAAAAAAAAATTAAAAGTCAGCAGCTACAAATACTGCAGCTGCTGACTTTTAATAATCGGACACTTACCTGTCCAGGGTGCCCTATGCTCGGTGGCGCCGGCATTGTAACTGAAGCCACAGCCGGGCACCCACTGCGCATGCGCGAGAGGCGATGCGCGCTGTTATTGGCCACGCAATCATCTGGGACCTGTCACGTGTCCCAGATGATTGACCAGAGGGAGGGGGCAGAGCTGAGTCCTTCCTGTGCTGAGGGGAAGTGATGTCACCAGCCCAGGCACTGAAGGAGGCAGACTACGAGGGACCCCCTAGCAACAGCCATTTAGAGGTAAGAAAAAAAAAATCCAAATGTTTTTTTTTTTTTTTTTTTTTTAGGAACATTCATGCATTTTTTTTTGTGTGTGCAACACCACTTTAATGTCACTAACACCATTTGAAGTGATAGTAGAGTATTAGACCCATCTGATATCAGGATGTAGCCCGTTATCAACTGCTGTTCTATATTAGGTGGAAGATGTACAAGAGATTTGAATATCCAATGTAAATATCTGGTCAGCTACAACATATAAAGGGTCTCATTTTATACTGTCCCAAGCTTCCGCCCATAGCTCTAAAAAGGCCAATTTTTTTTATTGCATCTTAGTGTAAATACGAGATCTGAGGTCTTTTTGACCCCAGATCTCATATTTAAGAGGTCCTGTCATGCTTTTTTTTATGTTACAAGGGATGTTTACATTTACATTACATTAATAAATAAGAAAAAAATAACTACATTTTTTAAACGTGCCCAGTCCCGCTGAGCTCCCGCTGAGCTCATGTGCAGAAGCGAATGCATACGTGATACCTCACATGTGAGGTATCGCTGCGATCAGTAGAGCGAGAGCAATAATTCTAGCCCTAGACCTCCTCTGTAACTCAAAACATGCAACCTGTAGAATTTTTTAACCACTTGCTTACTGGGCACTTAAACCCCCCTCCAGTCCAGACCAATTTTCAGCTTTCAGCGCTGATGCACTTTGAATGACAATTGCGCGGTCATACAACACTGTACCCAAATTAAATTTTTATAATTTTTTCCCCACAAATAGAGCTTTCTTTTGGTGGTATTTAATCAACTCTGCAGTTTTTATATTTTGTTATAAAAGTTTAAAACAGGTAATTTTCCTCCTTCATTGATGTACGCTGATGAGGCGGCACTGATGGGCACCGATAGGTGGCAGTAATGGACACTGATGGGTGGAAGGGATGGGCACTGATGGATGGCAATAATGGGCACTGATCGATTACACTGATAGGCAGCACTGCTAGGTGGCACTGATTGGCACCACTGGTGGGCATTGATAGGTGGCACTTGTGGGCATTGATAGGTGGCACTCATGGGCATTCATAGGTGGCACTGGTGGGCATAGTGGGCACTGGCAGGTGGCAATGACAGATGGCACTAGCAGGGGGTAGTGGTGGGCACAGATGAGGCATAATTGCCTCTTCCTCTTCGGGACCTATGTCCCTTGCAGATAAGCCGGTAATCAGCTTTTTTTTCTCTGCATGGTATCAGTGTGAGGAGAAAAAAAATGATTACCGAGCTTTTGTCTACATCATGTGATCAGCTGTCATTGGCTGACAGCTGATCACATGGTAAGGGGCCGGGACCTGCCCCTTACTTGGATCGGTGATCACCTGAGTCTCAGTGACTCGGTGATCACAGCTCGCTCTGTGCGCACTTTGCAGGGCACGCGCAGTGAGCGTGCACAGGGGAGGCCGTGATATGATGGCCTCCTGAAAATTTAGGTCCTCGCTGTGGCCGACATTCGGCTAAAGTGGGGACGTCAACTGGTTAAACGTCTCCTATGGAGATTTTTAAGGGTAAACGTTTGTCGCCATTCCGCAAGCGGGCGCAATTTTGAAACGTGACATGTTGGGTATTAATTTACTCGGCGTAACATTATCTTTCACAAAATAAAAAAAAATTGGGCTAACTTTACTGTTGTCTTGTTTTTTAATAAAAAAATAAATAAATTTCCAAGAAAAGTGCGCTTGTAAGACCGCTGCGCAAATACGGTGTGACAGAAATGACCGCCATTTTATTCTCTAGGGTGTTAGAAAAATATTTATATGTTTGGGGGTTCTAAGTAATTTTCTAGCAAAAAAATTATGTTTTTAACGTAAACAACAAATCTCAAAAAGAAGCTCGGTCCTTAAGTGCTTAAGGATGGAAAGTAAAAACCAAAAAAGTGAACACACTTCTAAATGAAAAAAAAAAAAAGGTTACTCATCAACCTGGTAAAACCTGTTTTAAATGAAAACAGAGTGTAGTCTACATGACTTTTGTTTTTATTTCCTATAGGTCTATAATGGATGAGTGGGTTGTTTATAAAGGTTCTTCCACAAGCATCTCCTGTACTGGGAGAAGCCCAATAGAAGATTAGGGGGTTTAAACGTCCAGCAGAAATTAGGATTTTGGTCATGGGATTCAGATAAATATAAACCTGGAATAGGGGAGGGTGAGTCACTTTTGGTCAGGCTTTTTTCTTTATTAAAGTACAATCTCCTTTAAAGTGGATTTTTTTTCCTGATGTCATAATGTAGAGAATAAGATTTCCTTTCATTTGAGCCCAGTCTTGCCACACAGATTTACTCCAGCCCTGAGAAATCCTCTTTTATTGTTCAGTTAGAAAGATCTTGACAAAGTGCTGAAAACTTTGTTAAAAACGCCCCCTTGCTGTGAGTGACAGGTGATTTACATATCTCATGCACTAGCCTAAAAGAGGCACATCCTGTGTAATGATAAAAAGTGAGAAATCCACCCCTCCCCCACATAACAAATCCTGTGATCAATGAATCCTCAGACACACACACTGCACTATAACAATCATCAGATCACTGCATGTTCTACTCTGCCCAGCTCTGACTACATAAATCTCCCCTATATTCTTCTTGCTGTTCACTCGAGAATAAATGTATTTTCACTCTGGTCTGTGGATCTGTGGTCTGTGCCTGTCTCAGGCTAGTGCATGAGATATGTAAATCTCCTGTCACTCACAGCAAGGGGGCGTTTTTGACAAAGTTTTCAGCACTTTGTCAAGATCTTTCTAACTGAACAATAAAAGAGGATTTCTCAGGGCTGGAGTAAATCTGTGTGGCAAGACTGGGCTCAAATGAAAGGAAATCTTATGCTCCACATTATGACATCAAAAAAGAAATCATCCACTTTAAGGAATATATTCTTGAATATCTATGTATAAAAGTAAGTTAAAATGATAAAGTTGTATCTAAAAATGAAAGAAATAGGCCTTATGCATGCAGGACGTCAAAACGCCCTATTTACAGGCATTCGCTTTTTTCTGCCTCTAAGTCAGCCTATAAGGGAGATTTACTAAAACTGGAGTCTGCCAAATTCGTTGCAAGTCTGCATAGAAACCAATCAGCTTCCAGATTTTATTGTCAAAGCTTAATTGAACAAGCTGAAGTTAGATACTATAGACTATAAGTGCACTTGTAAGTGCAGTTACTGTAGATTGCTGTACATCTGAGGGGAAGCTCTGAAATGAGGGGAAGCTCTGCTGATTTTATCATCCAATCATGTGCAAGCAAAAATGCTGTTTTTTATTTTCCTTGCATGTCCCCTTCAGCTACAGCGACTGCACTTTCAAGTGCACTTACAGGGCACTTGTAGTGCAAAGTGGCTTTGCCTTTAGTAAATAACCCCCATAGTGTAGGTGGAAAGTAGGAGGATAGGCTCACTGTAATTTACTTTGGCAGACTTTTTTGTTTGGGTCAGCTGGCTCTCTAAGGCTGAATTCACACCTATGGCATTTTTAGTGCTTTTTGCATTTTGCAGATTTGCACTACAGTCAATTTAACATGGTTTCCTATGGAACACGTTCACGTGCAAAAAGCACTAAAAAGGCATAGGTGTGAATCATGTAACTCTGATTTGGAGAGCTTTCCATGCCCGTCTATAGCTGCAGGTCTCTGACATGAGCTGAAATTCCCGGATCCAATCCTAGAGATAAATCTGCCATATACTCCTACAGAAAACCCACTGGAGGATTAAAGTCACCACAATACCAGATTTCACTGGCAAGTGCTGCATACACAATCCCAAATTTCCATGTGGATGAAACTGAGAAGTCATGAGATAAGAAACTATCCGTGTTATTACTTAGAGAAGTCAGATTTCAGAAGCAGAGGGCATTAACTATTTAACCTGGAAGCCACTTTACTGTAAAAAGTAAAGCAGGCAGACACAGTGTAGGGATGGTCTCGATGTTCGAATCGAATGTAAGTTCGACTCGAACATCGGGTGTTCGTTTATCAGCAGACGAAGCGAACATATGGGGCGTTCGCGGCAAATTCGAGAGCCGCAGAGCGCCCCATAATGCACTGCGAGATCGGCGGCTGCTGATCGGGCCAAAGCATGTACCTGACCTGCATGCTTTGGCCAATCACAGCGCCATGTCATGGGAGAGCCATGATTTTGGCCAATCATGGCTCAGGCGGCTAAGTCCATGCCCCACACTATATAAGGCTGCTCACACGGCGGCCATATGTAGTGTGATACGTGGAGGAGATTAAGCGAACTTGAGCTAGATTAGGCAGGTTAGCTAGTGGCGTGCAGGCAGGTTAATATATATATATATTTAATTTATATATATATATATATATATATATATATATATATATATCTACAGTGCAGTCAGTGCAGAGTATATAATTCAGTGCATTGAAGTGGTTAAGGGGAACCCTATAATAGAATAAAGAAAAACGGCATGGGGTCCCCCCAAAATCCATACCAGGCCCTTTGGGTCTGGCATCGATTTTAAGGGGAACTCCACAAAAAATAGTGCTTAATTAATTACAATAATATTTAAATTAGATCTGCTGCTTTTATAAAATGTATTTTAAATCAATAAGGTAAACATATAAAATGTGCGCTCACAATCTAGGTGCCTTTAGACCGGCACTGAGTCTTCCTGATGATGCATGTATGTATGCAAAACGTATAGAGGCTTCTGGCTAATCGCCGACGTCACTTTCTGTCCTAACCCACACCAGATCGAGGCTTGGAACGCACGCCGATCCCAGGAGACGAAGTGGCGTGAGCTACCACAAAAAATACACCGCTGGAAAGACTGAGTGCCGGTCTAAAGGTACCTGGATTGTGAGTGCACATATTATATGTTTACCTTATTGATTTAAAATACATTTTATAAAAGCATGTTGCGCAATGATAGATGTTTACTTCTTATGAGATATCAAGACCAATATGGAGATGTGAGGAGTAACTAGTGCCAACCTAGTTGGAAAAGCGCCAGATAAACCCATGAAAGTGGAGTGATTATCCCAATATAAACCAAAGGCAAAGTTTTTTCTAGGTTCTGGTGAGTGCCCATTTCAGAAGGTGGTGGTGATTCACAAAGTGGTGAAAAGGTTCCTAAAGCACGGATGTGTAGTTGCGCACATTATGCACATGGGATTTAAATGATTAAATTGTGAAGATGACTTTGGGGACTATTTTAAAAAAACTATGTTTTGGCGTTTGATAATTTGCACTATACAGTAAGTATATCGATATATTGATACTTTGCACTATACAGTTATAATGATTGTATTTATTTGTGCACATTTTACAGACACCGTTTTAGTGGTAAAAAAATCATATAAGCACTTATATAGGATCAGCGCAGTTACATTTTATGCAATACTATTTACTCCCTAATTTTTTTAACCGCAGCAGATCTAATTTAAATATTATTGTAATTAATTAAGCACTATTTTTTGCGCCAGTGACACATTTTTTTCCTTAATTTTTTTTAGTTCAACCTGCTGGTTGAATGAAAAAAAAAAACTCTGCCTGTATACCACGGCATGTGTACACACGAGTGGAATTTCCGACAGAAAAAGTCAGATGGGAGCTTTTCATCGTATATTCCGATCGTGTGTATGCCCCATCAGACTTTTTACGTTGAAAATTCTGACGGACTAAAAAGAGAACATGTTCTAAATTTTCCTGAAGGAACCAATTCCTATCGGGAAAACCGCTCGTCTGTATGCTGTTCCGACGTACCTAAAACGACGCATGTTCTGAAGCAAGTACGAGACGGCAGCTATTGGCTACTGGCTATTGCACTTCCTTTTTCTAGTCCCGTTATACGTGTTGTACGTCACCGTGTTCTAAACGGTCAGACTTTGGTGTGACCGTGTGTAGGCAAGACCGCTTGAGTGGAATTCCGTTGGAATTCCGTCAGAGAAACCTTCAGAGTTTATTCCAACGACAAAACCACTCGTGTGTACGCGGCATTACTCTTTGAATTTACCTCTTGTGCACCTTCTAAACATTAATCAAACTCTTATGTATAAAAAAATTGCTTTGTAAATGTTTTATTATTTGTGCAACATGCAACATATGTGTAATGTCAGGTTCCAGTCATTGCCTTTCACCTACGAATGTAACATTAAAAAAATTATTGATCTTAAGAGAAAAATAGTGAGGTTAAACCAATACTGACCCCAAGCATAACATGCAACATAAAACAGATTTTGACAATCGGACTTTGGTCCTTGTGGTGCATAATATATGTCCACATACAGTATGTTGGTATGCTATGACAAGTTCTGCGACCTCTTGTTCTAAGGAATACATGCATCAGGGACATACATCAGGAGTATAAGGGGACACCTAATAGCAGATACCCATAGGGTGGGCCGGCCAGCTTATTGGTTTAAACTGCCTGTGTGGGACACCTCTTTGGCAGATTTTTTCTAATATGGCTGCCGTGTCCTTAAGAATGTATAAAACCTAAATATGAGGCACTGAAACTATAAGACACTCACTTGGCAAGGTACTGGATAGTGAAGAGACATATTACTAGCTGACCAGCCGCCATCATTCTACCGTGGCAGGTCGGCTCTCCTGTGCAAATCGGCGTAGCTGTACGTCGGCCCTTTAAACAGCTATGTCCATGGCTCTGAGTTGGAGGTTTGCTTGATCGAACATTCATCTGTTTGGGCGTTCTCATAGGAACCTTCATAGACTGTGTACATAGAGCAGAGGTCTCCCCAATACTATTTCCTCTTCTGGTTAAATGTTCTTAGCATATACACACAAGCGGAATTTCCGTCGGAAAAAAATTGGATGTTTTTTCCAACGGAATTCCGCTCAAACTTGGCTTGCATACACACGGTCACACAAAAGTTTGCTTAACTTTCGACCGTCAAGAACGCGGTGACGTACAACACTACAACAAGCCGAGAAAATGAAGTTCAATGCTTCCAAGCATGCGTCTAATTGTTTCCGAGCATGCGTAGGAATTTTGCACGTCGGAATTGGTACAGACGATCAGAACTTTTTCTGACCAAAAAATTGAGAACCTGCTCTCAATCTTTTGCTGGCTGGAATTCCGCCAGCAAAAGTCAGATGAAGCATACACACGGTCACATTTTTGGACCAAAAGCTCTCATAGGACTTTTTCTGGTGGAATTTCCACTCGTGTGTACGGGGCATTAGGCTATTTTCTCTACTGGTAAATGTTCTTTACTTCTAATGCCCCGTACACACGGTCGGATATTCCGATGGAAAAAGTCTGATCGGATTATGTTGTTGGAAAATCCAGGATCTCAAATTTTCCGACAACAAAATTGGAAAATGGAACAAGATTGGACTTTTTCCGATCGTGTGTAGGGAATTCCGACGGACAAAGTGCCACTCACGCTCAGATCAAATTACGACACCAAAACTATTGGCTACTAGCCTCTACGTAGTTCCGTAGTACCCAGCGAACAATCGGATTTTCCAACAACTTTGTCCGACCGTGTGTATGCAACACCAGTTTTCATACAAAATCCGTCTGAAAAAATCGGACAGATTTTGTGGTCGGAATTTCCGACCGTGTGTACGGGTGCTTATGGTCTAATATTTTTACAGCTGTTTTTTCTTAGGATCCAATGCTAATGAAATGCAAAGGGCAACAAACAGAAACTGATATACACATATTATAAACATTATACGTATTATTTGTTAATTTTGCAAAAAAAGAGACATTCCCAAAGTGATTTTTCATACACAGACCCCTGGATGTATTTAAAGATTTCAGACATGCCCTTATATTCATTCATAAGCTCCAGTGCCTCGTCTTGCCCTACGTACTGAGAATCCACACCATCTTTAGAGAATGACAAAAACATGGTTTCAGAAGATGGTGTTGACGTTAAATATACAAGCAGGCATTTACAAGCAAGGGACAATAGAGTAAACCTAGGAGACAATACCTTTTATTAGAAAGGACATTTACACAAATATAAATAGTGCACCTGTAGTACAAAGCTGTGTCAGTTTGCTAAATTAAAGACCTCCAAAGCACACGTTGAACCTGCGTATTCTGGCGCAGATCAACACGAGCGAACAATAGTAGCTTCAGGGGATCTGTCCATCTTCATTGTTTCACATAAATAAAGGAATCTGTTAGATTTCTTTCATTCAGTCTGCAGGTTGAACAAAATAGATCTATGGGTGTATGGCCAGCTTTAGTTTAAGACTATGTTAAAGTAAAGTGCAGCGCTAAAATATGAGTACAATTCTTTTGAATAAAATGTACAAAGATAAATAAATATCCATACGTGAAAATATGGGGACCAATGTAGGTCCTAATAGTGATAAACCAAAAAGTAGTCCAGTGAAATGAAAAAAACAATCCCGCTGTATGGAAACAATAATATATCAGACTGTGAGTGTCACATAATTAGTGAAAATTGATAGAAGATCCACCACCAAAGTCACCAATCGCTTACCGGAATGATTGAACTCAGAGTGAATCAGGCTTTTTGTGAGGTACCAGGCATGGTTCAGGCTCACAGCAAAGGCTCAATCTCCAGGGGGTGTTCAGACCAGTGGATATCAGCAGATAGGACAATATATAGGGCAGACAGCCCAACCATTAGATATGGAAAGAAAAAGGAGGGCACATAGCACCCCAGATGATGCCTGTTGAGGCGAAACGCGTCGGTAGGTCTAGCTGATTCTGCTGTTACTGTCTTACAAGCGCTGTTTTTATCTTTGGAAATGTGAGTTAAACCTTTATATTTTCTGATTAAATTTCATTCATTCCATACGGAATTACGCTATATGCCCTTCTTTTTTCTTTCCATATCTAATGGTTGGGCTGTCTGCCCTATATATTGTCCTATCTGATGATATCCACTGGTCTGAACAACCCCTGGAGATTGAGCCTTTGTGGTGAGCCTGAACCATCCCTGAACCACCAACCAAAACTGGAAGTCGGCTGTCCCGGACATGACGTATTGTGTACGAAGATAGTCCCGCCTTACGCGTTTCGTCATAGGACGTCGCCTGAGGCTCAGACGACGTCCTATGATGAAACGCGTAAGGCGAGACTATCTTCGTACACAATACGTCACGTCCGGGACAGCCGACTTCCGTTTTTGAGATATTGCGGCCGTGGAACGCACGCCGCTTCCCGGTATAACGGCGGCTGTTTGCGCCGTTTTTTTTTATGTTTTATGGGCTGGCTAGCCCCAATCCCCATATTACCACTGATTGTTGGTGGTGTATTATCTAAAAAAAATTTCAATAAATACCTCCTTGTTTCGAACGGATTCACCCTATGAGATTGTCCTTTTTACCTTGCTGCTGAGAACACCCTGGAAGAGGCAGAGATAGGAGACCGGATGCAAGTGACTCCCTGGAGAAAAGGACACCCCCTGACCAGACGAGTGAGGTCGTTTGTGGGATTTCTACTACTACACCTATCACCCCTGCAGGGGTTGGGCGCTCTGGTGAGTGTAACCACATGAGGGGATTTGTCTGACGGAGGGAAGCACTGGATCTCCATAGCTGATCTCATCTTATGTCAAGAAATATTGCTCACTGAAGTGTATCTGATTCCAAGCTGAATCAATTCAGACTGCATATATATATAAATATACTTTTTTCCGCTTCTATTTACATACAACATAATCTTATATAGTTCATGCTTTTGCATTGAGGACTTTCATTTTTACTTTTATTTTTTTCTATTTTAGATTTTTATCTATTTTTAATATTTTTATTTTTTATTTTATTTCTATTTCTGTACCACATAAAGGACTCACATATTGTGGTGGGGGTGACCCTGGGAGGCACCCAATCCCCCCTCCCCGGCTCTGTGGAGCTATCAAGCTGTGGTTTTAGAAGTTTTTTCTGCTTTTATACCTAAATATAATTTTTTTTAATATTTATTGAATATAATTTTTTACATATATTTATTTATTCACGGTTTTGATATATTGTAGCTGTGTTCATTTATTCAGCAAATATATTCACTTGATTGCAATTATTTACTCTATGCACCTGCACTTAGCACCTTATACCTACTACTTATCTTTTATCGTGATGGTTTACACCTTATTTTGTGAATAAAAATTTTTTGTGGCTACCTCAAAAGTATCTACCACAAGCTCACTTTCTTCACGTATATGCACTTTATCTTTGGCGTGTAACCTTTAGAATTTTACAGACAATATTTCCTTTATCTATTTATATACACATATACATATATCTTATACCCCTTGCCATCATTTACTATTTTATAGAACAGCGCCACCACCCCTTCTTAGTGGTTTTATATTTTATGGCTTCACTCCGGTGAAGTTTTCTTAGGGGGGCAGCAGTTCCATCTCCTATGCACGGATACTATCATTACTTTCTACAGTCTACATAATGTTCGCACAAAATATCTATTTTTCATCCTTCTTTGTAGGTAAAGGCTAGCTGCAGCCAAATACACACAGTCACAAATATAAATGTTTCAGTTGGCAAATTATTTCGAATTTTGTACAGTCTCTCTTGTGATATACTCAGCCCTACAACATCAGGTTATATAATCCAATATAAATAACACCACAGTTCAGACTTTGGAGCTTGTTATTAAGAATCCTCCTACCTACTTTTTGGAAAAATATTAAGTATCACACCACTGGTGATGTCTGCCCATAGTTTTCCCATTCTGTATGCGTGCCTTAACCACTTCAGCCCCGGAAAGGTTTTGCTTCCTTAATGACCAGGCCATTTTTTTGCGATACGGCACTGCGTCGCTTTAACTGACAATTGCACGGTCATGCGACGCTGTACCCAAACAAAATTGATGTCCTTTTTTAGTTTATTGAGCGGGTGGTCAACAGTATCAAAGGCCGCAGAGAGGTCAAATAGTAGGAGTATGGAGTACTGGCTGTTAGTTTTAGCAGTTAGTAAATCGTTAGTGAGTTTTAGTAAGGCAGTTTCCGTGGAGTGCTGCGAGCGTCAGACTGTAAGGGGTAAGTTAGAAGCTGATTGGCTACCATATACAGCCACACCAGATTTTGCACTCTCCAGTTTTAGTAAATCAACCCCCGGTGTGTTTACATTGTCTTAGCACCCAACCATTGTAGCCTTCCATCTATTAACCAATAGGAAATGGAGAAGCTGGTTAGGTGGCGCTAATAGGGTAATATGGAATGTTCCATAACCTTGAAAACCATACAAAATAGTGCCCAATATGCTAATGACAAAAACATATATGATGGTTGCGTTATCATTATAATGTGATAGCTATATGTTAAAAATTTGATAAATAATATTTTGTTCCTAATGTAGTGCCGACACTTTTTTAAAGTGTGCGCTATTCTTGTAAATTTAGTTTTTCCCAGAACTGTAATTGAGTTTGAGGTTAATTATTCTAGGTTATGCTTTGGCATCAGTTTGGATGGGCTGTACTGGCTGGAGTTCTGCCTGGTTATAGGTGAGGTGAGCACCTGTGACAGGCTGAGAATGCAGTCTGGTTGGACGCATTGGGTACCAATCTTTTCCCGGAGCCAATCAGTGGGCACGTCTGGCCCCACTGTGTATTCCGGGAAGGGGTATTTAAGGTGCTGAAGTCACATGTTGTGGGGTTCCTGTTCACGCGCTGTCTCCGGTCCGGACCAGCCCCGTGAGGGGTCTCGGTCCAGGAGTGTCTGCTAACCCCGTAGGCCTGGTCATCCTGACCAGCCCCAGAGGCCCTCATGGTCTGGGGTGGGGATCCATCCGTTTCCGAGCTTCACAACTGGCTAGTTTGAGGCGCAGTAACTGAAGGAGGATTCTGAAGTGTCCCGTTGTCCTCTCAGAATTGGAGAGGCCCAGCAACTCGACAAGCGACCAGGGGAGGACTCTTTGGAGTAGGGCCATGAAGCTGGCTGCTCGGTAAGAGCTTGGAAGCTGAGATGTATGGACACCAGTTGAATCCGCATTTCCTAAGGTATCGCCGGATCGGCTGAAAGATACTGGTACCATAGGAAAAGTTCCTAACCCATCCTTCAGTTGCAACCAAGTCTGTGGCAGAGACTTTTACAGGTTCACTTAAAGTTCTTCAACCAAGTCTGTGGCAGAGACTTTGCAAATTCCGAATCACATGTTGGCTGCTAGATCTACAAACAAGGGTTTATCCAACAGTGGAGTATCCAGTTGCGAGTGGCTACTCCCTGGATCATCTAGAGAGACATTTATCTGAATGTCAGCAGTTCTAAAGTGCCTGAGCTTTATCACCCATACCCTCTATTCCCAACTGAGAGACTGTGTTCTGTTTTAACGTTTTATGCAAAAAAAAATCCTCAAAGGGACTTTGAGTGTCAGTCTCAGCAATTACTGGGTATCAACCCTGGGAACCCCTAGACAAGAACGACGAGCTACAAGGAGGAGGTAATCGGTAAGCCCAGAAATTCGCAGGGGGTTATGGCGCTACAGTAATAAAAAATAAATTCTAGATGTTTGTCTGGCAAAATCATATAGTAAAAATGGGAAAAGTCTTGGACACGGGGCAAAGAGAAAGAAGCCTAATAACATAATCGTATTCAATAAGCGTTCTTAATATTTCTAAAGCAGCTAACATTACCCTCATGCCCTCAATTTTTCATAAGCAATGTAGCAAATGTAAACATACTCAAAACATTCGGGTAGTTTATGGGAAACAAGAAAGTAATGACATGTGGAAGTGATTAAAATCTGCAGTGTCAGTCATAGCAATTTTCCAGCATGGTCACCAGGAAATCGTGTTTAGTTTGTTCTGAACAATATCTCACAGGTTCCTCTAGAAGTGAAAATCTGTGGAGCTTCTACAATAGTCAGGTATCTGATCTTTCAACGTTATTGACCAAAGGCCCGCTTGGGTTTGCCCAGCTTACTGAGAAACATATGAGAAGAGGAGATCATTTAATCTCACATGTGATAATTAAAGCTTCTTGCGCTCAGCTAAGAAACATTCAGATGTTAAGCAAGAGGGATTTCCACTAGGAATTTGATAGTCAGTTTGACTCACTGGGTTTCCTAGTGATTAGATCCAGCTACTCTGTAATAGGAGCTCCACTCCAGGTTTCTGGTCAGGGCAGAGTTAGTGTATTGGGATTCCTTATTAAAAGCTTTCCCTGGGACTTAATTCTGGAATTGCTGACTTCCATCACTGGAGTCAATTTAGAAGTCAACTAGTAATTAATAATTTAGTATAGGGAGAGGAAACATACAGGATATGACCTCGGGATACATTGAATGTTAAAATCCATACAAAATACATGTCAATGACTTTGAAATAGTAGGGTTGATTTACAAAAGGAGTATAACATGTTTACTTTGCACAGTTAATTTTCAGTTGGTTTAGTAAATGAGGTGAAAGTAAAGTAGAAAAAAAAGTGTAAAGAAAACCCAGTCATGTGGAAGTATAAAAACAAACAAACAAATGAACAAACAGGATTTTGCTCGCACAAGCTTGGATAATAGAAGTCAGCACAACTTAGCCTCATTCACTAAGCTAAGTTTTCATTTTGGAAAGGAAACGTTCACTTTGCTTTGTGAATTGGATTAAGCTGTGCTGACTTTAAACCATTCATGTGCAAGCAAAATTTTTTTTTTTTTTAAGTTTCCTTTGCACACGGTTGAGTTTTTTTTTTTTTTGCAAAGTGGATTTTAATTTAGCTGTACATCATTCTCTAAGCTAAGTAAAAAATAAAAATCACATACTACTTCAGTAAAGCAGCCCTATTAACCTCCCTGGCGGTATTATTATTTCAGATTTTAGGTGCTGAAAGCGGTACAATTATTTTGCATGAAAATTTGGCGTTTTATATTGTAGGCCTGCAATTCTTAGGAATAACTCTCTTAACCTCCCTGGCGGTATGATTAGGTCTGGAATTTAGTGCTGAAAGCAGTACAATTATTTTGCATGGAAATTTGGCGTTTTATATTGTAGGCCTGCAATTCTTATGAATAACTCACTTAAATCTGTCCAAACCAGAGTCTAGTAGACATCCCGGGTATGGTAAAGTTTGAAACACAAAATCATAAATTATAATATAATAAATAACTATAAAAAATTATTCAATAATGTAATCAAATCAAAAACACTGAAATTTGCTCAGTTGCAGAATAGTCGCTGTCATTAAATTTAGTGTTTGATGATGAATTGTGATTCTAATTTATTATCGCTGTTTTCTAGCTGGTCTAAAACCACTTTTGACATAAAGGGACACTTATTGGTTGCTATGGACAATCTCCAGTTTCCAGGCAGAAAAACATTTTTTTATTATATAAAATGACATGCAGGGCACTGGACAGACCACTAGGGACAAAGGGGATGTGTAATTTTTTTATACAGTACTGTAATCTGTAAGATTACAGTACTGTATGTGTATTGTGTGTTTTAACTTTTTTAAATTTGGCGCCGATCTCCGCTCCCGTGCATCGTAACGTCGCAGGGAACAGAGATCAGCGGCACTCGGCACTGTGTGAATCGAGCGGAGGAGCTCGCACACACAGCGGGGAGACATCGCAGGATCCAGGGAACAAGGTAAGTAAGTCTCCCTGTATCCTGCAATGCGACCCCGAGTCTGGCTTGGGGTAACCGCTTATGGTACTAAAGTTCCACCAAGAGCCAGACTCGGGATTACCGCCAGGGGGGTTAAATCTGTCCAAACCAGAGTCTAGTAGACATTCCGGGTATGATAAAGTTTGAAACACGAAATCATAAATTATAATATAATAAATAACTATAAATAATTATAACAAATAATAATATAATAAAAATAAAAATTGTTCAATAATTTAATCAAATCAAAAACACTGAAATTTGCTCAGTTGCAGAATTGCCGCTGTCATTACTTTCAGTGTTTGATGACGGATTTCCCCACAAATCACTATCGCTCAATTCTGCAAGAGATTCTAATTTATTATCGCTGTTTTCTAGCTGGTCTAAAACCGCTTTTGATGTAAAGGGACGGTTTTGGTTGCTATGGACAATCTCCAGTTTCCAGGCAGAAAGAACAGTATTTATAATATAAAACTGCATGCAGGGCACTGGACAAACCACTAGGGACAAAGGGGATGTGAAATAAATTGATACAGTAATGTAATCTGTACTGTGTACTGTATATGTATTGTGTGTTTTATTTTTTGAATTTGTCGCTGTTCTCCGTCCCCGTGCGTCGCAACGCTCGCAGGGAACGGAGCCCGGCGCTGTGATAGATCGAGCGGAGGACGGCTCGCACACAGAGCGGGGGGAGGGCATCGCAGGATCCTGGGGACAAGGTAAGTAAGCTGTACCTGGATCCTGCGATTCAATCCCGAGTGTGGCTCGGGGTTACCGCTTTTGGTTCTGAAAATCCTCCCCGAGCCACATTATATACCGTCAGGGAGGTTAGGTCAGAACATGTTTGGTTTCTCCACATTGTTATCCTGAATGCACAAGGAAACTCAACTTTTAAAGAAAGAAAAATATACAGTATGACTACACCATTAACATATGGATTTGTATTGTTCACAATCTTTAACCTCCCTGGCGGTAATCCCGAGTCTGACTTGGGGTGGAACTTCAGTACCATAAGCGGTAACCCAGAGCCAGATTACAGTACTGTATAAAAAAATTACACATCCCCTTTGTCCCTAGTGGTCTGTCCAGTGCCCTGCATGTAGTTTTATATTATAAATACATTTTTTTCTGCCTGGAATTTGGAGATTGTCCATAGCAATCAAAAAGTGTCCCTTTATGTCAAAAGTGGTTTTAGACCAGCTAGAAAACAGTGATAATAAATTAGGATCACAATTAGTCAAACACTAAATCTAATGACAGCTACAATTCTGCAACTGAGCAAATTTCAGTGTTTTTGATTTGATTACATTATTGAATAATTTTTATAGTTATTAATTATATTATAATTTATGATTTTGTGTTTCAAACTTTATCATACCCGGGGTGTCTACTAGACTCTGGTTTGGACAGATTTAAGTGAGTTATTCCTAAGAATTGCATGCCTACAATATAAAACGCTAAATTTCCATGCCAAATAATTGTACCACCTTTGGTACAAAATTCCTGACAAAATCATACCGCCAGGGAGGTTAAAAATGGGAAAAATATCAGCACAATCAGTTAAAATACTGATTTCCACATGATAATTACATATCATTTCCATTGGAATATCTAAGCCAAAGTTGTATGACTTTTGTTGGCTTGGAACCAAATTTAGCGGTTTGTAGTTGATCTAGCTACAAGCGATTGCAAATGCTACAGACATGGTATTATTCCACACTCTGTAATTGACACTTTGATCTGTGTTATGATTGGTTCTCCAGCACGCACAGATATTTGTTAGAATTTTCACCATGGTCCATTGTGCCTAAAAAGAAAATGATACTGTTCATACCAAATTTTTTAATTTTGTGTGATTTTGTTCATTTTGGTTGACTTTGCAGTTTAAGCATTAAAAAACACTAGTTTCAGCTTTAGAGACACTACAGGCATACCCCACTTTTAAGTACACAATGGGGTTTATTTACTAAAGCTGGAAAGTGCAAAATCAGGCTCACTTCTGCATAGAAACCAATGAGCTTCTAACCTCAGCTTGTTCAATTAAGCTTTGGTCAGGGCCGGTGCTACCACTAGGCGAAGTAGGCAGCCGCCTAGGGCGCACTACCACCTAGGGCGCAACCACGGCCTCTGTCCTGTTTGAGCTCAGCTCTCCTCTCCTGGTCGCTTGCCCCATTCAAGTTTACAAATCCGCCACCAATTCCCCATGTGTCCCGCTGAGCGCCCCGCTGGGCTGTCACATCTCCTCACACAGGTCAGATGTAAACTCACAGCGCCGCTCCGGGACTCCTTTGCTCCAGCCTGTCCCCCTGGAGCGGCTCTGTGTGTGAGTGTGCAGCGGAGGGGCGGGGCTCGGCGGAGATAGGAGCATTGAGAGGTGCAGCGTCTGTCAGCTGACCTCCCGGCGGGGACATCGTGGAGCAGATGGACGGCGCTGGCCTGGCCCCGGCGGGGACATCGTGGAGCGGAGGTACAAATAGCAGAGGTAAGGAGGAGGATGGATCCTCCCCGATCTACATTGAGCTGTATGGAGGGGGTTTGTGTGTGAGTAGTGCAGGAAGTAGGTGTCAGTGCAGGTGTCAGTGCAGGTGTCAGTGTAGGTGTCAGTGTAGGTGTCAGTGCAATGGTCAGTGTAATGGTCAGTGTAGGTGTCAGTGTAGGTGTCAGTGTAGGGGTCAGTGTAGGTGTAGGTGTCAGTGTAATGGTCATTGTAGGTGTCAGTGTAATGGTCAGTGTAGGTGTCAGTGCATGTGTCAGTGCAATGGTCAGTGCAATGGTCAGTGTAATGGTCATTGTAGGTGTCAGTGTAGGTGTCAGTGTAGGTGTCAGTGTAGGTGTCAGTGCATGTGTCAGTGCAATGGTCATTGTAGGTGTCAGTGTAGGTGTCAGTGTAGGTGTCAGTGTAGGGGTCAGTGTAGGGGTCAGTGTAGGTGTCAGTGTAATGGTCATTGTAGGTGTCAGTGTAGGTGTCAGTGTAATGGTCAGTGTAGGTGTCAGTGCATGTGTCAGTGTAGGTGTCAGTGCATGTGTCAGTGCAATGGTCAGTGTATTGGTCAGTGTAGGTGTCAGTGTAGGTGTCAGTGTAATGGTCAGTGTAGGTGTCAGTGCATGTGTCAGTGTAGGTGTCAGTGTAATGGTCAGTGTAGGTGTCAGTGTAATGGTCAGTGCATGTGTCAGTGCAATGGTCAGTGTAATGGTCAGTGTAGGTGTCAGTGCATGTGTCAGTGCAGGTGTCAGTGTAGGTGTCAGTGCATGTGTCAGTGCATGTGTCAGTGTAGGTGTCAGTGCATGTGTCAGTGTAGGTGTCAGTGCATGTGTCAGTGCATGTGTCAGTGTAGGTGTCAGTGTAGGTGTCAGTGTAATGGTCAGTGCACGTGTCAGTGTAGGTGTCAGTGTAGGTGTCAGTGTAGGTGTCAGTGTAATGGTCAGTGCACGTGTCAGTGCATGTGTCAGTGCAATGGTCAGTGTAATGGTCAGTGCATGTGTCAGTGTAGGTGTCAGTGTAGGTGTCAGTGCATGTGTCAGTGTAGGTGTCAGTGTAATGGTCAGTGTAGGTGTCAGGTGCATGTGTCAGTGTAGGGGTCAGTGCATGTGTCAGTGTAGGGGTCAGTGCATGTGTCAGTGTAGGGGTCAGTGCATGTGTCAGTGTAGGGGTCAGATAGGTCACATGTGTAGCAACGGCAGGGTAAAGTGGAGTCAGCGGCGCAGCCGGGGGGGGGGGGGGGGCGGCAAAATTAGGTTTCGCCTAGGGTGTCAAAGATCCTTGCACCAGCCCTGGCTTTGGTAATAAAACCTGGAAACTCATTGGTTTCTATGCAGAAGGGAGCCTGATTTTGCATTTCCAGCCTTAGTAAATAAAGCCCATTGTGTACGTAAAAGTGGGGTATGCCTGTATTACTTCAGCCTATTACGTATTACACAATTTTCATGTCGATATCCCAAAGCGTGGAATTTTCTTTATTCTCTTGACCCTCAACTTGGAGGCATTTCACTTTTTTACACACTTTTCCAAGACAAACTAATCTTTGTCAAATCTGCTGTCATAGTACAGTGAGAACGTGACCTCAAGCAGTAGTTCTCAGATGCTCAATGGCTTAAAGCTCTTGGTTCTTTATACGCCGCAACTCATAAGGTCCAACACTGGGAAATGGCTCAAAGACTTGTATCCTGGTGGGATTACACCCCAGTGTGAATACCTTCCTTTTCCGCCATTGGCTTCCCTATGTGTTGGTGGGAATGCAGAAAAGCAGGATCTCTGTACCATATACTATGGGCAAGTAAATATCTGACTAGCTTCTTGTGTTCTATCAGATATTACTGGAATTACTGGAATTGTAATTCCCATTACCCCAGCCCTAGTGCTCCCATGCTTAGGAGTGGAGCAATGCCCGAAGGAATTCCGCACCATTCTTACACATGTACTTTTGGTAGCCAAAACCATAATCATAAGAAATTGGAAGCCCCAACTGTCCCCCAATCCTCCAGAGGCACTCTCTTTGGTCAGAACGGACTTCAGAACTGACTTCTCCTTGCCATTAGTAATAACTCATATTCTTGCTTCTCAAAAACCTGGCAACCTTGGATAGAGTGGAGTTCTGGTCACAAATTCTGATACCTAGATTTAGTGTCCACTGGTATTACGAAGAATATGTTCCAGTTTAGCCACTATATGACAATCCGCTGTTTTGTGTAGCACGGATCTGTTCTATTTACTTTACCTTTTATGTTGTTTGTTGTATACACCCTTTTATATTTCATGGGGAGCCCAGGCTCCTTAACATATGTGTATGTTATTTTCTTTGTATTTGCTATAAATATCAATAAAAAACACTCAATAAAAAAGTCTTATGACCCATACACACGGTCGGATTTTCCATCGGACAATGTTGTCGGAAATTCCGACCGTGTGTAGGTTCCATCGGACTTTTTCCGTCGGATTTTCCGACGGACAAAGGTTTATCTTCTGCTCTCAAATTTTTCGACAACAAAGTCCTATCGGACTTTTTCCGATCGTGTGTAGCGAATTCAGATGGACAAAGTGCCACGCGTGCTCAGATCACATTACAAGACCAAAGCTATTGGCTACTAACCTCTACGTAGTCCCGTCGTACGCAACGAACGTCACCACGTTCAGGGTGATCGGATTTTCCGACAACTTTGTCCGACCGTGTGTATGCAACACCAGTGTCGGACAAAATCCGTCGGAAAAAATCAGACGGATTTTGTAGTCGGAATTTCCGACCATGTGTACGGGGCATAAGTGCTTTGTACTACAAGTATAATGTTAGTGACAAGCCAAATTCTGTATTAAAAGTGGTATTTTATATTTATAGAAACAATAATATTTTTACATTTATCACTGCTTAACCTGGAAAAAATCATATTTTTACAAAATATTCACTTTTTTCATTTTTATAAAATGATATAACTCATAAGGCAAAATAACATCACCAAAATAAACAATTTTAACCCCCCAAATAAACAATACATACAAGCCGAAAAATAGTCCCATTATAAAATATATTGCCAGATTAATGGGCATTGAAGTGTGAAAATGGTTGTAGAGCTTAACTGGTAATATGATATATAATAATAGAAACAGGTATACAAATTTTTTTTAAATAAAAACAAAAAAAAATAATAAAATTTATATACATACACACAAAAACAAATAACATGCCAAGAGATTCTATAAGCAACAGATAGCTGAGAGAGCCTATGGTTGGGGGTTGCTTTGTAAGACTTTGTGTATATGCTTTGGTTGGAAGCTATAACATTATTTCATTTTCTATGACGCGGACACCTGTGTTGACAAACTAATAATACAGTGGCGGACAAATTAAGGTGGATTTAAGGCGTCACTCTATTCAACCCAGGAGACAGCAAGGAAGTTTAAAGAACCAAGAAACATGTGCTTTCATTGATAATAATCTGAAAAAGCTCCAGAGAATTAAGTTACCGATTGTACTTTTTTAGACTCATTGGTCTAGCCATATTTTATAAAATAATTCTTATTCTCAACCTTGCAATATTCAGGGTGCTCAGTTGAATTATTGCACATGCCCCTATCTTTCAATGAATTATGAGACAAAATTATACACCAGCTGCTCCGTAATCCCCAATGACACAAAACAGTTCCTGGAATCTAGCCTCTGTCCCTGCACATCCTATCCACTGACCTGCAGCTGACCACTCATCCATGGTAGGAGGGTCCTCATGGTCAACAGGCACCTTGTCATCCATCCTCAGCCTCCAACAGATTGAGTCACAACTGGAGATCAGTGACTTTCCTTTTTTAGGGCTTTATGAAAAGTAAACAGTTGTCACCCTTCATGTATCTTCATCCCCAGAACGAGTCCCCACCCTCCAGCTGAACTGCACAAATCATCGGCAGAACCTGGAAGTGCAAGAAACAGCAGCAAGCATGGGTGCAAAGGATCCTGTACAAGTCAGTGACTTGTGTAACAAAGGGATGAGAACTGTCAAAGGACTGTATTCAGCAAGTGACAGTGAAGCGACAAAGCATAGTCTTGCTGTGACACACAGTCCCAAAATGAAATGCTATGAACAACACCTTGTTCAGAAGGACAGCTGCTTTATAGTCTGTGACTAATATATTCAACAAGTTCCACTCATCAAAAAATGAATAAAGACAGATTGTTGCTGAGTTAGTTTCACGTCCATCTAAGTCTAAGATGAAGGTACCTTGTATGTCTTCTCTCTCTCAAGTCTCTCTCAAATAGATATCTTCCCTTCTGTTGGTGGTGGTATGGCTTATCACCATTCCCTTCAGGCTTCTTCTACATTTCTCCTTTTCCTCTCTGACTCTTTCTCTTCCACTATGCCTGCTCTCACTCTATTCACTTTTCAAAGTGCTCAGCAGAATCTTTATGGTTGGGAGGGGGGGAGAGGGAGACGCTGTGTGTCACTGGCAATGAGATACGCAGCCTTTACTGCCACTACTCTGATAAATATTTAGACAGGACCCCAACGAGACAATCTTCTCTAAACATTATTCTCTTTGTTTGCTTTACTACAAGCTCATCGCTTTGCCCCATAGTAAAATTCTCTAAGCAGCATGCATTATACTCGGTTTGGCAAAATCTTATGTCTCTTATATATTGAAACAGTTCATGAAACTTAGTGAAACACTTGCCTTCACTCCTGGTGCTCTTCTTCTGGGGAGCTCTCGCTATTACACCTGCAGAATCAGAAGAAAAGGTCTGGCTCTACCAGTGTCACACCTCCATCCCTATATTATATACAACAAAACAAATTTATGGACTGTTAGGCCCCTTTCACACAAGGCGGACTCCGCTTCCACAAAGTCCGCCTCTGTCCGCTGGCTCAGCGGGAGATCTCTCCGTTGATCTCCGCTGAGCCGGCGGATGACAGGTCCCTCTCTGCTCACTGAGCGCGGAGGGGCTTGCGAGCGCCGCTGGTCACAATAGAAAGATCGGATGAAAACGGACAGCGTGTCCGTTTTCATCAGATCTCACCCGATCCGATCGGGTCGGATGTCAGCGGACATGTCTCCGCTGACATCCGATGCTCCATAGACTAGCATGGAGCGCCCGTTCAGGTCCGCCGTCAAAACTGACAGGCGGATCTGAACAGTCCAATCGTGTGAAAGGGGCCTTACACCTGTGCAAGGATGACCATGGAGGAGCAAATTTTTTATTGAACCTCCAAAAATCTGGCAAATTTTCAGGACAAGTTGGTCAATATATCTTCAAAAAGAGTTGCAAACCAACTAAACAGGTTTTCCAACAATATAGAACATATTTGAGACATTCAAAAATAAGGGATGTAATCAATGCGAATGATGGCACAGACCTCCTTAGCACATACAATTGGAATAAAAAATGAATTTCATGAAAAATGTTCACATTTATAAGCAATATTGACTACTGCAACTCTCTCCTTAATGGCCTACCCGTAGGCAGGCTATCCCCCCTTCAGTCTATTAGGAATGCTGCTGCTAGACTAATGCCCCGTACACATGGTCGGAAATTCAGACGGAAAATGTCCGATCGGACCATGTTGTCGGAAAATCCGGCCGTGTGTGGGCTCCATCCTACTTTTTCCGTCGGAATTTCCAACGGAAAAATTTGAGATCCTGCTCTCAAATTTCCCGACAACAAAATCCGATCAGACTTTTTCCGATCGTGTGTAGAGAATTCCGATGGAAAAAGTGCCACGCGTGCTCAGATCAAATTACGAGACCAAAGCTATTGGCTATTAGCCTCTACGTAGTTCCGTCGTATGCAATGAACGTCACCACGTTCAGAATGATCGGATTTTCCGACAACTTTGTCCGACCGTGTGTATGCAACACCAGTGTCGGACTAAATCCGTCGGAAAAATTCCGACGGATTTTGTGGTCGGAAATTTCTGACCATGTGTACGGGGCATAATACACCTCACTAATCGATCCGTGACTGCTGCCCCTCTCTGCCAATCACTTCACTGGCTTCCCCTACCCCACCGTATAAAATTCAAAATGCTAACCACAACATACAAGGCCATCCGCAACATCGTCCCCAGCTACATCACCAACCTCATCTGCAGATATCGCCCAAATCGTCCCCTCCGCTCCTCCCAGGACGTCCTGCTCTCTAGCTCCCTTGTTACCTCCTTGCATGCTCGCCTTTAGGACTTCCCCAGAGCCTCTCCCATCCTCTGCAACTCCCTGCACTGGTATATCAGATCAGCCCCTAACCTGTCCACCTTTAGAAGATCCCTGAAAACTCACTTATTCAGGGAAGCCTATCCCACACCCACCAACAACTGTCCCAGAGCCACCCCCCATCGAATCATTCCCCGCATCTATTACCTTTTGTACCACCACCCCCTCCCTTTAGAATGTAAGCTCTACAAGCAGGGCTCTCCAATCCCTTCTGTATTAAACTGTCCTGTAATTGTGCTGTCCCCCCTATACATTGTAAAGCGCTGCGTAAACTGTTGACGCTATATAAATCGTGTATAATAATAATATTGTGCATTCCTAGGGATAATAATCTTTTTTATTATTTTTCACATGTAGTTGGAGGATAAATTCAGCTTTGGGAACATGTTTCCTGTTCCCGCTCCTGCAGCTCTTCCCCCGTCCCCCCCTCGCCTCCCTGTAACAGTGGGCTAGGGATCCTCTCTCTGCACCCGCTGTCACAATTTGAAAAGAGGGCAGCCTTCCGCGGCTTCACCCACACAGCTGCATCATTCATTCACAGAGTTCTGTGAATGAATAGGCTACAAGTACCGACAGCCTTTTCTGGTACTAGGGCCCTGGTGAGCCTCCTTGTAGTTCATCGACTCTTCCTGGACTGAACTGCCTGCCTGTATTGGAGGTACAGGTAGACAGTTACACTGTTAGTCTGCAGGAGCCTGACATTGCACCTGTGATCGGCAATGCTTTAAAGCAGGGGTGTCCACCCTGAAGCCCCTGGGCCACATGTGGCCTGCCATAAAATTGTCAACTTACTTAAAAATTAGATTTTGATTTTTTTGGGGGGGAATTTTTTTGTAAAAATGCATTTCCACTTAGCGAACACATGTGGCCGAAGAAAAATGTGCCAGTGTCTCTTTACTGGACTTTTATAAGAAAAATTTCCCACTCTTCACAATCACGCCTTATTCATGTCATTCATTTTCAGCAGCACCTATATTTGTTAGAAAGTATTTTAAAGGATGAAGCACATGAAACTCTATTTCCCAGCACACTCCCAGCAGTGCCAGACATCCTCTCCATCCAGGCTCCGGCTTCCATCCCTGGTTGCCTGGTTGGGTTGTCTCCCTGCAGCAGCGGCTCCCTCCTGCCTGTGCTCTTCTTTCCCCTGCTCACGGACAAACCAGGGAATTTTCACAGTGGCTCCAGAGGCAGCAGCATTGACTTTTGCCGCTTTGCACAAGCTCCTCTTTTGTAAGTGTGCTTTTAATCATTAATAAATATTGTTCACTTTTTTACTACACTATGCAGGTTGCGCTTGTCTTTTCCCTTTTAAAAAAAAAAAAAAATGCATTTACACTTAGCGAACACATGGGGCCGAAGTAAGATTTGGTAGTGTCCCTTTTGTGGACTTTTCTAAGAAAAATATCCTACCTATATTTCTTCTTAGCAACTACTTTCAAGGATGAAGCACATAAAGGGGAAAATTTGAGCCAAAATATTTGATGAGCACCTTGAGAATTCATTGAGAATTGCTACTACGTGCATTGAAACAGAAATTGATGCATTTGTTTTTTCAAAACAGTGTCAAATATCACACTAGGTTCAAGTTGCCCTCTTCGACTTTTATAATAATAATTAAAAAAAAAAAAGTTTTATCACTCAGATAGGTACATTATCTATTTCAGTGACTGGCTGATTTGTTTGCCCTTTCTGTGTCCTACACTTTTTTATACATATTTCTTTATATTTTTGGGGCTGTTTTTGCATGCCCTTCCTCTGGCTTGCCTACATGGCATGAAGGTCACTGGGTTTGGATGAAGCTGTGTTGACCAATTACTCTTTTTATGTTGTCAATACTTACCTTAGGTGTATATTTACATATTCAATTCAGTATTCAGGTGAGATGCCTTTCATCATACTCCATTAAGGCTGGGCTCACACTATTGCGATTTCCCACGGCGGAGACGCACTCTTCCTCTGCCTGGGGTTCTCGGCTCCTGATTGGAAAGATTGATAGCAGTGCAGCCATTGGCTCCCACTGCTGTCAATCAAATCCAATGACGTGGCGCTGGGGGGTGGGGCCGAGTCCGGCATTCTGCATCTATGGACGCAAATGTTGGACTCGGGAGCGTGCCCGCAAGGTAACCCCCCCCCGGGAGACTGCTTCTCCTAGGGGGTTATATGGTTCGGGGAGGAGCTGATAGTGCCGCCAGGGGAGCCCATAAAAGGAGAATCGGGGCCATTCTGTGCAAAATGAACTGCACAGTGGAGGTAAGTATGGCATGTTTGTTATTTAAAAAAAAAAAACACAAAGCTTTTCAATCACTTTAATGGTCCTGTCATCTTCTAGGACACACACAGTTCCCAGAAGGCAGTGGGGGAAGGAGGAGGGGCCAATGCAAATGCGGAAAGGATGAAAGGGCGGCTTAAAAATAAAATAAAAGGTACAAAACTAGAAAAAAAAAACTATATCCAAAAACGAGGGGGGTGGGGTGCTGTATTGTTCAGGCCCTAGTTGCATTTTAGCCTGGAATGCCACTTTAACAGATAAGTGTGGGAATTGAAAATAATAAACATACCTACCTGCATACCTACCTGCTGCAGCATCAATTAGATGCTGCAAGCTGTCCCCGGCCGCCTATAAGCCCGAGAACTGAGTGGTCACAGGCCGATGATCGCTCAGTTCTCAAGTCCACTCCGAGCACCGAATGGGGACTGCCAGTCACTGGCTCTCTGCTCTGCCCCTCCAGCGCTCACTGTGCCTGGCAGGAGAGGTGGCAGGAGCAGCTGGTTCAGCAGTGCACTTTATTGTTGGGATCCTCCCTGAGTCTGGAGTAGCTCTGTGAAGTCAGCGGACAGTGGGCTTTAGCTGATTCTGGGTCATAAAAGTGCAAAAGTAAGTGCACTCCAGTGACCCACATGAGAAGTATGATCAAACAAGCTTTGGCCATACTTCTCTTTTATCAATTCAGTTGAGAGCACAAGCACTGACAGTTATCATTCACAACATGTCTTGAATGTATCTGTTTTGGAAAGCAGTTAAATCCGTGGGCTTAGTTCCGCTTTAACCAAGTTGACTCTTTAAAAATGTGTTCTACTAAAGGCTGACTTAAAGCAGTATTAAATGCAAAAGCATATATACAAGGGGTTCGCCTGGGACTTTGAGTGCAGTGAATATGGTTAATCAAGAAACATGTCATGGAAGTAAAATAATGTAGATTTATTACAATTGTTGCGCATCTGAAACACAACAGCAATAACTACAGGCTGATAAAATATGCATGTAATGTGAACATGAGACAATCCACATACATGGTAAAACAATACATACCATTATACAAACATCAGAGAAATTTGCAAGCATGAGTAGTACCCAACAAAGTTTTGCGAGACCGCGCTCGCTCTTCAGGGGTAAATGCTTTGCTAAATCTGTAATACAAGTACTAGAAAACTTGGAGATACGGGACTGCTAAAGGTACATAAATTCAGCAAGATACCATTTATATATAAAAGTATGTTTATTAGAAAAACGTGAATTAAAAACAGAAAGGAGAGTAAAGAATTTGTGCAAATTACAATATTCCCTACCGTTCTAGGCCTATACATACAACCTATAATGAACACAGAGAGAAATGCTACAATTAAATGCACAGATTGTTTTCGTCCAAATTTTTCAACATGTTTCGTCGATGTGGCTTCTTCAGGAAAATGACGTAAAGCATATATTTTGGATAGTAGAAGTATATTTCACTCTAGATATGTATATAGAAACAGACAACAAAAAAATTGTATAATGCATTTTACAATTGAATTTTGCAAATACGTGATCATACATCTCGCACAGCAGGCAAATGATCCCTTGTTAAGACCCTCATTGCATTTAAATCCCCCTACCTCCAAAAATTGAGGACAAGAGAGTCAACAAGTTCCAGTGAAAAGAGATTCCCCAAGATAGCTCATCAGATTCGCGTCCAGAGATGAACCACATGTATAGCTGGATACCCGTAGAGAGGGATTAAGTTTGTGAGAATTTCCTCCCTACATATATATAGAAAACCTGCAATAATATTAAACATTCATTAGGATATGTAGACTCCACTGTGTGTGATAAAGGCAGGAATGCAATTCTTTATGGGAACGCTTTATGGGTTTACAGGTTACATGTTTGGAGTTACAGAGGAGGTCTAGTGCTAGAATTATTGTTCTCGCTCTAACGTTCGCGGCGTATGTAACCTGTGTGTATCTGGCTCTGATACTAGCCAATGCCTTACCAGCCACTGACCTCTCCACACATCCCTGGACTATTGCACAACATAGCTGAACAAAAACTTGTAGCAGACTTGCAGAATGTTTGCAAAGAAAGTTGATCTGGAGTCATGCAATGCAGACTTTCTGCAATTGTGAAACACATTTGTAAAGCCTGGCAGATCTAGCGATAGCTTAGCAGGTCATTTCCAAACTTGCAACTTAATTGCTTGCTATCTGGGTTATGCAAAACAAAGATGCCCATATTTTTATTGGCATGTCTGCATATGCTGTAAGCCTGTGTCTATGGAGGACCAGTTAGCTAATGGGGTATAAAAATGATTTGCACGACTTCATCTGCTATCCCTAAATGAATAAAATAACAGTTTTTGTACTGCTAATCGAAGAGACACGCCGCACACCGATATACGTCGGCGGTGGGCAAATGGGCATACCTGTACGTCCCCTTTAATTTGCAGGGCTAGTGGGCGCGCGCACCCGCCGCGTACATCATGGCCGTGCCCGCGGGTCCTGCAGACTCGATGTCCGCCGGTGTCCCGCGATCGTGTCACGGAGCGGCAGAATGGGGAGATGTAAACAAGGCATTTCCCTGTTCTGCTTAGCAACATGACAGGGATCTACTACTCCCTGTCATCGGTTGCAGTGATCGCTGCCATGTCAGTGGTAGCCCATCCCTCCACAGTTAGAATCACTCTCTAGGACACACTTAACCCCTTGATCGCCCCCTAGTGTTTAACCCCTTCCCTGCCAGTGTCATTTACACAGTAATCAGTGCATTTTTATAGCACTGATCGCTGTATAACTGACAACGGTCCCAAAATAGTGTCAAAAGTGTCCGATGTGTCCGCCATAATGTAGCAGTCACGATAAAAATCGCAGATCGCCACCATTACTAATAAAAAAAAAAAAATTATAATAAAAATGCCATAAATCTATCCCCTATTTTGTAGACGCTATAACTTTTGCGCAAAGCAATCAATATACGCTTATTGTGATTTTTTTTACCAAAAATATATATAAGAATACATATCGGCCTAAACTGAGGAAAACATTTTTTTTATATATTTTTGGGGGATATTTATTATTAGACATGTGCATTCGTTTTCGTCCGAATGCATTTTCGTCCGAATTTCAGGTATTTTCATTATAATTTTAACAAACGATAACGAAAGTGCAGAATCCGAAAACCGAAAGATCCGACATAAACAAATGCTTTATTTTCATTTTCGTTGTGACAGCAGTTCAATATAGATAGGAGATTCGACGCTGAAAATAACGATCTGTGTCCATCGAACCTGTGGTCGAATGTGCCTAACCTTAGCTCTATTAGTCCAAGATTATTCTACATAGAGAGAAAAGATTCAACATAGAGAGAAATGATTCGACATAGAGAGAAAAGATCGCTGCTGAAATTGGGTGGGGGAAGTAAAATAAAGATAATGATGATGATGAATGTTATTGGCTGATTGTAACCAAAGAGGAGGAGCAGTAAAATAGCTAGAACTGAGTACACACGTACAGCCAACTTACTTTCACTTACGATTGCTAGCAGAGAGAGACACACTGAATCATTTCGGAAGACAGTCAATCTTAGCTGGTCCGTTTGTCAGAGAACCTGAATTATTTAGCAATTAAGAATAAGCACAGCAGCAGAACAATAGTGAAGCAAGCTACAGTTCAACCTAACTTTTTCATAATAATCTGCTGCTAGTGTAAAGCCCCATACACACGGTCGGATTTTCCGATGGATTCTGTCCTATCAGACAATGTTGTCGTAAATTCCAACCGTGTGTAGGCACCATCGGACAGTTTCCATCAGATTGTCTGACGGACAAAGTCCTATCTCCTGCTGGATAGATTTTTTGACAACAAAGTCCGATCACACCAAATCCGATCGTGTGTAGCGAATTCCGACGGACAAAGTGCTACGCATGCTCAGATCACATTACAAGACCAAAGCTATTGGCTACTAGCCTCTACGTAGTCCCGTCGTAGGCAACAAACGTCACCACGTTCAGAATGATCGGATTTTCCGACAACTTTGTCCGACCGTGTGTATACAACACCAACATCGGACAAAGTACGACGGACATGATCCGACGGACCTGGTCCTCGGATAATCCGCTCGTGTGTATGGGGCTTAAGTGTTAGTGTTTTGAACTTGATAGTGATACTAGGGTTGTGATAGCCTCAGAGGCTGCCCGTGTTGTGGGGGGGGGGGGATTTGTTATTATAGATTCTATATTATAGATTGAGATTCTATATATATTCTATATACCCTATCTTGTTACCTGTCTGATCAGTGATTACTATCACCAGTACATTTTCTGTCTGAACTATATACATTCAACATGAACGACAATGATTCGACAAAGCAGCAAAAAACATAAAAACAAAGTTTGGCTTATGGTGTCTGTCGAAAGTTCTAAGAAGATTCGACGGAGCAGCTAAACTATACGGCGTCGTACAGTTTAGCTGCTCCGTCAAATCTTCTTTAAACATTCGACAGACACCATAAGCAAATGGGCATACCTGTACGTCCCCTTTAATTAAGTGGGTGCGCGCACCCGCCGCGTACATCATGACTGTGCTCGCAGGTCCTGCAGACTCGATGTCCGCCGGTGTCCCGCGATCGTGTCACGATGTCCGCTTAACAACATGACAGGGATCTACTACTCCCTGTCATCGGTTGCAGTGATCGCTGCCATGTCAATGGTAGCCCATCCCCCCACAGTTAGAATCACTCTCTAGGATACACTTAACCCCTTGATCACCCCTAGTGTTTAACCCCTTCCCTGCCAGTGTCATTTACACAGTAATTAGTGCATTTTTATAGCACTGATCGCTGTATAACTGACAATGGTCCCAAAATATATACTATACGGCGTTGTTCAGTTTAGCTGCTCAGTTAAATCTTCTTTAAACATTCGACAGACACCATAAGCCTTCAATGACAGATTCGACCTTAATTAATCTGGATTTTCGGACGAATGCATTTTTTAACGAAAAACAAAATAAATAAAAATGAATTTCGGGAGTAACTAAATAAATGTATTTTTCGAACGAAAACGAAATTCCGAAACGAAATATTTCAGTGTGCACATGTCTATTTATTATAGCAAAAAGTAAAAAATATAGCTTTTTTTCAAAATTGTCGCTACTTTTTGGTTTATATCGCAAAAAATAAAAGGGTTGAGCAAATACCACCAAAAGAAAGCTCTATTTGTGGGGAAAAAAGGACGTCAATTTTGTTTGGGTGCAACGTCGCATGGGCCGAATCGCAAAAAGTGCTCTGGTCAGGAAGGGGGTAAATCCTTCTGGGGTTGAAGTGGTTAACAGGATGGAAATATCTTTTCACTCGTTCTTACAAAACTGCAATAGGCTCACCTAAATACCAGCAATTCGTGGAATCTAAGTCATAGATTGTGGGTCATGGCTCAGAATTATAGGTCATATCATACCTCTTTATTGGTCCATATGCCTATAATATTTAGCGATAAAGCTTAGGAGTGATGAGCTCACTACAGAGATGTACAGTTTTTATTATTGTAATTTCCTTTAAACAAAAGGGGATAATGATTTCATTATCCACCTGCTAATCCCAACATCTCAACAAGCCGGGATCAGTGGTTGGGGCAGGTGCAGTCACAGTGCAGCAGCAGCAAAACAAGTAGATCTAAAGCCTCATACACACGATCGGACCGTGGACCAACTTTCCTGTGGATTTTTGTCCAAAGGGTGTTGGCCCCAAGTTGGTATTGCATACACACAGCAGGACTTTTTCAGCCAACTTTCACCAAAATCACATGGTTTTTCTGCTCTTTACCGCCACCTTTGGTCAACTTCTGTATTGTTGTCTGATCTTTTGCATTGGTTCTGCATTGGTTTGTACAAAAGTCCGTTGGTTTTGTGTACACACGGTCAGACTTTGGTCCATCAGACTTTTGTTGGCAGAAAGTTGGTCCGTTCGCACAGCCAACAAAAGTCCGATGAAACCTGGAAAAAGTTGGTCCAATGGAGCGTACACACGGTCGGATGTTGGTCCAAAACAGCTAATTTGCATGTTGGTTGTCAAAAAGTCTGACCGTGTGTATGGGCCTTTATAGGCTCGATTCACATCTATGCATTTTGCTTTTAAGTGTTTTTGCAGTGCTTTTTGCAGTGCTTGCCGCGTTTTTGGACACGCGTTTTTTCCGTGATTTTGCCGCGATTTGCGTTTTGCCTTTTTGTATTTTACATTTTTTTTTTACACTGTGGTTGCTTAGCAACCAGCTATATACAGTGTAAAAAAATAAAAATAAATAAAAACGCAAAATCGCGGTAAAACCCGGTAAAAACTTAATTGATGTGAACATGTTCCATTGGAACCCATGTTAAAAAAATTTCCCTGCATTTCTGCAAAATGCAAAATGCATCAAAAAACGCGCTAGTGTGAATGGAGCCTTATAGTAGCTTCATAGAAAATATGACCATTTATGAGAGTACCAACACTCATAGTGAGTGGTTGGGGGGTTGTCATTCTCTTATTGTCAGACTAGAAAACTGCACATACTGTATGTTTCTACAGATTCTTTTGGGCCTCAAACATCTGCGTGTTTTTCATAAGAACGGTTGTTTTTTCTGATTGAAGTTCATTATGGAAAATAAAGCTAACAAAGTTTTAAAGTGGTATAGTGCGGACAGCTCTTAAAAGCTGGTGTTTGGTCTTTGAAAAAAAGATGTGCAGAGATATATAACGTAAATCATTCGAAGAAATTAACATCTTACTGTTTATGTCATTCTACTGACAATAAAAAGTGTCCAGAAGTCACTTGTTTTTTTATCCCAACCATATGGAAGCATCCTATGGGGGTCTTTGATTATACAATATATTACACAGACAAAGAACTTGTAAAATGCTTTGTTTTTACCTTTTTTCATTCTGTGTTGCATCTCAGTGTTGCTGATTTTCTGTATTCTCTTTGCAGCCATTGCTGTCTACATGCCCTTCAACAACGGCAGCGTGGCATTTCTCAGAGTGGGTTTCCTGACCGTGTTATCAGTGAATTACAGTGGATATAAAAAGTCTACATACCCCTGTAAAAATGCCAGGTTTTTGAGATGTAAAAAAAATCAGACCAAGATAAATCTTTTTAGAATTTTTTTTTCCACCTTTAATGTGGCCTATATTATGTGCAATTCAATTAAAAACAAACTGAATTCTTTAACCACTTTCAGACCGGACCAATTTGCAGCCAAAGGATCAGGCCCCTTTTTGCGATTCGGCACTGCGTCACTTTAACTGACAATTGCGCGGTCGTGCAACATGGCTCCCAAACAAAATTGACGTCCTTTTTTTCCCACAAATAGAGCTTTCTTTTGGTGGTATTTGATCGCCCCTGCGGTTTTTATTTTTTGCGCTATAAACAAAAAAGAGCGACAATTTTGAAAAAAAACGCATTATTTTTTGCTATAATAAATATCCCCAAAAATATATAAAAATTTATTTTTTTCCTCAGTTTAGACTGATACGTATTCTTACACATATTTTTGGTTAAAAAAATCGCAATAAGCGTTTATTGATTGGTTTGCGCAGAAGTTATAGCGTTTACAAGATAGGGGATAGTTTTATAGCATTTTTATTAATAATTTTTTTTTTACTAGTAATGGCGGCGATCAGCGATTTTTATTGTGACTGCGACATTATGGCGGACGCATCAGACATTTTTGACACATTTTTGGGACCATTGTCATTTATACAGCAATCAATGCTATTTAAATGCATTGATTCCTGTGTAAATGACACTGGCAGTGAAGGGGTTAACCACAAGGGGGCAGTGTAGGGGTTAAGTATGCCTAGGGGTGTGTTTCTTACTGTGGGGGGGCGTGGCTGGCAGCTAGTGAATGCTGATCTCTGCTCCAATCCCAGGGAGCAGAGATCGGCGTCACTAGTTGCTAGGCAGAACGGGGAGATGCTGTTTATCTCGGCATCTCCCCATTCAGCCTTCCCGTGAGACGATCGCGGGTGTCCCCGGGGTGATCGAGTCCGCGGGACCCGCTCTCGGCGCGCTCCCGATGGCAAGACAAGGCATTAAGGAAGGACTTATATATACGCCCTCCTGCCTGTACGTGCCATTCTGCCGACGTATATCTGTGTGCGCCGGTCGGGAACCGGTTAACCACTTCAGCCCCGGACCAATTGGCAGCCAAAGGACCAGGCCCCTTTTTGCAATTCGGCACTGCGTCGCTTTAACTAACAATTGCGCGGTCATGCGACGTGGCTCCAAAACAAAATTGGCGTCCTTTTTTTCCCACAAATAGAGCTTTCTTTTGGTGGTATTTGATCGCCCCTGCGGTTTTTATTTTTTGCGCTATAAACAAAAATAGAGCGACAATTTTGAAAAAAATTCAATATTTTTTACTTTTTGCTATAATAAATATCCCCAAAAAATATATAAAAAAACATTTTTTTTCCTCAGTTTAGGCCGATACGTATTCTTCTACATATTTTTGGTAAAAAAAAATCGCAATTAGCGATTATTGATTAGTTTGCGCAAAAGTTATAGCGTTTACAAAATAGGGGATAGTTTTATAGCATTTTTATTAATATTTTTTTTTTATTAGTAATGGCGGCGATCAGCGATTTTTATTGTGACTGCGACATTTTGGCGGACACATCGGACATTTTTGACACATTTTTGGGACATTTGTCATTTATATAGAATTCAGTGCTATTTAAATAGCACTGATTCCTATGTAAATGACAGTTGTAGTGAAGGGGTTAACCACTAGGGGGCGGGGATGAGTCAGTGTGACGTGTTGTGTTTATTTTACTGTAGGGGGGCGTGGCTGTACGTGTGACGTCATTGATCGGCGTTCCCGATGACAGGGAACCGCCGATCACTGACAGTCAGTGTAGGAAGCGCGGGGAGAGGTTTGTTTACATAGACCTCTCCCCGTTCTTCAGCTCCGTAACCCGATCGCGGGATACCAGCGGCGATCGGGTCCGCTGGTCCCGCGGCCGGGGTCACGGAGCTCCCGACCGGGTCGCGAGCGCGCCGCTAGCGCCGCGCGCGCGACCACGGGCAGGCACATGCACGATCACGTACAGGTACGTGATTCTGCCTGCCCGTGCCATTCTGCTGACGTATATATGCAGTGGCCGGTCGGGAAGCGGTTAAGGTCCCTTTCACATGTGCGGATCCGTTTTTACTCCTCCGCTTGCTCAGCGGGGATCGCTCCGTTGATCCCCTCTGAGCTGGCGGATGACAAGTCCGCCTCTGCACTCTGTGCAGGGTCGGACCTGTCAGAGCTCCGCTCTCCCCTATGGGGGTGATCGGATGATTACGGACCACCTGTCCGTTTTCATCCTAACTGATACCCCAGATGGATGGAAATTAGGGTTTGCATCCGTCTGGATTTTGCGGAGCAGATCGGATCGGCGCGGATCAGATGTCACTGCTGACATCCGACGCTCCATAGAGGTCCATGGAGAGCCCGTTCAGATCCGCCTAAAAAAACTGACAGGCGGATCTGAACAGTCCGCACGTGTGAAAGGGGCCTTTAGGAGAAAAAAAACTTACAATAATGTGGTTGCACAAATATGCACACCCTTAACCACTTGCCGCCCACCATATAACAAAATGACTTTGGCAAAGTGGTTGCGATATCCTGACCGGACGTCATATGACGTCTTTCAGGATATCAAGCCGCTGTGTTTTGTTTGAATGTGGAATCGATTTTGAAAGGATTTTGTGAGGATGCACTTCTAATCTTGCCTCTGTTTCTAACACACCGTATTTTGGTGAGGAGGGAAAGAATCCATCTGGAGGAAAGGTTGGGACAAACAACGACAGACGAATGGGAATATCATGAAAGGCTTTATTTGAGATACATGAGGGTAAGGGTACATATATATGAACACATTTGGATCTGATGGAGATTTGTTTGATGTAAGCTCAATAAATACACATGGCATTTATTGATGGTATCAGACATACTATGCCATATATAGTATTTTTCTTTCAAGATTTATAAGACCCCCTTTTACACTGTAGGCGTTTTTCAGGCGCTAAAGGGCTAAAAATAGTGCCTGTAAAGCGCTTGAAAAATGCCTCCCCTGCAGCCCCAGTGCTTTTACACTGGAGCAGTGCGCTAGCAGGACGTTAGAAAAATTCCTGCAAGCAGCATCTTTGGAGCGGTTTAGTGTATTCACCGCTCCTCCATCGTCCCTGCCAATTGAAATGAATGGGCACCACTGCCGAAGCGCCTGCAAAGCGCTTCTGCAGCGGTGCTTTGCGGGTGCATTTAACCCTTTCTTCGGCCGCTATCGGGGGTTCAAAGCACCCCGATATCGGCCGCAAAGTGCAGCTAAAACGACAGTACAGCGCCGCTAAAACTAGCAGCGCTCTACCGCTAAGGCGGAGCGGTGCCAGTGTGAAAGGGGTCTTACAGATCACAAAAAAACTTCATCAGAGGCACATCACTGGAGTTGATTGACCCATTCTGGACTTGGGAATGTTATAAATCCTTTGGAAGGGCACTTTTAGGACTGAGACTTTAAGAGTACATTTTGTTTACTTTTAGTGAGTGCTGTTTTTACTTTTACATTCCATAACTTTGATCTTTTTTCAGGTGAAGCCATTTTTTTGTTTATTTGGAGGTATGATTTGAGTCTGTTATGCTTAAGCCCAGGTTCACACTGCTGCGGGATTGAAATCGTGCACGTTAAGCTGAACTCACACAATTTCATACGCACATGTCAGTCCGACTTCGGGGGCGATTTTAGAGACATCTGTGTGGGTTTCCGCACAGATGTCTATTGAAATCGCACCGAAGTCGCCAAAAGTAGTACAGAAACGACTTTTGGGAATTCGGTGCCACACTGCAAAGTCTGGGTCAAAGTGAACTTATGAACCTGGGCTAAAGGTAAAATTCTTCTTCATCTTCAGCTTTTTTTAGAAGCCTGAATGTTTTGTGCCAAACTTGACTGATATTTGGAATTGTTCATAAGTCCTTCCACCTTGACAACAAAAAAAACAAATCCAACTGAAGAAAAATAGCCCCAAAGCAGAACGCTGCCACCATCATGCTTCACTGTGGGTATAGTGTTTTTTTGGTGATGAGCGGTGTTGGTGTTTTGCCAAACATACTTTTTGGAATCATAACCAAATAGTTAAACTTTTATCTCATCAGGTCATAACATACCGTATATACTCGAATATAAGCCGAGATTTTCAGCCCATTTTTTAGGGCTGAAAGTCCCCCCCCTCGGCTTATATTCGAGTCACTGCCGTCTGCCTACATGAACAGCGTGTCATGCAGACAGACGGCAGTTTTCAAAAGCCGCACCGCCTCCTCCCGCCCGTCCGTGATAGGTGGACACTAATTTTCCCAGCACTAAGTCAGTGTGCAGTGTTCCGCCTATCACGGACGTCCTGTCATTCTCATCTCATGGACGAGGATGAGAGGACGTCCGTGATAGGCGGAACACTGCACACTGACTGCTGGGAAAACAGCGTTCCTCCTATCACGGACGAGGAGGAGGAGGAGGCGCGGCTTTTGTAATTTGAGAATGGCGCCGTACACGCTGTGGGGGGACAGAGCGAGACTGCATCGGCGGAAGACCGATGGCAGATGGCACAGGACGGATGGCACAGGACAGATGGCACAGGACAGATGGCACAGGACAGATGACAGAGGACCCGCAGATCGGCACAGGTAGGCTACAATGGGGACGCAGGGGGGGGTCTGTACAGGGGACAGGCAGCTGCAGATGGGCATTGCTGACCCTCTTTTCCACTTACAGTAGCTGCTGCATTTTTTACCCTCGGCTTATACACGAGTCAATGCATTTTTCCCATTTTTTTGTGGTGAATTAGGGGCCTCAGCTTATACTCGGGACGGCCTATACTCGAGTATATACGGTAGTTTCCCACATGCGTTTGGCAGGCTTGATGTAGGCTTTTGCAAAATAACCCAGGCTTGGATGTTTTTCTTAGTAAGAAATGGTTTCTGTCTTGCCACCCCACCCCACCCCACCCCACAGCCCAGACATATAAAAAATACTGGATATTGTTGTCACATTGCACATGGACGCAGCAGGAGCCAATCACAGCGAGAGAGGCACTTCTGGTAGGGCGCACGCCCCCTACACCTTGTTTACAAAATCACGCACAGGTACGTGATTTTGCGCAGCTGGGCTGCCCTGCCGCAGTATATATGCGGTGGGCGGTCCGGAAGCGGTTAAAGGTGGGAAAGATTATGAAGTGATTTATCTTCGGTCTGATTTTTTTTATATCTCAAAAACCTGGCATTTGTACAGCCTCACTGGAAGCCTGTGTGACCGGGAACATCACAGAAAACACAATTGGGAAACAGGGATTAATGCTTTGTACACACGATCAGATTTTCCGAGGGGAAATGTGTGATGACAGGCTGTTGGCGGAAAATCCGACCGTGTGTACACTCCATCGGACAATTGTTGGCCAACTTTCTGTGGACAAATGTTGGCTAGCATGTTTTAAAAAAATTTCCGCAAACAAATGTGTGTTGTCGGATTTTCCTATCATGTGTACACAAGTCCGTCGGACAAAAGTCCAAAGTTCAAACACGCATGCTCGGAAGCAAGGAGGAGCCAGAAGCGGTCGGTCTTGAAAACTAGCGTTCGTAATGGAGAATTAACATTTGTGATGTGGCAAATTATAAAATCTCGAAATGCAGCGCACAATTCTCTTCTTCTTTAATGGGATAATAATGAAGCTGCTTTGCTGGTGATACTGATGGAGTTATTGCAAACAAATTTTCCAAGGCTTTTTTTTTCTAGTGAAATCAAAAATAATATTATTATGCTTTTTTTTTATTTTGAACAAGTTACACCATTATCCCGTAGTTTTTAAGATCAAAGAAACAACAATGTTGGTGTCCCTTGTCAATTTTACATTGTATTTTTTTAAATGTAACTCCCTACTCCCAAACTGTCATTTGAAGTAAAACACATAGCCAAGTATTATTCTACACAAATTTTTTTATTGTGCATTAAAAAAAAAAAAATTAGACATGCTATCTGCCAATAGAAAATAACCAAAAAGTGCATTCTATGCATCCAAAAATATAGAAAATATACCAAATCAAATCATTATTCAAACAAAAAAATTATGTCAAAGCAATAACTCCAAGGCCAATAATAAATAACACGTTATCTCCTCCGATTCCGCAACATATCTGGTTGACGAAAGGCCGTTCAGAAACACTGAATAGTGTGAAATGAAAAGTGCCAAATGAAAAGTGCCAAATGAAAAGTGCCAAATGAAAAGTGCGAATCAATACTCACCAAACTTCTACTAACACAAAATTAGCAGAAGGAGCCCAAAGCTGAAAAAACACGTAGTACGTCACTGCGCTCTTAATTGTTGGCCAACATTTGTGTGGCCGTGTGTATGCAAGACAAGCTTGAGCCAACACCCTTCGGACAAAATTCCACGGTTTTGTTGGCCAACAATCCGATCGTGTGTATGAGGCAGTTGTCACCCTATTACAGAAAGTTCCTGAAAAAGAATCCTTTAAAGGAAAATCGTCATGTTTTCTGTTGATGAATGCTGCAGATGATAAAATATTGAAAATTACTTTTGGAATTGTTAAAACCTAAAAAACGTAAAAAAAATGGTTTATTGTTACCCTTGTTGCTCTGTGTCTCTTACTATATGTACAACATGTATTGTATAACAGTATAACCTAATAAAAATGTATTGTTGAAAGAAAAACGTAAACAATTTTACTGACTCACTCGGTTTACATATACTTTTAATTTACATTTTTTTTAATGTTTAGGCAAACACATAAAATTACAGTTTTAGATTTCCTCAAATTAGTAATTCATTATTTTTAAGTTGTTGTGTTACTCTACAATGCAAATCCATATTTCTTAAAGCTTTTTGATATATTACATATTGTAATTTAATGTTGTTAAAAATAACCCTTTTTTAAGCAGGATAAACAAATGAATAAAGTTACTGCCTAAATATAAACTAGAGTTTGATAATTCACTGCCGAGCAAAATTTTCAGCAATGTCTGCCCAGCTAAGTTTTTAACAATGTGGCAAGCAGTCTGGTCCTTTCAAACATGGGTAGACATCTGAAAAATATTACATAGCTGTGCATCCTATTATAGGTTTTGATTTATGATATCACTGTATAAGGGGAGAGGGAAGCAGACACAGAGGATTTGAGTGTCAATCATCTGTACATTTGTGTCCTATTATATTTGGTTAGTTTGCCGTGCTGTTACTGTCATGTGGGAGTTTCAATACTGTGTCTGCAACAAAGGATACTTAGGTTTAGGTTAGGTTCCCATATATGCGGGTGCTTAAATGCGTGTAAATCACGTGTATTCCCGCACCTGAATGTGCCCACAGGCAAACAATGCTGCTATTTATCAATTCCTAATGGCAACCCCAAGCATCTAAAAAACGCAGCATGTTTCAGCAAAATTGTATGCTGCAGAAGCTCTGAAACCTCTTACACATATATATTATATTATATAATTTTCTGAAAGCAAAGGCACTGGAGAAAAAATATTCATTGTTGCAATTTTTTATGCCACACGATATTTGCACATGTGGTTTTTAAACGCATTTTTAAAAAAAAATTAAAAAAATTTAGTGCACACAAACACAATATAATACACACTTGTTTTGTAAAATATAAAAGATGTTACGCTGAGTAAATAGATACCTAAATGTCATGCTTTAAAATTGTGCACACTCTTGGAACAGCAACAAATTACAGTACTGAAAACTCCATGGGTGACGAAACAGAATTATTGCTCTTACTAGAGACGCGCAGGGGCTCACGCATGTTTTGATGCCATACTGTTGAAACATCATCTCGTTCTTTGGGTATATGTAACATCCATCTTTTCTGGCCACTGCGTGGCCGTCAATGGACGATACCTTTTTATAATTTCATATTGCTTATGTCTATGTATTTATGTTTAATAAAATGTAATTTTTAAAGACAATATATTGTTGCTCCAATTTGCTTCCAAAGTCCCACCTAGAGGGTTTCTTTTTTTCTTTTCCAAAATTTTGCATACATCTTAGCCAAACTATATTTAGCTACAAATAAACCAAATCATTGTAATCTATGGTCTACTGTATACTGTATATTTGACAATTGATTAGTCCTGATGTACTGAATGCCTTTCTCATTTCCTGAGGCCCTAAAAAAAACAGGACAGTACAAATATCCTCCAAATTACCCCTTTTTGGAAAGTAGACAATCCAAGGCATTTAGTAGGAGGCATGGTGAGTTTTTTGAAGCTGTAATTTTTTTGTCACAATTTGTTAAAATTAAAATATATATATATATTTTTTACCCAAAGTTGTAATTTTTAACCACTTCAATACCGGGCCTATTTTGGCCTATTCTGCTTCATGTAAACATCATAATTTTTTTGCTAGAAAATTACCCAACAATAAGACCCCACATCTCTCCTCCAGGCTAGAAAGCATGAGATCGGTAAAAAAAATTCACCGATCTCATGCTGACAGCTGCGATCGCGGCTTTGTTTACTTCCGGGTACTGGGCGTGATGTCATAACAGCGTGCCTGGGCCTCCGACGGTCATAGAGATGACTGGTGACCATGTGGTCACTGGAAATCTCTATGCTCGTCATCCGGCGGCGAGCGATTCTTTCTCCGGGCCCCCGATGGCACGGGAGAGCCCGGAGAAGCACCGGATGGCCGCGGGAGGGGGGGGGGATGTCCCCTCCCGTTGCCTATAAGAACAATCAAGCGGTCGAACTGCCGCTATGATCGTTCTTATCGTGCACAGAATCGCTGGCCGGAAATATTGATATCTGAATGGTGCCTGTAGCTGCACGCATCATTCAGATATCCCCACTCAATGTCAAGGACGTCATATGACGTCCTTGGTATTGAAGTGGTTCTCACACACAGTATAGGCCTACTTATAATTACACCTCAAAACACATTCTGCTACTCCTCCTGAGTATGGGGATACCACATATTTGAGACATTTTCACAGCCTGGCCACACAGAGTGGCCCAAAATCCAAGGAGCGCTTCAGGCATTCTAGGTGCATAAATTACACATCTAGACTTCCTATCACATCTTTGGAGGCCCTGGAGCATGGGGACAGTGGAAACATCCCCAAATTACCCCAAATTAGAAAGCAAACACTCAAAGACATTTTCTGAAAGGCATAATGAGCCTATTAAAAATTTTATTTTGTTTACCACAAGTTTTAGGAAAATTCAGGAAATAAAATTTAAATGTATTTTTTTTTACACACAGTTGTCAATTAATAAGATATTTCTAACAAACAGCATAGGCATATTTAGAATTACACCCCAAAACATATTCTGCTACAGTACAAATATCCTCCAAATGTCCCCTTTTTGGAAAGTAGACCAATCCAAAGCATTTAGTAAAAGGCATAGTGACTTTTTTGAAGCTGTAATGTTTTTGTCACAATTTGTTGAAAAATTTAAAACTATATATATTTTTCACCCAAAGTTGTAATTTTTAATAAGTAATTTCTCACACACAGCATAGGCCTACTTATAATTACACCCCAAAACACATTCTGCTACTACTGAGTATGGTGATACCACATGTGTGAGAGGAGCAATTTCAGGCTATCGATGGGAATAAATTATGCATTTAATAATGATTAGGGACTGGTGTGCCGGTGATCAGGGACACTGTAACTGGTATGGTGTTGATCAGAGATACTGTAACTGATGTGGCAGTGATCAGTGACACTGTGACTGGTGTGGCAGTGATTAGGGCACAATATGCCTGGTGTGGCAGTAATTTGGAGCAATAGGAATGGGGGGGGGAATACTGTAACTGGTGTGGCGGTGTTTAAGGACACTGTAACTGGTGTGGCAGTGATTAGGTACAATATGACTGGTGTGCTAGTGATCAGGGACACTGTGACTGGTATGACAGTGATTAGGGACAATGACTTGTGAGAGTATATATTTAAAACAATTACAATTTATTTAGTAATATACATATATATATCAATTTTACTTTTTTTTTAGAATACTGTCACCAAAGCAGTGTACTGTTACCATTTTGACACTGTACTACTCTGTGGGGGGATGATCAGATTTTTTTTTTTCTTACACTGTGATTGCTTATTACAGTGATGATCACTGTAATAAGCAATCGGTAAAAAACGGTTTCATCCATAAAGCCTTGTGTACTACTATGATGCTGTGATTGGTCATTGGCAGTGTGCATTGGCAGGATCTGTGCTCCTATGTCCACAGGACACATTCGATCACCGATCATTGTACCAGGCCGCTGGAATTCCGCCAGCAAAAGTCCGATGGAGCATACACACGGTAGGAATTTACGACTAAGATCTCACATCGGACTATTGCTGGCGGAATTTCTGATCGTGTGTACAGGGCATTGCTTAGTTTAAAATAGTACAATGATACAATTTATATATTATGTTGTTTTATCGCTCCCAGTCTGATTTTTTTTTTTTATTTCACATGTATGCGTGTGTAAAACAGGGTCATCATTTAAAACAACCTTCTAATGGTGAGATTTTCTACTAACGCATCTTACAGGCTGACTTTTCATGTGTACCGGGAGTGCTGTGATTTTGTCCAGACCCATTGGGGAATGTTGTCTATTGTGCAAGGCAGGTGGATATATAGAAGAATAAAAGCTGTGTGTGAGAGCTGTGACAGCAGCGTCTCGGCCCGGGCTGTTTGTACGTCATAATGTGAGCAAATGTATTGAATATTTTTGTATATGTGCAATTGTTCTGAATACAGTATAACGGCTGGAGAGGAGAGGAGGGGGGGGGGGGGGCGCTCGCTGTTAAGTCCTAATGTTTCTCATGCGTCAATCAGACAGAAATACCTTGTTCTGTTGTCTGGCGCAAAGGCAGTCTGTCTGGCTTATAAACTCAAAAGCACAAGGCGCCTGTGTGTATACCATTAAACCAGATCGGTGATGCCGCCATGTAAATAGGATAAGCACAATAAATCCCAGTGTGCTTCTACCACAAGCAAAGTGTTTCCCCAATAGATGACCTTGCCGGAGTGTGGTGAAGTGTGAGGGACGGGGACAGCTGAGAGGGCAGAGTAAGGGGGGGGGGGGGGGATCTCAAATTTAAAGGTCACTACAAAATGATTATCATTCTATCCAACATACACCTACTGCAGAGCATATGTTCTTAGATCTACATACAGTTGTACATACTGCACATCTTGCCAACCAGAGACACGAGCATTCAATTAAAGGGAACACATGGTGTTTTTGTATGCATTTTTTTATCTTTACATTCAGGACTAAAACATTACCGTATTTTTCGGCGTATAACATTTTTTTCAGTTTCAGGAAAAAAAACTTCAATTTAAATAAGGAACTTTGAAGCAAAATGAGGGTCATTGCCCATCTGCAGCCTGATCAATGCCATCTGCAGCCTCACAATTGCCCATCAATGCAGCCTAATCAATGCCCATCTGCAGCCTCATAAGTGCCATCAATGCAGGCTCATCAGTCCACATCAATGCAGCCTCACCAATGCCATCAATGCAGCAGCCTTACCATTTCCTTCAATGCAGCAGCCTCCCCATTGCCATCAATGCAGCAGCCTCACCATTGCCAGCAATGCAGCAGCCTCACCATTGCCTTCAATGCAGCAGCCTCAACATTGCCTTCAATGCAGCAGCCTCACCATTGCCTTCAATGCAACAGCCTCAACATTGCCTTCAATGCAGCAGCCACACTGTTGCCATCAATGCAGCAGCCTCACCATTGACATCAATGCAGCAGCCTCACCATTTCCTTCAATGCAGCAGCCTCAATATTGCCTTCAATGCAGCAGCCTCAACATTGCCTTCAATGCAGCAGCCTCGCCATTGCCATCAATGCAGCAGCCTCGCCGTTGCCATCAATGCAGCAGCCTCGCCATTGCCTTCAATGCAGCAGCCTCACCATTGCCTTCAATGCAGAAGCCTCACCATTGCCATCAATGCAGCAGCCTCACCATTGCCTTCAATGCAGCAGCCTCACCATTGCCTTCAATGCAGCAGCCTCACCATTGCCTTAAATGCAGCAGCCTCGCCATTGCCTACAATGCAGCAGCCTCGCCATTGCCATCAATGCAGCAGCCTCGCCATTGCCATCAATGCAGCAGCCTCACCATTGCCTTCAATGCAGCAGCCTCACCATTGCCTTCAATGCAGCAGCCTCACCATTTCCTTCAATGCAGCAGCCTCACCATTGCCTTCAATGCAGCAGCCTCCCCATTGCCTTCAATGCAGCAGCCTCACCATTGCCTTCAATGCAGCAGCCTCACCATTGCCTTCAATGCGGCAGCCTCACCATTGCCATCAGTGCAGCAGCCTCACCATAGCCATCAGTGCAGCCTGATCGATGCCCATCTGCAGCCTCAGAGGGGACAGGGAGAGGGGCGGGATGAGCGCAGACAGATTACATACAGTGAGAATCTCCTATGATAGACAGAACAGTGGTCCAATGGTGTCCCAGGAGATGGAACTTCCTATTACAGAGGCCACCAAGTAAACAGGAGATTCTCATTGTATGTAATCTGACGGCGCTCATACAGCCCCCCTCCCTGTCCCCTCCGAGGCAGCTAAAATTGAAGTATCGGCGTATAACACGCACACGCTATTTGCACCCGATTTTCAGGGTGAAAAGGTGCGTGTTATATGCCAATAAATACAGTAAATAAAATGATGAAATCATATGAAAAATTTAATGAAATACTGAACATGAGTATTTTTATATTCATGGTTAGCAGGTAGAGCCCCTGGCTACTTTCCACAAGTTTACCAGTCTATTCTTAGCTGCTCAGCTAAAATAAAAAGCTGAATATAGTAAGAGGTAAATAAAGTACCTGGCTTCAGCACGAAGCTCAGTTTTGCATTTCGTTTTCCATGGTTTGAAATGCAAGCAGTATCGGCACCTGAATGTGACCTGGTATCACCAGCTTAGTGTCCCTGTACATCAGGGCTGACGTGTGAGAGGAAGAGGCAGTACAAGGAGCAAATCAGTTCATGTGCTGACAGGAGAAGAAAGCAGAGTGACAGAGAGGTGAGCTAATCGCCGTGCTGCGTCTCCTTTCAGTTGAGTAACCTCTTTATTTTTGATATGAGACTAGCATGCAAAAAAATATTTTTCTATAAATCACACACACAGGGGCACACAGCATTAGGAGACAGAATTATTTTATTTCAGCAGCAGGAGCGGGTGGGCACTGTCACCAGCTGACAGGCAGGGAGGGGAGGACAGAGGAGGACGGGGGAGAGCAGACAGGTGAGCAGCGGATGACAGAGGCACGTAAACTGACCACGGTGTCAGGGCTCAGCAGCCTTGATAAACTGTAGTCAGTTTACTGGGGGGAGGGTAGAAACTGGCAGGATTAAACAGTTTTTTACAAGCACTTTGCTGTATAACATGCTTAACCACTAGCCGACCGTCCACTGTCAAATGACGGCGGGACGGTGCGGCTCTTGTGGCGGGACGCCGTCATATGACGTCGTCTACACTTTGGCCACTAGGGGGAGCGCGCGCGCCGCGTAGCTGGGGAGCCAATGCGCGTGCCCGGCGGCCGCGATGTCCGCTGGGCACCCGCGATTGCACGGTAATCGAGCAGGACGTGGATCTGTGTATGTAAACACACAGATCCACGTCCTGTCACTGGAGAGGAGACCGATGGTGTGTCCCTTGTACATAGGGACACCGATCGGTCCCCTCCCCCAGTCAGTCCCCTCCCCCCACAGTTAGAATCACTAATATAGGGAACACATTAACCCCTGCAGCGCCCCTAGTGTTAACCCCTTCCTTGCCAATCACATTTATACAGTAATCAATGCATTTTTATAGCACGGATCGCTGTATAAATGTGAATGGTCCCAAAAATGTGTCAAAAGTGTCCGATATGTCCGCCGCAATGTCGCAGTCATGATAAAAATCGCAGATCGCCGCCATTACTAGTAAAAAAAAAATAATAATAAAAATGCTATAAATCTATCCCCTATTTTGTAGACACTATAACTTTTGCGCAAACCAATCAATATACGCTAATTGCGATTTTTTTTTACCAAAAATATGTAGAAGAATACGTATCGGCCTAAACTGAGGAAAAAATTTGTTTAAAAAAAAATAAAAATTGGATATTTATTATAATAAAAAGTAAAAAATATTATGTTTTTTCAAACTTGTTGCTCTTATTTTGTTTATAGCGCAAGAGATAAAAACCGCAGAGGTGATCAAATACCACCAAAATAAAGCTCTATCTGTGGGGAAAAAATGATAAAAAATTTATTTGGGTACAGCGTTGCCTGACCGTGCAATTGTCATTCAAAATGCGACAGCGCTGAAAGCTGAAAAATGGCCTGGTCAGGAAGGAGGTGTTCGTGCCTGGTAGGCAAGTGGTTAAAGGGACAGGATCCATTTTTTTTCAGGGTAAAAAACGCTTTAAGAGCATCCAGTGGCAGAAAAAAGTACTGCAGGGAAAGATCTCTGGACTGAAGGTAAATATTACAGCAAAGGCTGGTTTTATTTAATCTTTTAGTGGACTATTCATTTTATCTTATTTTTGACTTGAGTTCTGCTTTAAATCAAAAGCTGAGTTCCAGTATCTGCTGGAAAACACCAGTATTGCCACAAGAATGCCAAATATCTGCCCAATATATTCTGCAGCCAGAGAAGTGTCACACCTCTCCAATGGAATAAATAATAAATGGCTTTGTAATGGTTAAAGCAGAAAGATGCTACTAGAAAATCGAATGGCGATATCTAGATTTTCAACAGATATACAGTAAGAAGTCAGCTTGTGATTTAACTTGCCATCAGCCATTCAAAACTGAAGTGTTAGCTTTTGATAGAGTTGGTCTTTAAAGTGTTTGCATATTCCTGATATGTGCCTTCTGTACCATGTACTTGTATGCAGGGCCATCTTTAATATTGATTGGACCCTGGGCAAAAACTTTCTGGGGAAAAAAAGGACATAAATTTTGTTTGGGTACAACGTCGCGTGACCGCGCAATTGTCAGTTAAAACGACGCAGCACCGTATCGTAAAAAATGGCCTGGTCGTTAAGGGGGGAAATCCTTCCGGGCCTTAAGTGGTTAAACTGAATGGGTTGTTTTACAAGGTGATCGTTTACAATCACTTTTACCTCCCTAGCGGTATTCCCGAGTGTGGCTCGGGGTGGATTTTCGGTACCAAAAGCGGTAACCTCGTGCCACACTCGGGATCGCATCGCAGGATCCAGGCAAAGTTACTTACCTTGTCCCCAGGATCCCGCGATGTTTCCCCACCGTGTGTGCGGGCCGCGTCCTCCGCCGGATCTATGACAGTGCCGAGCTCCGTTCCCTGCGAGCGTTACGGAGCACGGCGCCAAATTCAAAAAGTGAAAAACACATACAGTACACTGTAATCTTACAGATTACGTTACTGTATCACATTATTTCACATCCCTTTTGTCCCTAGTGGTCTGTCCAGTGTCCTGCATGCAGTTTTATATTATATATACTGTTCTTTCTGCCTGGAAACTGGAGGATGTCCATAACAACCAAAAAGCGTCCCTTTACATCAAAAGCGGTTTTAGACCAGCTAGAAAACAGCGATAATAAATTAGAATCACTTGCAGAATTGAGCGATAGTGATTTGTGGGGAGATCCCTCATCAGACACTGAAAGTAATGAAAGCGACAATTCTGCAACTGAGCAAATTTCTGTGTTTTTGATTTGATTACATTATTGAATCATTTTTATTATTATTATATTATTATATGTTCTAATTATGTATAGTTATTTATTATATTATAATTTATGATTTCGTGTTTCAAACTTTATCATACCCGGGACGTCTACTAGACATTGTTTGGACAGATTTAAGTGAGTTATTCCTAAGAATTACAGGCCTACAATATAAAACGCCAAATTTCCATGCAAAACAATTGTACCGTTTTGAGCATCTAAAATCGGAAATAATCATACCGCCAGGGAGCCAGGGAGGTTTTAAGTCACAATCTTTTTTTTTTTTTTATCCACTGAAATATGATGTCTTTTCTCGGTGCACGCAATGGAAGAACACTGACATGCTCCTACAACATGCCCCAATTATCACCTGTCCTCTGATAAGTGGATCATGTTCCACTCTCTGCCTGTCTGCAATTTAACTTCAGTGCTATTAAAGGGTTGCCCAGTGGAATGATGCCATGATGAGATTGGTAGGCACAGAACACTCAGCTGGCTCAGCAGGTGCAAGGACTGAAGCCCAGTTACCGCATGAACCAGCTTTCTGCTGAATAGTGAGAACTACACTTTGGGAATCTCCAATAGTATCTCCCTGCGGAGAATTATGATCACATTAACCACTTCAGCCCTGGACCAATTGGCAGCCAAAGGACCAGGCCCCTTTTTGCTATTCGGCACTGCGTCGCTTTAACTGACAATTGCGCGGTCGTGCGACGTGGCTCCCAAACAAAATTGGCGTCCTTTTTTCCCACAAATAGAGCTTTCTTTTGGTGGTATTTAATTGCCCCTGCGGTTTTTATTTTTTGCGCTATAAACAAAAATAGAGCGACAATTTTGAAAAAAATTCAATATTTTTTTGCTATAATAAATATCCCCCAAAAAATATATAAAAAACATTTTTTTTCCTCAGTTTAGGCCGATACGTATTCTTCTACATATTTTTGGTAAAAAAAAATCGCAATTAGTGATTATTGATTGGTTTGCGCAAAAGTTATAGCGTTTACAAAACAGGGGATAGTTTTATAGCATTTTTATTAATATTTTTTTTTTTTACTAGTAATGGCGGCGATCTGCGATTTTTATTGTGACTGCGACATTATGGTGGACACATCAGACATTTTTGACACATTTTTGGGACCATTGTCATTTATACAGCAATCAATGCTATTTAAATGCATTGATTCCTGTATAAATGACACTGGCAGTGAAAGAGTTAACGACTAGGGGGAGGGGAGGGGTTATGGGCTGTGACATGTGTGTGTTTTTTTACATTAGTGGGCGGGGCTGACGTCTGACGTCATTGATCGGCTTTCCCGATGACAGGGAACAGCAGATCAATGACAGGCAGTGTAGGAAGCGCGGGGAGAGGTTTGTTTACACAGACCTCTCCCCGTTCTTCAGCTCTGTGACCCGATCGCGGGACACCAGCGGCGATCGGGTCCACTGGTCCCGCGGCCGCGGTCACGGAGCTCCCGACTGGAGCGGGCTCGCGACCCGCGGCCAGGCAATTAAAGGGCCACGTACCTGGTTTTGCCTGGCCGTGCCATTCTGCTGACGTATATGTACAGCAGGCGGTCGGGAAGCGGTTAATGTCAGAAACATTTGGGCAAGCTGAACTAAAATTCACTGTATGTTTTCCTTATCAGCTTCATCTAATGGGCAAAATGCGGTATAGTTTTCTGAAATACTGCACGCCGCTGCTAACGGCGATATGCCGCTAGTGGCGGCTCCCGTACGCATGTGCGTGAGTGACGTCATCGCAGCTCCGGCCAATCACAGCAATGATGCCGCGAGACCCGGAAGTCACTCCGGGATACATGGCAGCTGTGCGGATGAAGAAGGGGGGCCGCTTCGGGGGCTTCGTTCTCAGGTAAGTTATTCATAATGAGCTAGTATGCTATGCATACTAGTTCATTATGCCTTTGCCTTGCAGGGTGCATTTTTTTGGGGGGATTTTCTTTACTTCCTCTTTAGGTTAGATGTAAGCCCTAGCTTAAGCCCTAGCCTACACTAAAGGCGGGTTTGAAATCATGCAAGTTCAGCTGAACTCGCACAATTTCAAACCCGCATTTTAGTCCGACTTCGAGAGCGATTTCAATGATAGCTGTGTGGGTTCATACTAAGATGTCTATTGAAATCTCCCCCCCCCCCCCGAAGTCGCCAAAAGTATCGCAGGAACTACTTTTGGGAACCAGTGTGGCGCCGCAAAGTCGGCAACTTACCAATTCGGATGGTGCCGTTGCCGGCAACAGCCGCCAATTTGACATGTCAAATCGCATGTCAGAACGGCCCAATGTGAACGTGGGCTAAATGACATTTAGTTTTTAGTTATTTAGTAGCATAAACATTGTGCATCATACATTATTGCCATTTTAATAAAATAAAATACCTTTTTTTCAAAATTGCATAAAATTGTCTTGCAAGCAAATACTACAATAATAGCTCTAACATTGGGGTTGATTTATTAAAACCGGAGAGTGCAAAATCTGGTGGGGCTATGCATGGTAGCCAATCAGCTTCTAAGTTCAGCTTGTTCAATTAACCGCTTCCCGACCGCTGCACGACGATATACGTTGGCAGAATGGCACAGGTGGGCAAAAGGGCGTACAGGTACGTCCCCTTTAAGATGCAGCATTGTGGGCGCGTGCCCGCCGCATGCTCCGTGATCGCGGGTCCCGCGGACTCGATGTCCGACGAGGGTTCCCGCGATCGTATCACAGAGCAGAAGAACAGGGAGATGCCTTTGTAAACAATGACAGATATGAACCTGTGATTGGAAGCAATGATCTCTGTCATGTAATTAGTAGCCCACCCCCCCCCCACAGTTAGAATCACTCCCTAGGACACACTTAACCCCTAGTGGTTAACCCCTCCCCTGCCAGTGTCATTTACACAGTAATCAGTGAATTTTGATAGCACTGATCGCTGTATAAATGACAATGGTCCCAAAATAGTGTCAAAAGTGTCCTCCATAATGTCGCAGTCCCTATAAGATCGATTCCATTACTAATAAAAAAAATAATGATAAAAATGCCATTAAACTATCCCTTATTTTGTAGATGCTATAACTTTTGCGCAAACCAATCAATATACGCTTATTGTGATTTTTTTTCAACCAAAAATATGTAGAAGAATACGTATCGGCCTAAACTGAGGAAAAAAATTGTTTTTTTTATATTTTTTGGGGGATATTTATTATAGCAAAAAGTAAAAAATATTGCGTTTGTTTTCAAAATTGTCGCTCTTTTTTATAGCGCAAAAAATAAAAACCGCAGAGGTGATCAAATACTACCAAAAGAAAGTTTTATTTGTGGGGAAAAAAGGACATCAATTTTGTTTGGGTGCCATGTCGCACGACCGTACAATTGTCAGTTAACCGCTTCCCGACCGGCGCACGCCGATGTACGTCGGCAGAATGGCACGGACAGGCATAAGGGCGTATATATAAGTCCCTTTTTAAATGCCGCCGTGCCATCGGGAGCGCGCCAGGAGCGGCGCGCTCCCGCGACGGTCGGGGGTCCCGCAGACTCGATCGCCGTGGGGACACCTGCGATCGTCTCACGGGAAACCTGAAAGGGGAGATGCGGAAATAAACAGCATCTCCCCGTTCTGCCTAGCAACTAGTGACACCGATCTCTGCTCCCTGTGATTGGAGCAGAGATCAGCATTCACTAGCTGACAGCCACGCCCCCCCACAGTAAGAAACACACCCCTAGGCATACTTAACCCCTACACTGCCACCTAGTGGTTAACCCCTTCACTACCAGTGTAATTTATACAGGAATCAATGCATTTAAATAGCATTGATTGCTGTATAAATGACAATGGTCCCAAAAATTTTTCAAAAATGTCCGATGTCCGCCATAATGTCGCAGTCACAATAAAAATCGATGATCGCCGCCATTACTAATAAAAAAAAATTATTAATAAAAATTCTATAAAACTATCCCCTATCTTGTAAACGCTATAACTTCTGCGCAAACCAATCAATAATCGCTTATTGCGATTTTTTTAACCAAAAATATGTAGAAGAATACATATCGGCCTAAACTGAGGAAAACATTTTTTTTAATATATTTTTTGGGGATATTTATTATAGCAAAAAATAAAAAAGAATGCGTTTTTTTTTTTCAAAATCGTCGCACTTTTTTTGTTTATAGCACAAAAAAAAAACGCAGGGGCGATCAAATACCACCAAAAGAAAACTCTATTTGTGGGAAAAAGAGGATGTCAATTTTGTTTCGGAACCACGTCGCAAGACCGCGCAATTGTCAGTTAAAGCGACGCAGTGCCGAATCGCAAAAAGGGCCCTGGTCCTTTGGCTGCCAATTGGTCCGGTCTGAAAGTGGTTAAAGCGACGCAGTGCCGAATCGCAAAAAGTGGTCAGGAAAGGGGTAAATCCTTCCGGGGCTGAAGCGGTTAATCTTTGACAAGAAAAAAAAAAAAATGGAAGTTGATTATGCAGAACTGCGCCAGATTTTGCGCTGTCCGGTTTTATTAAGTCAACTTCATAAACTCACTAAACATAATATATCAATTCTCTTTTAAACTGTTGTAAAATGGGCACCAGTCTTGAGGTATTTGTGCCACAAACCAGGTAAGAGCAAATGATCTGATTGTTCCACTCATCACTTGTCAAGGAAAATAGTACATTTCCATGACTTTTTATTTGCCATTTAATCCAGATCTATGTACAATGAGCTTTATTACTAACCCCATAATAAATATTTGGGAACAAAATGATTCAATTTCTTTGTATAATTCCCCGTGGAATCATTTATAGATAGACATCTTACTAATACCTCTGTGTAATCCCCAACATCCTCTCTAATGTGTTGCATGAAATGCAAATAACGAGATATGTTTTTCCTTCCAATGTAAACTTTTCTGTGACATTTACCTATAGGTAAGCCTAGAATAAGGCTTACCTATAGGTAGTGGAAATATCTCATAAGGTGTGCCGTTTAGGAGATATTTCACTTGTAGTGCGCCGGTGTCGTCATCAGCGCATTCGCTGTGAAGAAACGGACCACCGTGTCGTTTCTTCCCCCAGCATGTGCCGCGAACTGGCGTCACGCGGCGACTCCGGGCAGTCACAGAGCCGGAAGGAAGAGGGGTGAAGATGGACGCGGCCTGCACAGAGGACATCGTGGGCTTCGTTTGCAGCTAAGTGTCATATAACGGGCTAGTATCAGGGCTCAAGTCCTGCGGGAACACATGGGTACAGAGTTCCTGTACTTTTTCCACAACAGGAACTCAGTTCCCGTTAGCAGCCGTGTCCTGCAAGACTTTGAAGTATGCCAGCTGTGTGGCAGGTGGTACACCAGCAGCTGCCGACACAGCTCGCAATAGTAAGTGCCACACACCTGACCATTCAGGCATTGCCAGTAGGGGGCCCCATGACAGCTTCCGCTTCGATCTACCTGTCAATCACAGCTAGCTGACAGGTAGATCAGGTCCCTGCTGCTAAGAGATTGTATTTAGTCAGACCTCTCGTGATGCGCTCCTCCCCGCCGCCCCCTCCTGATTTTCTGTCTCCTCATCCCCCCCCCCCCCCCCCCCCGTCTCCTGCATACTTGCTCTGTGTGTCCCGCTGAATCCCCCCCTCCTCTATCTTCAGTGCCATATGATGAGAGAACCCAGTGGAGGAACACAGCTATTCTGCTCACAGGACATGCAGGGAGAGAGGTGAGCTGAGGGAGGAACATCAGTTTGGGGTGGTAAGCTGAGCACAATACCTGGCAAAGTTTAATGCCAGGAGGGAAGATTATGTGAAGGGTTGGAATAGCAGCGAGTGTGTGTTGGAGCCCTGCAGAGTTTGCAGCCCCCCAAGCTAATATACATCTCCTAAGCAGGAACACATCACTATCGCCCCAAGCATTCTGTCCAGATAATGTGCCGTTCATTTATGACCTTTCCGTTTAACCCTGTGTTATCCAAACTCTGTTCAATGAAAAGTGTAAACTCACCACATAAACACTCTATATACAAAATAAAATTCCCCAATAAAGATCAGAACATGATGTTCACATTTGCATGGAAGCACAATTGAATGAATGCTGATTATTCAGAGAATTACCGTATTCATGTTTATTGAGGATTGTTTTTTTTTTTTTATGTACTAACAGTTAAGCTTCATACACACAATACAAAAATTGGATGAAAAATACCACTTTTGAAGCGTTCGTGCATATGAGCGTATCATTTTTTTTTTTTGGTGGGGGAGTGGATCTTGGGTGGGAGTTACCACACTTTTTTCCCCAGGACTTGACCCCTGGCTAGTATGCGATGCATACTAGCCCATTATGCTTTTTTTTTTTTTAACAAATGGAGCCCATTATGCTTTTAATTTGCAGGCCCTGCGGGGAGAAAAATAGGAAGTAAAACCCATCAGGGTTTACTTCCTCTTGAATTAAGCTGTAAGACTGTTAAATGGACAGGTGAATTGCCTATAAGGTAGCAGTTTTACCTCCAGAATTTGTATTTATGTCCATCCAGTTCTGAGATTTCCAAAGCTATCCCACACAGCATAGCTCTGCCTGGCATGGCAGAGAACCAGATTTGTCTTTACAGTAGTTAGGTAACACTTTCAGTTCATGTCCCTCCCTCAGACTGTGAGTGGACAGCGAAAGGAGAAGCAGCAGACTGATGAGCTCATTTCTCTCCCTCACTGGTCTCTCTCCTCCTATCAGAATGTTCATTGTTGGCCAATGAGCACTGCAGCAAGCACACACAGTTACCTCCTTGTGCTGCTTCTCCCTCTCCTTCTCAGAGCTCTGCTGTACATGGCACTGCAAGAATCTGATGCCATGTTCTAATTTGGGTACTTACACTGGTTGCATTTAAATATATTAATAAATACAAAGCTGTATTCATTTGTATCTTTTTTTACCTGAGTGGAGTTCAGTTATATAGTTACATAGTAGGTGAGGTTAAAAAAAGACACAAGTCCATCAACTCCAACCTATGTGTGTGATTATATGTCAATATTACATTGTATATCCCTGTATGTTGTGGTAGTTCAGGTGCTTATCTAATAGTTTTTTTAAAAACTAAAAATTAGAAAAAACAACAAATGAAAAACAATGAAAATCCGAAATAACCAAATTAGAAACAACGAAACTACGAAAGAAGAAAATTCGAAAAACGAAAACAGGAACAAAGAAAATCAAAATGAACGAAAAAATTTGTACATTCGTAACTTTTTTTTTGTTGAATTGTTAATTTTCCGTGTCCCTTACAATGGTGCTAGACATGTGCACAACAAAAAAATTTGTTTATTTTCGTTTCGTTTTTTTTCCTTTGCGAAAAAATTCATTTTTTTTTCGTTTCGTTTTTTTCGTTTCCGTTAATTCGTAACGATTCGTACATTCGTAAGAGTTTTTTTTTCGTTGATTCGTTTTTTCGTTAGTTAAATTTTCGGACGCATTCGTATTTATTCGTACATTCGTAACATTCGTAGATTCGTAATCGGAGCATAATTCATAATTTTATGTAATGTGTATGCTATTATTACATTTTAATAATTTACGAATCGAAAAAAAAAGTTACGAATTGAAAAAAAAGTTACGAATGTACGAATTTTTTTGTTCAATAGAGATACGGAAATTACAAATCGAAAAAAAAAATAAAAGAAAGTTACGAATCGAAAAAAAAAAGTTACGAATCGAAAAAAAAAGTTACGAATCGAAAAAAAAAGTTATGAATGTACGAATTTTTTTGTTTAATCCATTCGAAGCACGTCCCATTGTAAGGGACACGGAAAATTACCAATTCAACAAAAAAAAAAGTTACGAATGTACGAATTTTTTCGTTCGTTTTCGTTTTTCGGATTTTCTTCATTAGTACATTAGTTGTTTCTAATTTTTTTTTTTTTGGATTTTCGTTGTATTTCGGATTCGTTCGATTCGAATGATTCGTTAATCGGATTCGTACGATTCGAACGATTCATTATTCGGATTCGTACGATTCGAACGATTCGTTCATTCGTACGAAAACGAACGAACGAAAATAACGAAAAAAAATGAAACGAATTGCACATGTTTAAATGGCGCTGCTTAACGTGCTTCGAATGGATTGAACGAAAAACTTTGTATATTCGTAACTTTTTTTTTTTTTCGATTCGTAATTTTCCGTGTCTCTTACAATGGCGCTGCTTAACGTGCTTCGAATGGATTGAACGAAAAAATTCATACATTCGTAACTTTTTTTTTCGATTCGTAATTTTCCGTGTCTCTTACAATGTAATAATAGCATAGACATTACATAAAATTATGAATTATGCTCCGATTACGAATCTACGAAAACAATGTTACGAAAGTACGAATAAATCAATCTTACGAAAGTACGAATGTAACTAAATCTACGAAAATACGAATGCGTCCGAATTTCGAATAAACGAAAATTTAACTAACGGAAAAACGAATCAACGAAAAAATAACTCTTACGAAAATACGAATCGTTACGAATACGAACACCGACGACTTACGAAATTACGAATCGTTACGAATCAACGGAAACGAAAGAAACAAAACGAAAATAAACTAATTTTTCTATTGTGCACGTGTCTAAAAACTATCGATGCTCCCCGCTGATACCACCGCCTGTGGAAGGGAATTCCACATCCTTGCTGCTCTTACAGTAAAGAACCCTCTACTCGTTAAAGGTTTAAGGTTAAACCTCTTTTCTTCTCATTTTAATGAGTGGCCACGAGTCTTGTTAAACTCCCTTTTTTTTTAATAAGTTTAATAAAGTTTTATCCCTATTGTGGGGTCACCAGAACGGTATTTGTAAATTGAAATCACATCCCCTCTCAAGCGTCTCTTCTCCAGTGAAAAAAAATAAACTGGCACTGGAAATTACGTTTTTATCTAAAAGCTGATCAAAGTAAGTTCAACACAGCTCTTCTACTCTGAACAGTAGATACAGTATCTCACAAAAGTAAGTACACCCCTCACATTTTTGTAAATATTTTATTCTATCTTTTCATGTGTCAACACTGAAGAAATGACACTTTGCTACAATGTAAAGTAGTGAGTGTACAGCTTGTATAGCAGTGTAAATTTGCTGCCCCCTCAAAATAACTCAACACACAGCCAATAATGTCTAAACCGCTGGCAACAAAAGTGAGTGCGCCCCTAAGTGAAAATGTCCAAATTGGGCCCAATTAGCCATTTTCTCTCCCCGGTGTCATGTGACACATTAGTGTTACAAGGTCTCAGGTGTGAATTGGGAGCAGGTGTGTTAAATTTGGTGTTATTTGGTGCAAAGACAAGTGTGTCTTGCCTACAGTCAAGCATGGGGGTGGGAGTGTCATGGTCTGGGGCTGCATGAGTGCTGCTGTCACTGGGGAGCTACAGTTCATTGAGGGAACCATGAATGCCAACATGTAAACCTGGCTACCTGAGATCCGATTCAAAACGGATGAGGATGCTGTCCTCAACATTTTATTTAGCGGACCGGATCGGACCTGGAGGTAGGCGGGTGTGAACAGACTTGTGTGCCTGTCCATAGGGATGCATGGACCTCCCGGTCAGGTCCCCTGAAAAACTGACAGGTGGACCTAATCGAAATGGCCATGTAAAAGGGGCCTAAAAAGCAGTGATGGCTGGTGCTCCTTTTTTTGGGGGGCGGCAAACAAACCCTCCATCCCGCCCTTACCCCATCCAGGTCGCGGGCGAGTTTGGCGGCTTCTCCTCCCAGCCAATCCGGTTGCTTCTCCTCCCGGCCAATCCGGTCTTAGGACCCGCTTTCTGTCCTGATTGGCTGGGAGGAGAAGCAGGAAGACCATAGCGAATGTTGATTCATTAATGTCACAAGTGGGTGTGTACTGTGCCCCGAGCCCACCCTTTTTGAAGCCAATTAAAGCCTTATGCCGTGTACACACGATCGGAATTCTCATCGGAAAAAACTCTGACGGTTTTTCCGATGGAATTCCGATGGAATTCCGCTCAAGCTGTGTTGTCTACACACGGTCACACCAAATTCCGACGGTCAATAACACAGCGGCATAAAACACGTTCGACAGCACTATAAAAGGGAAGTTTTATGCTTCTGAGCATGCGTCCAATTGTTTCCGAGCATGCGTCGGAATTTTACGTGTCGGAATTGCATACACACGATCGGAAAATCCGATAGAAAGGTTTTCCGTCGGAAAAATTGAGAACAGGTTCTCAATTCAAAGTCCGTCGGAAATCCCGGCAGAAAAAGACTGTTGGGCATACACATGGTCGGAAAATCCGATGAAGAGCTCCCATCGGACTGTTTCCATCGGAAATTCCGGCCGTGTGTACGCTGCATTAGGCTCTAATCAGGTGATTAAAAAAAAAAAACTTGTAAAAATCTATGCATCCGGCACCCCGCGTGGAGATTAGGGGCCGGCGCATAGAGATTAGGGGGGCGGCGCCCTGCATCCCTTATGGACCGACCACCACTGCTAAAAAGGTAACTCCACTTTTGTTGAGAACAAAGAATCCCCTCTGGGTTATCAATGTACATTGCAAGGATTTTAACAAAACTTTGTTGCAGATTTGTTTCTGCTCTGAAAAAAAAATGTCTTTCTTTGTGCAGAGTGAATCTGAATGGGAGCGAATTATTGATCAGCTGATGCACTTGCAGTGTTCTAATGAGGAACGTTGCAGGGTCTGCATCCCTGTAGAATTAACCCTTTGAGAATATATCACCAAAAAGGACATTTTTGTTGCAGAGGATATCTAAAATCTGACATGTATCTTGGTGCGGACTTCTGGGAAAATCAGCGAGCCAATCACACAAGCAGGAAATTACATTTCTAGGGAAGTTCTGTACACCAGTTGTGTATAGAAGGCCTCTGAGTTTCCATATTGAATTCAAATTTTACAGAAAGTTACAGCACTGCAGATTGAAAAGGAAAGGTCATTTTTCAATAACATTCCATTACAATATGACTTGTTTAGCATTTGTACGAACTATATTTTTTATTTGCTGTTATTTTCTGACAAAGGTGTTATTCCTTTAAGGTTTTATATGAAAAAGATTGTAACTTACAGTATATACTCGAGTATAAGCCGAGTTTTTCAGCACATTTTTTTGTGCTGAAAATGCCCCCCTCGGCTTATACTCGAGTCAAGCACTTTTCTGCAGCAGAAAATGACATTTTCCGACCCAAATTTGGGGCCCTGTATCTTGGGGCCCCTTGGTGCTAGGAACCCCAAATTAGTATGCCAACCCAGTGGACCTATCACTAAAACATATCCAAAGATGGGGTTCCTAGCACTAAGTGACCCCGAGATACAGGGCCCCAAATTGGGTTCGGAAAATGTCATTCTCTGCTGCAGAAAAGTGCTTGACATTTTCGGACCCGAATTTGGGGCCCCATATCTCGGGGACACTTGGTGTTAGCAAACCCAGTGGACTTATCACTACAACATACCCAAAGATGGGGTTTCTAGCCCCAAGTAAACCCGAGATACAGGGCCCCACATTCGGTCAACTGTGCCCCATCTGCAGCAATGTCATTTCGGGACCCTTTGGGTCCAGAGACCCCAAATTTTGGCTGCAGCTAGGGGGCATCTAGGAACCCTTAACTACCAAGTTTGAAGTTCGGGGGGACCTATGGCTGCAAATGGGCACAGTGAGGCTGCAAATGGGCATTGTTGACCCTCTTTTCTACTTACAGTAGCTGCACATTTCTCACCCTAGGCTTTATACTCGAGTCAATACGTTTTCCCAGTTGTTTGTGGTAAAATTAGGCTTATATTCGGGTCGGCTTATACTCGAGTATATTTGGTATAAAGATATAAAGAGATTGCTCAGCATATTTGTTTTATTGACAAAGACACACAATCATATTAGAATGTCAAGTTCCCTTGCAAACCCACATTTTATGCATTACCCAAGACTTTCCAAATGTCCGTGGGGGTGAATAATCACAGGGTTTGGCTGTCAAACAGAACTTTCTAGTTAAATTGTTGATGGTTTGGCAAAGCACACTGTTACTCTGCCACATTGCCGACTCTTCAGCCAGACCAGAGTTGTCCACTGGTATTTCTTGATAGTCCCAGGCAAAGGGAGCCCAGCCCTGGCACTGAGCAGAGTCTAGCAGCCGTCTGTAGGCAATTTCCAGCTCCCATTCCTGATCGGCCAGAAACTCCAAATCTTCCAGTGCCCAGTGCACTTCCGAGACGTTCAGTAGCCCTTTTCTGAAATCCATGATTTCATCCAACCGCCACTCCAAATCACTCCCAAAGTTAGAGTCCCCTGTCAGCCTCACATACAACAGTCCCAGGCCGCCGTAGCTTAAGCCTTCCGTTGGGCTGTCATCCGCTATCCAAGGGCATGCTTGGGATACATGCCACCGGAGGGCTCTGTAACTCTCATCCAGCTTCATCTCTGCCCAGATCAGCCTGCTTAATTCAGCTGTCTGCTCCTTGTGCGGTTTCTCTCCAAAAACAGCACCCGCAATCCATACTGCGACCAGTACCTTTCCTGGTTGGAGGGGAGAACTTTTCCCTGGTGACGCCGCTCACGGGCTAGCGCTTCCTTCCAGAGTTCGCAGCGAATAGAATCAAACCATCCCAGCAGGACCTGCTCTGATACTGGTCCTCTGTGCTGTAGCTGCATCTCTCGCAACCTCCTCCTGAATTCCTCTTCCATGGCGGCTGGTATCTGTACCTCTCCTCCTCTCCTGCTATCCGGACCTTGGATCCAGGTGGAGGTTTGGATGTCCCAGACTGCAGGAAGTATGATCCCACTGCTTGCCAACAATGTGACGGAACGTCCCTACACTCTTCTTGAGTGCGTTTGTCATATATCACTTCCTCTCAGTCTGGATATAGGTATAAGATATTCCAACCGCTCCCAAGCACCAAACGAGACAACACTTGCTTGGTGCCAACATGGACTGATCTTTATTTGACATGTCACACAATTTTATACAGCCAGATGACTAAGACCTAACTTAATTAGCATGAGCTAATTAGCTTAATCAACACTGGACTCCTTCATTCAATTGCAGGGTTAATTAGCACACACAACAATAGGTGAAATATTCTTAGAATCTGTGTCAAGCCAGACCAGCCTCATCTGCATTACACAAGACAACAGACAGGCTGTCTGGAGTTGACGACATTAGCATCTGACAGTGTGTGCCCCAACAGCATGGGACAACACACCTTATATATACAGCATATACATATCCAAGTAAAACCAGCTCATAAACAGCACCGTTCCCCCAAATGCCAGGGCCCGTAATCACAAGGCAATAGGCTCGCATTCAGTCCCCTCCAACAGCCTGTGTCCCGGTTAGGTCTGTCACACCCCCCTAAACCTAATAACTGGTTGGGCCACCCTTAGCAGCAACAACTGCAACCAAGCGTTTGCGATAACGTGCAATGAGGCTTTTACAGCGTCCTGGAGGAATTTCACACCAGAATTGTCTAATTGTTACATTAGAGGGTTTTCGAGCATGAACGGCCTTTTTAAGGTTACCACAACATCTCAATAGGATCATGAGTTTACCTTTCTATGTTTATTGCATGTTGTCCCAAAAGTCTGGGGATCATCAAGATGTGTTGTGGAGAAATTGAGACGAGCTTTGATGTTCTTTTTGCTCAGCAGTGGTTTTCTTTTTTTGATTTTTGCCCAGTCTTTTCTGATGGTGGAGGCATTAACTGAGGCAAGTGAGGCCTGCAGTTCCTTGGACGTTGTTGTGGGGTCTTTTGTGACCTCTTGGATGAGTCGTCGCTGCGCTCTTGGGGTACTTTTCAGCTTAGACACAAGATCTCTCTCTTCCTCTGTGACAGAACAGCCACACGTGACACCCAAAATGTACTGGGCTGGCACAGGCAAGTTTTTACTGGCATTTCCAAAAATTAAAAAAAAACTACAGTTTTAAGTGTAAATTTTAGTATTTAGGCAACAAACAAGTAACATGTTCAATTATTAATGAACTCACCATTCAGTTGCTAGGGGTTGCTATACATTACTGCCCACCATTTGGTTGTCTAGGGTTTGCTATACATTACCGTTCTTATAGTACACTCTCAGCACCAGCCTCTGCCAGCTACTCTCTCACCGAGCCCTGCCTGGCATGCAGATCACGCCTGCAGTCAGACGGGCAAATACTTCAGTCTCCTGTGCCAGTTTTGCCCCGGCTGTCTGTGACTCTCTGGAGGGGGGCACACCGGACCCTGCCACTGTCATTGTTCCCCCAGCTGCTGCTGATCAGTGATGGCAAAGCAGCTGGGCAGACAAAGGGGTGGCACAGGCCGGCAAAAAAAAGACTGGTGGGAATGGAAGCACAATGGGCCGTTCTGAGAAGCTGCCATTTAAATAGGGCAAGGGTGGCCAGTTTACCACTGCTGTTTTAAGAATGGGCCAGGGGTCCTCGTGATCAGTTTAAAACCAGCTATGGGGTGTGTGCAATTAATCAGTTGGGAGGTGTGCAATGGATCCGTGTATAACCAAGTATGGGGGTGTGCAATGGACCAATTTTTTATAATCCGCTATGGGGGTGTGCAATTGATCAATTTATAATCCGCTATGGGGGTGTGCAATTGATCAATTTATAATCCGCTATGGGGGTGTGCAATTGATCAGTTTGACCTGGGAGGTGTGCAATTGACCAGTTTATAACAAGCTATGGGGGTGTGCAATGCCAGTTAATAACCAGTGGATCCATTGCACACCTCCCAAGTCAAACTGTCTGATTAATTGCACACACCCCATAGCTGGTTTTAAACTGATCAATTGCATACCTCCCAAGTCAAAATTAATATTTGCACAACCCTATATCTGGTTATAAATGAATTGCACACCCCCATAGCTTATTATAAGCAAATTAATTGCATGCCCCACAGCTTGTTATAAACTGGTTAATAATTGCGCACCTCCATATAAACTTAAACTGATCTATCGGACAGCTTCCAACTCATTAATTGCACAACCCCATAGCTGGTTATAAGCAAATTGCACACCTACAGCAACTGGTCATAAATATAGTACTAAACATTAGGACCTCACATAGGATCAATGTAAATCAATGAACTGACAATCATAGGAAATAGTCATATTGGAGACAATAGGGGCAATTATTAACAATGGCCCCTATTGTCTCCAATATGTGTATTTCTTTCCTACGATTGTCAGTTCATTAGTGCCAATGTTTTTTTTTTTTATATGAGTCAGACCCCTTGGACTTAGACAATAATGCTGTAAAAAAAAAAATTAATAATTTGCACAACACCGACCGTATACTGTCAGCGCCGGTGTACCTGGTCGGCGGCGTCCCATCGGCGTCCCGGCGGCCATTCCACGTTTCCAGACCCCAGTATTGCAAAATCGCGCCTCTTCATCGTCTGTGATAGGCGGAACACTCAATTCATTTCCCAGCATTCAGTGTTCCGCCTATCACGGCTATCCGCTCATCCTCATAACACAGACGAGGATGAGAGGATGTCCGTGATAGGCGGAACACTGCCTGCTGTGAAATTGAGTGTTCCGCCTATCACAGACAAGGAGGCGCGGTTCCGCCTATCACAGACAAGGAGGCGCGGCTTTTACACTGCAATGGTTAGTGGTAGTAATGACTTGCCAAGTCATAGGGCCCAAGTCAAAGTCAAGTCACAAGTCATTAGTGTCAAGTCAAAGTCAAGTCGAGTCATTTGTTTAATTTTGTCAAGCAAGTCGCAAGTCCTCAAATAGCCGACTCGAGTCTGACTCGAGTCAAGTCATGCGACTCGAGTCCCCCACCTCTGGTTTCTATTGACATCAAAGTGATAGTAAAGCTTCGTTTTTCTGTCTATTAAGATAACAAACATGTCAATTGCACAGAGCAGCCCTGATCCTTCTCTTCTCGGGTCCCCTGCCAGCTCTCCTGGATCCTCCTCTTCAGCGAATGCCCAACATAGGAAGCCCCTTTCTATGGGGACACTTGTGTGGGCTTGCTCCTGAGCCTCGCTGTCTACATCTATTGACACAGACAGGGTGGCTCAGCCCCGCTCCCCCAACACAGAATGTGATTGACAGCAGCGGGAGCCAATACCTCCGGCTGCTATCAGTGAATGAATGAAGGAATGAATAATTTGTATAGCGCTACAATGCGAACTGAATCGCCTCAAGGCGCTGTATCAATCTGCCCAGTAAGAAGGGAGAGAGCGTGGAGCTGCTATTCTCATGCACACCGCTAGATCGAGATCGGGCTCAGGTAAGTGTAAGGGGGTGGGCTGGGGGATCCTGTGGCATATTTGTTTTTGTTTTTTTTACCATAAAGTGATACTAAACACACACTTTTTAATTTACATTATCCGTTCTATTTTGTATGTGAATGATGGCACTGTAATTATTTTAACCACTTGCTTACTGGCCACCAAAACCCCCTTCCTGCCAAGACCATTTTTCAGCTTTTAGTGCTGTCCCTCTTTGAACGACAATTGCGCGGTCATACAAAACTGTACCCAAATTTTTTCCCACAAATAGAGCTTTCTTTTGGTGGTCTTTGATCACTTCTGGGTTTTTTATTTTTTGTTAAAAAAATAAAAAAAAAAACAATAAAAAAAAAAATATACAAAACTGTTTTATATTTTGTTAATAAATTTTGCAAACAGGTAATTTTCTCCTTATTGATGTACGCTGATGAGGCTACACTGATGGGCACTGATAGGCTGCATTGATGGGCACTAATAAGGTGGCACTGATGGGCACTGATAAGGCAGCACTGATTGGGCACTAATAGGCGGCACTGGTGGGCACTGATGAGGTGGCACTGGTGGGCACTGATAGGTGGCATTGGTGGGCACTGAGAGGTGGCACTTATGGGTAGCACTGATGGGTGGCACTGATGGGAGGCACTGAAGGGCATTGATAGGTGGCACTGAAGGGCACTAATAGGTGGCATTGATAGCTGGCACTGATGGGCACTGATGGGTGGCAGCGATGGACACTGATCGGCACTGGTAGGTGACACTGATAGGCAGCACTGCTAGGTGGCACTGATGAGGCACTGATTGGCACCACTGGGGGGCATTGATAGGTGGCACTCGTGGGCATTGATAGGTGGCACTGATTGCTGGCACTTTTACATACTGGTGGTCACTGATTCGTGGCACTGTGGGCACTGATTCCTGGCACTGTGGGCACTAGCAGGTGGCACTGGCAGGCGGTACTGGTGGGCACAGCTGAGGCGGCTTCGCCTCTTCCACTTCGGGACTGATGTCCCTTCAACAGAAGCCGGTTATCAGCTTTTTTCCTCATGCTGTCAGCCTGTCTGCAGGGAAACATAAGCAGGAGGAGCTTCTAGTACTTTGATGCTGGAAACAGCCTTTGGAATACAGAGTAAAAATAAATAAATAAGATCAATAAACTGTCATAACCACTTAAGCTCCGGAAGATTTTACCCCCTTCATGTCCAGGCCATTCTTTGCTATTCGGCACTGTTACTTTCACTGGCAATTGTGCGGACATGCAACGCTGTATACAAAATTACAAATTACATTTACATATTTTTTTTTCACACAAATAGAGCTTTATTTTGGTGGTATTTGATCACCATTGGGTTTTTACTTGTTATTATATAAATGAAAAGAGCATACACAATATTTTTTTCTTTTTTGGTTATAAAACATATCCATTAAAAAAATGTGAAAAATAATTGTACTATTCTGGGGGGAGGGGGGTGATGAGGGATTTTTTTTTTTATACACTTTGATTGCTGGTACAATGAAGATCATTGTACCAGCAATGCTTTGAAGTGCCATGAACAGGTTAAGTTCATGACAGCTGTGAATACTAGTGATCTGTGATTGGCTACAGCTAATCACATGGTACAGGGTGCTGTGATTGGCCCGGGTACCTTGTGTTAGCTGTGGGCCAATCACAGCTCACTAGTAAAGGAAGTAAAGTTGTTATGAATCATATTGAGTCATACCAGCTTTGTTGACATTGTGATCATGTGATCGCATAGCAATCACATGATCACCGGTCCCTGAGCACCAGAATCCACATTCCCCCTGTGTTTGTACAGGCAAAATTATGTAAGGGTACGTCGCTTTGCCTGCACATTCCTCCCGCCCACAGTAAGTCTACTGTGGGCGGTTGGCAAGTGGTTAAATTGACATACAAATCAATATTTATACCCAATTATTTTGAGGAAACAACATGATGTGGGTGGATTTCTGTGTCATGGCCCTCCAGCCTGCGTCGTAGAATAAGAGGGAGGTGAAGCCACCATTAATCTACATGTAATATCACACCCCACTGTGTTTAGCTGGTTAGTGGGCATAAAGCAGGGAGGGAGTGGGCTGTCATTTACCACTGTGTATACGCCCACATGTGTGACTATAGTCACATGGGCTGCTTACATATGATAGAAAATGCTCAGCAAAGAAACTCACTAAAAACTGAGCATGGGGGGCGTGGTCAAGCTGGCGGCCTGAGAGGACGTGTTTCCTCAGAGCTCCGCTCCTACCTGGGATAAATCATCCGAAAAAGAGGCAAAAAGCCTGCTGATCTCCCTACCACTTGAGGGGATAGACTCCGGTAGACCACCGGGCATGAAAAAAGGGAAGTCCGGCCCTGGAAGGAGAAGTAACGCCGCGGGTAAAGCCTCTCCAGCGCCTCCCAAGCAAGGCCCTCCAGCGGGCGCGCACATGGCGACTCAGACCCCGCCAACGGACCCCGCTACGGCGGAGGAAGACCGCTTTCAGGCCCTAATGCAGGCCATAGCAGGCTGCAAAACTGCACTGACTGCCAAAATAGACTTGCTACAGGCGGACGTTGGCCTCTTACGCCGGGACATGGATAAGATCCGGGACAGGCTTGGTGAGGCGGAACGCAGAGTGGGGAACTCCGAGGATGCCATCAGAGACCACCACGCCACGCTGCACACCCTTCAGGTACGAGTTAAATCCCTGGAGGCCAGAGCAGAAGACAGCGAGAACAGGAGCAGGAGGAATAATTTAAGGGTGGTGGGACTCCCTGAAGGGGCTGAGGGGCAAGATACTGTGGCCTTTACTGAACACCTTCTCCGCACCCTCCTCCCTGGGGCTGCCTTCTCCCCACACTTTGCCGTGGAGCGGGCGCACAGGATGCCCTCCACGCGCGGGCAGCCTGGAGCCCCCCCTCGTACATTTATCTTCCGCCTGCTCAACTTCAGAGACCGCGACCTGGTGCTCCGGGAGGCGAGGAAGGTGGCTGAGCTGAGATACGAAAACACCAAGATAATGATGTTCCCGGACTACTCCCTGGACACGCAGAGGCTCCGCAGGACCTTTGATGGAGTTAAGGCCCAACTACGCTCCAAGGGGCTGAAATACAGCATGCTCTTTCCAGCACGCCTCCGGGTAATCGACATTATCTCCAGATGAAGCATCCCACTGGCTGGACACTCTGCCCAGAGACCGGTAAAAGTATAATATTACCCTTGGTACTGTGACTCTTCAGTAATTTTTATTATGTGGAGGGGGGGATTTTTTTGTTTCCCCCCCCCCTTTTTTTTCCCCCCTTCTTGCTATACTGGTTGCCTGCCAGCACTTTTCCCCTTACCATGCAATGATGAACACGTGACCTCCTTCCCAGCCCGCTCATGGATGACGGTGACACATGCCCTGGAATGAGAAGAGCTGTCCTCTCTCCCCTCATGTACAACAGACGAACTGGTTCTCTGGGACGGGGGAAGCAACCGAGGTGACTGCGGGATGTCGCTGAGCTGAGGGGCACCCCCCCCCCGCCTTCACTTGTTTTTAACGATTACCCGATTCACGATGTAAGGAATGCTCATCACGGCTCATGATGGACACGGTCAAGTTCTGTTTGTGCAGGGGTGGTGGCGGGGGGGGGAGGGTACGGGCGCCATGCTATGTGCCGGTTATACCACAGATGTTCCATGTGCTGATAGCGGGTGTGCCCCCCCGAACTGCCATTCATTGCGGAGGGAGGGGACTCTTGAAGGTCCAAGGGGGAAACCCCACTCTGGGGTCGGGTGCTGGCATGTGTTCTGGGGGTATTTGGTTTGTAACAAGTTGTTATATAAGTCTTAGCCCTTGGCCTGGCCAAGAGACAAACGAGTTCCCTGATTTAGCCTCTAAAGTTAAATATATATGGATTCTGCCCAGGTGGGAGGCGGCTGCGTAGGGGGTTACTGGACTTTATTGTATCACCCCGAGACAGCGCCCCAGGGTCGCTAGCATTTTTCTCCTTGTCCCCATAGGAGAAATTTCCTAACAATTAGTTCCTTGGTTATGGGATTGAGCACTCCGAGTTCCCCGGCGGACGTGCGGGGTGGGGGGTGGGGGGTTGGGATGGTATGCACAGCCTATCTCAGCAGGCTGTGGATGTTGTTTTTCTTTTACTTTTATGGTTTCGTTACCTTTAAGTTTTTGTTTTTATTTTCAATGTACAGTGGCTCTCCTCAGTGGCTTAGCTTATGTGAGACAGAAATTGACGTGGCAAATGGTTCTCATTACAGAATTAGAGTGTGTGAACGGTCGGGATGGAGCGTGCCTCCGATCCTGACGGAGCTAATGCATTTGACCTCCCCTGGCGGTCCAGTTCCAGAGATTCCTCTATGGCTCAAGTAAGACTGCTCTCCTGGAACGTCAGGGGACTCAACGATAAGGTAAAGCGCACACTGGTACATAACTACATCAAGAAACACTCGCCCCATATCTGTATTTTACAAGAAACCCACCTAGCGGGCAGCAAGGTACTGGGGTTGAAAAAACCGTGGGTGGGACACTACTATCACGCGACACACTCCAGCTATGCTAGAGGCGTGAGCATTTTAGTACACAAGTCTCTTACGTATGAATTGCTGGAGGTCAAGATAGACCCGGAGGGGAGATATGTGCTACTCCACGTGGTGATTGACACAGTGGAAATGCTAATTCTTGGGGTGTACATACCACCCCCGGCCACTGTAGCCCTGCTAAGGCATCTAACTCCTCTCCTGGCAAATTACCCTACTGACAACATTATAATTGCAGGGGACTTTAACATGGTGCCCAACCCATCTATGGATAGGATGACCAACGGGACTGGCACAGACTCTCCCCTGGCGCAATGGGCATACCTATACGGCTTGACTGACGTCTGGCGCTGGAGACACCCGGCGGACAGAGCCTACACCTGCCACTCCACCTCATATAGAGCTATGTCCCGTATTGATCTGATATATGTCAGCGGGAGCATATTATCAAGGGTGCAGGGGATTGAGATCCTCCCTAGAGGTATCTCGGACCATGCCCCGGTAATGTGCAGCTTCAGGACCCAGACTCCCCCCTCTGACAGACTGTGGAGACTATCGCGCTATTGGATTGCGGACCCGACAATAGAGCAGGAGATACCCGATCTCATGTCAGAGTTCTGGGCCGAAAATGTGGGCTCTGCCCCGCTTACTGTTACCTGGGATGCATTCAAGGCCTACGTAAGAGGGTGTTATCGGGTGGCTATTTCCCGAGTCAGAAGCAATGCTGCTGCCTCTGTGGAAGCAGCTGAGGCCAAAGCATTAGATCTGGAATCACAGTATGTCCTGACCCGGAACCCGATCACATACATAGACATGCAGTCAGCATACCGAGAGGTTATGCTGCTTAGAATTGACAAAGCTAACAAACAGCAAATAGCCAAAACCCAGCGCATCTTTGAACAGGGGGAAAAGAACGGGAGACTGCTGGCCTGGTTGGCAAAGGAGCAGCAACCAGCTACCTCTATTGCCCGCATAAGGGACACAGACGGGACTGTTATTGCTGACCCGGTGGCCATAAATTCTAGATTTGCATCTTACTACAACGATCTGTACACCTCCAGGGCCCAGTACACACAGGACGAGTTACACTCTTTCCTAGATAGCATTACATTCCCCACCCTTTCGGCTGAGGCCAGCGCCCAACTTGACAAAGACATCACACTGGAGGAGGTCCGGCAGGCAGTGGGCGAGATGCAGGTGGGAAAAACCCCGGGGGTGGATGGTATCCCATTGGAACTTTATAAGCAGTACAGCGAGCAACTGACACCTAAACTGTATGAGGTAATAGTTAATTCCCTTAAAGACCAGACACTACCAGCATCAATGGCAGACGCGATCATAGTAGTCATACCGAAACCTGGCAAGGACCTGGAGCTATGCGCTTCCTACCGACCCATTTCCCTGCTGAACGCGGATGCCAAGGTCCTTACCAAGATCTTGGCGAAGCGTGTAAATTTGGTGATACAAACTGTGGTGCAGGAGGACCAGACGGGGTTCATGCCGGGCAAAGGCACCGACATTAACCTGCGGAGGTTGTATACGGTGTTAGGGTCCGGGAACTATCTTAAAGAACAAGACGCAGTGGCCTCCCTAGACGCCGAAAAAGCGTTTGACTCGGTGGAATGGAACTACCTCTGGGAGGTCCTGCGTCGGTTCGGATTTGGTCCCAAGTTTATCTCTTGGGTGCAGACCCTGTATAGGTCCCCGGGAGCAAGGGTTCGAACCGGATTGGTCCTCTCGCCAGTTTTTAGTTTACACAGGGGTACCAGGCAAGGGTGCCCGCTTTCCCCAGCCCTGTTTGCACTAGCGATTGAGCCTATGGCGCTTCTGCTCCGCTCGTCGTCACTGGTGGAAGGTATCACCATAGGTCAAACAGTAGAGAAAATCTCCCTATATGCCGACGACACCCTATTATACCTTAGCCACACCTCAAAATCTCTCCGGGAGGCCCTCCGGCTCATTGATGTATTCGGAGTATACTCCGGCATCAAAATTAACTGGGGGAAATCGGTTCTGTTCGCTTTACACCCGACTGCTGATACCCTACCCGCTGACACTCCCCTCCAACAGGTCACACAATTTAAATATCTGGGGGTTACAATACACAGAGACCTATCACAATTCGCTCCTCTCAATTTAGCCCCAGCAATGTCCTCCCTGACTCAGAAATGCGCTGTATGGAAGACGCTGCCTCTTTCACCTGTGGGAAGGATCAACCTGATAAAAATGACAGTACTTCCCAAGTTTGTTTATCTTTTCAGACAGACACCAACACCAATTACTCGGGCATTCTTCGCCAGACTGGACAGTGTACTTACATCGTTTATCTGGAATGGGGGCACCCCTAGACTAGCTAAGACCACGCTACAGCTACCAATAACATTGGGGGGTCTGGCGATGCCATGTTTTATCAAATACTACTGGGCAGCGGTGTTGGTGACAGTTAAGTGGTGGCTGGCAAAGGAATTGCAGAACCCCGCTGCTAAGCTGGAGGCGGCATTACTGGGATCCCAATCGGACCTTGGGGACCTGATTTACAAGGGCCCTAAGTCCAATCCCCGCATTACCATTTCAATGCGTACCACGCTACGGGTTTGGGAGACGGTCCGGGCCCTGACAACACAACCTTATACATGGTCCCCACAGACCCCTCTGTGGGGTAACCCCAGACTCCCACACTTCGGGTCGGTTCCGGACCCGCAGGCGTGGACACGACATGACGTCAAGACTCTGAGTGACATTAATACCCCGGCTGGGGTCTGCACATTTAACGAGTTAAAAACCAACAAGGGGGTACCTAACAGTATGTTTTTCCGCTACCTGCAGCTCCGTCACGCCTACAGGGCCCAATTCCCCCATGCCATCTCCCTGGCGACTAACAAAATCGAGAGATTGGTGGGACAGGACACTGTGGGAAAGACGCTCTCAGCTCTGTATGAGGAGTTGGAGGTGCTGGACACCTCTAAGGTCTCTGAGCTGTTTTCCAGATGGCAGGCAGATGTGCCCTCCCTTGCGGACGACGATTGGGAGGAGGGGATTCAGCAGTGCCTCCCTCTCATGATCTCGGCAAGGGATAGGTTCATCCAGCTCAAATTTATCCACAGAGTATACTATACCCCGGAGCGTCTGGCTAGGATTTACCCATCTAGTGACCCACTATGTCCTAAATGTAAGACGGAAATAGGTACATTCATACATGTCACTTGGTCTTGCCAACATATCCAAGCCTACTGGGATGCGGTGCTCAGAGTTATCAATTCAATAAGCAAACTACATGTTCCACGGGACCCCATTCCCCTCCTCCTGGGGGTGGTTGACACGCTAGCTGCCACACATGCAAAGAAACTCTTTGTGTTTTACACAGCCTTTTACGCTAGGAAAGCTATACTTCTCCAATGGAAGAACCCCAACCCCCCAACGGTGCAGCAGTGGAGATCCCTGGTGGACTCGGCACTCCCTCTTTACAAACTGACTTACGCAAGTCGCAACTGTCCTACCAAGTTTGAAAAGATTTGGGCGGGGTGGGTAGCCGACAGAGGTCTATGCTTGGACTAACAAAGCTAAAGGAGACTGTTATCGGAAGCCTGCTGAGATATAGTGAGAATTTTTCAGTGGCCCTCCCCCCCCCCCCCCCCCCCCCCCTCTCTCCTACCCTACTGAGACACTCTAAGGAACGCGGGCTATGGTTCTATATGCCACAAACAGGAGTGATTAAGAACTGTTATTAAGGTATCTATCAGTATGTACCAATGAGCTTAAATGTTTTATATTGCCACTCAGCTATATGAAGATGGAAAGTTCACTGTAATGTTTGCATTATACTTCTAATGATCTGAGATTGTCCTACTGTACAAGTTGTTATGTTGTTTTCTTTGTTTATGAATAAATAAAAATCTTTGTTAAAAAAAAAAAAAAAACTGAGCATGGGCAGAATTGTTACCACTGCTGACCAATCCCTAGCTGAATTGGGGTCATGAACAGAAGGTTGGGACAGAGAACAGCAGGATCAACCAGATCTTTTCCTGAATACAGAAAACTAATCCCATAGTGACTGAGTATGAACAGCATGTAATGCACTATTTATTGATAGTTTTTAATGATGTGGGTGTAGTGAAATTTAACTCCTTGGCACCAGCTGCATGCAAATATGCCGCATCTCGGTGGCCGGGCCTTGGCGCTGAGCGGCCCCTAATTTGCGTGCATTAGTGTAAACAGTGCTGTGCCAAGAGCGCACGCCAGTTGTGTACCGAAGGTCTCAGAGTTGCCATATTGCATTGAACTTTACAGATAATTACAACCCCGCAGATTGAAAACGATATGGCTTGTGTAGCAATTGTACCATATTTTTTATTTGCCGTTATTTTCTGACAAGAATTGAGTTATCCTTTAAGGTTTTACTCACCCACCTTAAACACACCTTGAAGATTCTGAGGCCACATGGAAAAAGGTGTTATGGTCAGTCTAATAGGACCCTCGCCTGTCCCGGGATCCAGCGCTGTCCTCACCCGTCCAGTTTCTTCACCGGCATCGATCACTGGTGCTGGCATACTAACTGTGGGCAGCTGGTTGTGACTGCTTGTGGCTTCACAGCCGGCTGCAATATGCGAAAGCCGCGCTGCACTATCTGAATGGAAAGAGGGGGCCAAACTTCCGCTCAGATCGCCGCAGTGATCCAACTGGAAGTGGGGAGCGGGTACCTGTCAAAACCAGGTACCTGCTCCCCACCCAAAAAGTGTTGAGAGATAGCCTCATCCCGGTGCAGGAATCAGTAATAATGATAACTGAATTAGTCATTGTTGCACTTTTTGCATAAAAGCATTTGGTGGATTGTAAAAATATATCTTTAAACTAAGCAGTGAATATTTGGGATAATATATGGAGGTATAATATATCCCACTAGGTCGCCCAGTGGACAGTTATAATTAATGGAAAATTCTTAGTTCAGGCCTCTCTAACCCACACCTTTTTGTTATGTTTACTGTGCTGTACCCCTATGTGAGTGATTGTTTGTCAAAATGATAAATCACAATGAAAATGATTGTATATATGAATGAATATATGGAGGTATAATTTGTATAAATGTATAAATGTGTTTATACCTGAAAAGTCTGATATACAAACATTACATAAAAGGGTTTCTAAGTGAGTATTTTGGGGTATGAAGCCTGTACAAATCACCACTCCAATATATGATTATTATACTACTGCATAGCTCTGTCCCTGATTTTGAGGGACTGTCCCTGATTTGGAGCAATGTCCCTCTGTCCCTCATTCCTCCTTATTTATCCTTTGTTTTGGTCTGATCTATATACCCTGTTTCCCCAAAAATAAGACCTAGCATGATTGTCGGTGATGGCTGCCATATAAGCCCTACCCCCCAAATAAGCCCTGCCCTGTTTCCTTGAAAATAAGCCCTACCCTGAAATAAGACCTACAAGGACTTTAACTAGGGCTTATTTGGGGGGTAGGGCTTATATCGCATCCATCACCGACAATCCTGCTAGGTCTTACTTTCGGGGAAACAGGGTAGCTGTATATAAAATGCACTTTTTATCTTTAAAAAAGTGTTCCCCAGTGCTAAACCTTTAGTCCAATTTATAAATTGCTGCATTTGTACATTTCGAAACTCAATAGAAAGAATCAGTAGTGGTAGAAAAAGCAATTGTGGGTTTAACTAATCATTTATTTTTTATAATTCTCCTTTAACCACTTAAGGACCGAGCCTCTTTTTGAGATTTGTTGTTTACAAGTTAAAAACATTTTTTTTTTTGCTAGAAAATTACTTAGAACCCCCAAACATTATACATTTTTTTTCTAACATCCTAGAGAATAAAATGGCGGTCGTTGCAATACTTTCTGTCACACCGTATTTGCGCAGCGGTCTTACAAGCACACTTTTTTGGGAAAAAATACACTTTTTTTAAATAAAAAACTGTAAAGTAAGCCCAAATTTTTTTATATTGTGAAAGATAATGTTACGCCAAGTAAATTGACACCCAACATGTCACACTTCAAAATTGCGCCGCTCGTGGAATGGCGACAAACTTTTACCCTTAAAAATCTCCATAGGCGACGTTGCATGTTTTGAGTTACAGGGGAGGTCTAGGGCTAAAATTATTGCTCTCACTCTAACGATTGCGGCGATACCTCACATGTGTGGTTTGAACACCGTTTCCATATGCAGGTGCTACTCGCGAGCTCGGCGGGACGGGGCGCGTTTAAAAAAAATATTTTTATTATTATTTATTTTACCTTTTATTTTTTATTTTTACACTGTTTTTTAAAAAAAAATGGTGTCACTTTAATTACTCTTACATCCCTTGTAATACCCCGCCCCCCTCTGACCTCATGGGGAAAGCCATAGGGAATTCCCCATGACGTCCCCGTGCGTCAGAGGGGGGCGGGGTTACCAGGTGGCCCCGCCCTCCGTTATAAAAGACCTGTCAGACGCAGCGAAGCCTCACACAGCGGGAGCCTCCCATTGCGCGGAGTGGCCCAGAAGAGACGCCGACGCCATGGAAGAAGATGCCGGACGAGAAGACCAGAGCCAAGAAGAAGCGGATCGGAGGAAGAAGAAGAAGATGGAAGAAGAAGATGGAAGAAGATGCCGGAAGGAGAAGATGGAAGAAACCGAAGGATGAAGAGAGGAAGAAGGAAGACCAGAAGAAAGAAGATTTTAATAAAGGAATTGTCAAAGACCGTCTCCTGTCATTTTTAAAATTTTTGACACTTTTTTTTTGGTGAAATGGTAGGGGTACTTTTGTACCCCTTACCATTTCACACGGGGGGGAGCGGGATCTGGGGGTCCCCTTGTTAAAGGGGGGTTCCAGATTCCGATAAGCCCCCGCCCGCAGACCCCCTCAACCAATGGCCAGGGTTGTGGGGACGAGGCCCTTGTCCTCATCAACATGGGGACAAGGTGCTTTGGGGGGTCTCAGAGCCCAAAGCACCCACCCAATGTTGAGGGCATGTGGCCGCTCTCGTCCCCCCTCTTTTCCTGCGGCCTGCCAGGTTGCGTGCTCGGATAAGGGTCTGGTATGGATTTTGAGGGGGACCTCACGCCATTTTTTTTTTTGGCCGGGGTTCCCCTTAAAATCCATCCCAGACCTCAAGGGTCTGGGATGGATTTTAAGGGGGACCCCACACCATTTTTTTTGGCTGGGGTCCCCCTTAATATCCATAGCAGACCTGAAGGGCCTGGTTATTGAATTTGGGGGGACCCCCACGCTTTTTTTATTAAATTTTTTTATTTTTTATCAATGACTTTTTTTTATATCAATGGCTTTCAATGAATGACAGTTCTCTGTATTACGGGAGTCGTCAATTCATTAGCCGCGAGTGATTTTAAATAGCTTTTTTTCCTGCAAAAATTACACTTTTTGCAGGGACAGTTCTAAGCACAGGAAACATGCGCCCCTTCACAGGCATACTATAGACACCCCCCAGATGTGATACTGCAATGCTGTACTAACAGCACACACACACACTAATCCCCAGAATCACAGCACATAATGTCAGCAGTCGGCAGCACATAACACTGACACGCTGGAACACAACACAATATACGAGGCCGCCGACACGGTGGCCTTTTATACTGTGGGGCGTGTACTAAACCCCCCTGAGCTATAATTGGCCACAGGCATCCTGCCTGTGGCCAATTATTGCTCTCCTCGCTGCTGGCTCTTTGATTGGCCAAGCATGCGGGTCACAGTGCATGCTTGGCCAATCATCAGCCAGCAATGCACTGCGAGTGGCGCACGAATTTGATGAGAGCGGCCTAAATAGTTCTGGGCTCGATTTGAACATGGGTTCGAATCGAACACCGGGCTCATCCCTACTGCCTTGTTTCCTGCACTGTAGTCTGATTGCCACCATAGACATAATTGTTATGCCTTCTGGAAGCCCCACTGTATTATATTTTTACAAATGATTAGCATGAGGAGAGAGTCTTACAAAAAAAAAATACAGGTCTACAACATTTCTCCATATTGGATAGTTTCAGGCAATGAGGATTGAACTGTATCAAGTAAATCCCTTTCCAGAAACTAGCAGGAGGAGTCTCAGAAGTCAAATCATGGCAGCTTTCATTATAAGAAGCTAACACAGCATTTGCATTTGTGATAATTGTTCAGATGTGACACTCAGCTACAAAAATGGCAAGACACATTTCACACTAATTCAGGTGTGCTAAAAGTGAAAGGCTCTCGCGTGCTCGCTGGAGACATCTACTGGTGACAACTAGGACTTTCTACAAATCATTAAACCATACAAGAAAGTGAGTATCCTATCTGTAAACATTAATTGTTGAAATATTAAAGGACCTACCGTGTATGCAAACTTTACAATAAAAACATTATATTGTTGAAACATTAAAGGACCTACCGTGTATGCAAACTTTACACAATGCGACGCCAAGGTATTTTAATTATTGAGTATTTCCAGCAGACGACTCCATGTCAAGAGCATGATAACCACAGGGGGGCGATGTACAGAAAATAACTGAATCCTAAAAAGGAAACATATCTATCTCTAAATAAGGTGTATATATGGGGGAGTATATAGGGCCCTAACCCCTTTGTCCTCATATAGTTGGACATTCTTTGGGCACTATAATTAGGCACTACACTACACTACATAGTTGAAAGTAAATCTAAAAGAAATCGATTAAGAAAATAGTATAATGTATGGCCAGCTTAAGCAATGATGGAAAATTGCTCAGTAGCTCAAAATTGATGATAGCTTTCATCAAAAAAGTGGAAATTCATTTGGCGATTGATGAGGGGTGGAGGTAGTGCCTTGGCTTCACGATATCCAGGCCATGAAAGAGCATCTGCTCTATTTGTATATTTTTTAGTAGCTCTGGCCTTAAAACAGTAACTGAATAAAATCTAAAGGGATTTTTATAGGGGATCAAACTGGACGATTCCTGTAATTCATTAGAGCTTAATTTGGCTGAATTTGCCCCGGACTTATAGTATGTTTAACTTTTTAGTAAAAATTTTTTCAAAGTTTTACATTTCCCTGTATTTATTACATTTCAAATTGCTCTTTCACCCACAGTTTTGGTTGATCTGTTGTACATGTCATGCTTGCATTTTTTTACCATAGCAAATGTGCACTGAGCCCTTGTTCACACCAAATCCAACTATGTTTGAAATCGCACAATTTCAAAGCTGCATATCAGTGCGACTTCAGGTGTGACTTGGCTGACATCTGCGCGACTTCATGCACAGACGTCTATGCAAGTCGCATCTGAAATCGTCAAAAATTGTGTTTCAAATCAGTGCCGCACCACTAAGTTGTCATTGCACCTATTTGAAAGGTTCAATTGCCGACTATAGGGTGCAACTTGCCATGCGATTTGGACCTGTCAAATCGCATGAAAAGTCGCACCGGTGTGAACAGAACTTATACTACAAAGTGTAAAGCTGCCCAGTGACATTTTGTGTGTTTTTTACAATGACAACCTTTTTACAGTTCACCTGTTATAAAAATACAGGATGCCTTTGCTGTCCTTCTAAAAATCATGTTTATGTAACTGTCGCTGGCAGGCCCGTCACAACAGGACAGGCAAAACAAGCATTTGCTTGGGGCCCCGAGCTGGCCTGGGGGCCCAGCCGCGCCGCCGCTTCCTATAAGCTGCAGGCAGGGCCGGATTTCCTAAGGCAGTGGTGCAGGGGCGGCCCGCGCTACTCGTGAATTGGGGCCCGATGACGGCTTTGCAGAGTGCACAGATGACATGGGAGGCTGTATTCCCGATCTAGCCAACAGTGAGGGGGCGGGGCCAGGAGCTCCACTGACGCGCTGACTCCGCCCCATGTAGCCTGTATGCTCAGAAAAGAACGGCTGTAGTCAGAGCAGTGATCGGAGTGGGCGCGTCAGTGGAGCTATACTGGCTGGGGAATACAGAGGTCCGGGGGCAGGGCCAGAAGCTCCACTGACACGCCCACTCCGATCACTGCTCTAACTACAGCCGCTCTTTTCCGAGTGGAGCTCCCGGCCCCGCCCTCTCTCTGCTAGCTAGCGCATGAATACAGCCTCCTCTGTCCTCTGTGCAGTGCACTCTGCAAAGCTGTCATCGGGGCCCAAATTCACAGGCAATCTCATGCATTATATCCACACTCTCTGATAATGTTATGCAGTATATCCAGTCTCTGATAATCTCGTGCAGTATATCCGCAGTCTCTGGTAATCTTGTGCAGTATGTCCGCAGTCTCTGGTAATCTTGTGCAGTATGTTCGCAGTCTCTGGTAATCTTGTGCAGTATATCCACAGTCTCTAATAATCTTGTGCAGTATATCCGCAGTCTTTGGTAATCTTGTGCAGTATGTCTGCAGTCTCTGGTAATTTCATGCAGTATGTCTGCAGTCTCTGGTAATCTTGTGCAGTATGTCCGCAGTCCCTGGTAATCTCATGCAGTATATCAGCAGTCTCTGGTAATCTTGTGCAGTATGTCCGCAGTCTCTGGTAATCTTGTGCAGTATGTCCGCAGTCTCTGGTAATTTCATGCAGTATGTCCGCAGTCTCTGGTAGTTTCATGCAGTATGTCCGCAGTCTCTGGTAATCTTGTGCTGTATGACCGCAGTCTCTGGTAATCTCATGCAGTATATACGAAGTCTCTGGTAATCTCGTGCAGTATGTCCGCAGTCTCTGGTAATCTCGTGCAGTATGTCCGCAGTCTCTGGTAATCTTGTGCAGTATGTCCGCAGTCTCTGGTAATCTTGTGCAGTATGTCCGCAGTCTGGTAATCTCGTGCAGTATGTCTGCACTCTCTGACCCACTCCTGTAGTATGTGTATTAATGTGTGGCTTTACTTGCTCAATTATTTGGTATGGCTCCACTGCTCAGTGAGTGGTAATGATGTGCATTAACCTATAGCAACCAATCAGTAAGCGCTAATAATGTGCAGTAACCTCTAGCAACCAATCGGCAAGCAGAAATTGTTGGTGAACTTAAACTGTATCGCTATGCTGATTCCTGTAGGCTTTGCGTGTGTGTGCGTGCGGGGGGGGGGGGGATTGGGGGGCCTCCATGTGCATTTTGCTTGGGGCCCCCAAATTCCTTCAAACGGCCCTGGTCGCTGGAATAATTATTTGAGCCAAGTGTGCAGAGTATATCCACAGCAAGTGAGTGTCATAGAAAAATCTGTAATCCTTTTATCTCTAGCTTTTTCAGAAAGAGTGCAGCAATATCAACCTACATATTTTTCTCATGACAGTTTTTTTTGTTACTCTCTGTCTACCATTAGTAGGTACTGTGTGCAAAACAGAGCAGTCCCCCTTCTCTGGTTTTGGCTGTGATGTCATCTGCCCCCTTACCAACAATGCTGGGGGGTTTTCCAAATCCCACTGATACTAATGATGAGAAACTATCCCTCCCACTGATGCAAACGATAGGGCACTACTACTCCTATTCCTCCCACACTAAAAATGGGGCAGAATAAAATAAATGCAGCCACCACATCTAAGCTACAATGTGCTGTTCTAGATTTCCATTCTTGGGTTTAGATACACCTTAACATTGGGGTTACTGGGTAGATTTAGCCTTAAGACTCGTACACACGATCGGATTGTTGGCCAACAAAACCGTGGACTTTTGTCCGAAGGGCGTTGGCCCAAACTTGTCTTGCATACACACGGCCACACAAATGTTGGCCAACAATCACGAACGTAGTGACGTACTACATGGTGTTTCAGCTCTTTAGCGCCACCCTTTGGGCTCCTTCTGCTAATTTTGTGTTAGTAGAAGTTTGGTGAAGTGTTGATTCGCGCTTTTCTTTTCGCCCTTTTCATTTAGCGCTTTTCATTTCGTGCTTTTCAGTTAATTTCTGAACGGCCGTTCGTCAACCAGCCATGTTGCGAAATGTTGAGGAGATAACGTGTTATTTATTATTAGCCTTGGAGTTATTGCTTTGACATATTTTTGACAATTCCCGTCGAATAATCCTCGTACACACGATCGGATTTTCTGATGGGAATTGTGTGATGACAGGCTGTTGTCGGAAAATCTGACCGCGTGTATGCTGCATCAGAGAAATGTTTGTCGCATTTTTCGCAGACAAATGTTGGATAGCAAATGTCTGTTGTTGGATTTTACGAGCGTGTGTACACAAGTCCATTGGACAAAAGTCCAAAGTACAAACACGCATGCTCGGAAGCAGGGATGAGCCAGAAGCGGTCGGTCTTGTAAACTAGGAGAATTAACATTTGTGACGTGGCAAATTATGAAATCTCGAAATGCAGCGCACAATTCTCTTCTTCTTTAATGGGATAATAATAAAGCTGCTTTGCTGGTGATACTGATGGAGTTATTGCAAACAAATTTTCAAAGGCTTTTTTTTCTAGTGATATCAAGTATAATATTATTATGCTTTTATTTATTTTATTTGGACAAGTTACCACAACACCATTATCCTGTAGTTTTTAAGATCAAAGATACAACTATGTTGGTGTCCCTTGTTAATTTTACATTGTATTTTTTTAAATGTAACTGCCTACTGCCAAACTTTCATTTTAAATAAAACACAAAGACAAATAAAATTAGACATGTTATGTGCCAATAAAACTTAACCAAAAAGTGCATTCTATGCATCCAAAAATATAGAAAATATACCAAATTAAATCATTATTCAACCAAAAAAAAATTCAAAAACAACCTCATGCATGTGTCCTGCTTATTAATATAGGAGGTCACCAATGCCAAGAGTTGGTGAAAGCAGGGGTCCGTCATCCGGAGATAATTCTGAAAATCATCCGGATTATTGTCCTGGAGCTCCCGCAGCAAAGGCATACGACATAATTGGTCACGATTAATAAAGCCAATTTTGGGCTCAAGAAATCCTCCTCCTCTTGTTCCTGGACTGGACTTGGGTCAAAGCAATAACTCCAAGGCCAATAATAAATAACACGTTATCTCCTCCGATTCCGCAACATGGCTGGTTGACGAACGGCCGTTCAGAAACTAACTGAAAAGCGCAAAATGAAAAGTGTGAAATGAAAAGTGTGAATCAACACTCACCAAACTTCTACTAACATGAAATTAGCAGAAGGAGCCCAAAGGGTGGCGCCTGACAATTGAACTTCCTCTTTATCGGCCTCGTAGTACGTCTAGTACGTCACTACGTTCGTGTTTGTTGACAGACAATCGTGTGCCGTTTGTATGCAAGACAAGTTTTTGGCCAACGCCCTTCGGACAAAAGTCTGAGGCTTTGTCTGCGGAAAATCCGATCTTGTGTACGATGATTAAGACTACACTAAAATAATCTGTTTGCTAGCAAAGGATTTATCCGTTGTTGACAATCACTGCATTTGCAGCACACTGAAAGTGATATGCTGTGAACAAGTAGTTTAATCGCTCAGTAGCAAAGAAATGTAATAACCTGTGTAGCCCTGGGCTTATATATTATTAGAAGACCTAAGAAAGAATGAGAAATAAAAACCCCCACTATGTTGGTCCAAAATTGGTTTACGTGTTGTTTTGCTTCTGGAAGTATCATTTTATCCCGCATTGAAAACCTATATGGGGAGGTCACTGCTGGTACCAGCAGCTAGTCAGACAAATCTAATATTCCAAACTGCAGAACATGAAAGGTCAATGTTATCACTAAGAAATAAAGTGCGGGAGACGCTGTAACAGAATAGCAGACAAGAGGGACCGTTTACCTCTACAAGATCTGCAGCGATCAAGCAAAGCTCAGCAAGTGGTGGTGGTAAGTCAGGTCACAGAGGGTTCCATAATGTCACTCTGTAGAGACAAAAAAAATAAGATGACTGAATAGAAAAACTAGAGACCAGAGAAATATAAAGCCATTATCAGGGGCGGACTGACATGGTTCCCCCGGGCAATAGGAGATTATGGGGCCCCCAGGCAATCAGAGATTATGGGGCCACACAGTATACACACACACACACAGTATACAATCACACAGTATACACATACATGTACACACAGTATATACAGACATGTTTCTATTGGCTGAGAAGGTACTGGAGAGTTGGGGCAGCTATAATCTCTGGATTTTTAGACCAAAAGGATGTCGGTAAGGGACATTTCAGAGACAGATGTAAAAAAAACACAGATTTTTACATACTGTCCCTGGTTTTACTGAGGCTGGGAAACCCTGATGGGGCCCCCTAGTGGCCCGGGGCCCTCGGGCAGTGCCTGAGTGGCCGAATGGTCAGTCCGCCCCTGGCCATTATATAGTCCATATTCATGTTACTGAATAAAGCTAGATCTGTTTGAAAAGAACTATACTAGACAAGTACACACACTCCCATAATTTATCTAATTAATCTAGTTGTCTGGCTGATAATCCGATAAAAGCATTCAAATAAGGACTTCTGACTTTACTATTGATTAACTAGGAAAACGTTCTGCATGCTTGTTCCAGGTCGACTCACAAAAGACTGAAGATAGAAACAACCAGGCAACCAGGATGTTCAGAGGTAAGTTATGAAACTTTGTACTTTTCTTTTTTTTTCAAATTCTTTATTTATCGGAATACAGCATCCAACAGAGCAGTACAATACAAAGTAAGTGTGACATCTCACAAAAGACAAACAAAGATAGCATCTCATCAGAATAAAATGTAGTGCTAGACATAAAAAAACATGAATGGATAAATGAAACATCTCTTCTAAGATCAAGGAGGTAATCGTAGAAAACATTTGAATTATTCCCGCCATAGTACCCGCTTACTTCAATTTTTTTGTAAGAGAAAGGATAATGCCCCATACACATGGTCAGACATTCTGACCACAAAATCCGTCTGATTTTTTCCGACGGATTTTGGCCAAAACTTGTGTTACACACACACGGTCGAACAAAGTTGTCGGAAAATCCAATCGTTACAAAACGTACAACGGGATTACGTAGAGGCCAGTAGCCAATAGCTTTCGTCTCCAAATTTCTTCTGAGCATGCGTGGCACTTTGTGCGTCGGAATTCTCTACACACGATCGGAAAAACGATCGGAAAAAGTCCGATCAGATTTTGTTGTCGGAAAATTTTAGATTCTGCTCTCAAATTCAGACTTTTTCCATCGGAATATCCGACCATGTGTACAGGGCATTAGAATAAGGGGCAACCGAAGGATGCCTACAAGCACCTGAAAGAGGGGAATAAGGTGGGGAAAAGAAGGGAAGAGGGAGAGGAGAAGAAGAAAAAAAAGGGGGGGGGGGTGTATAGGTGATGAGGAATTGTGTGTGTGTGTGTCAGCATAAGGGACAGGAAGACATCAATCCCCAGAGCAGTTTTCCAGTAGAGCCTTGCCCTCATCAGAATATACAAACAAGTTCCATGTTTTTGTGTATTGCTTTCGCCTGTTTTAGGCGGTAAGCACTAAATCCTCCAGAGCATTGATGCTCCTGACTTTGTCGAGCCACATTGCAATAGAAGGAGGGTTGGGATCCCTCCAAGGTAATGTAATACAAGCTTTGGCAGCGTTAAGCATGTGATGAAGGACTGATTTCTTATATGTCCTAAGAGGAATTTGTGAGCAATGGAGTAGGAAGAAGGCAGGATCCTACAGAATCGGAAAATATGTAAATAGTTGAGTGATTTTTCGCACACCCTGTTTGAACTTTTCTCGTATAGGTTGCCATTAAAGTACAAGCAGACCCATGAAAATATATATTTTTTCCTGCCCCGTCCTCCCCCGTCCTCTTACAATTGAATATTGTTCCCCCAATATTAGTGTAGTACCTACCTCACATTTCCGGGGGTCTGGTGTTGACTCCCAGGGGTGGGAAGGGCTGACATACATCCTTAGGGTGCAGGTTACTAGGCATGGTGGGTGATGAACCAGATAGAAATTGTGCGCCAGTCACTTTTATGCTTCTCACAAACAGGAAAATTTGGGAGAGAGGGGAGTAAGGATCAGCAAACAGGGAGACTCCTTAGACAAAAATAGGTGAGATAAAGTAGACAGCAGTACGGGAAAAGAGCCTTTAAGCTGGACCAGCACATCTGTACTTTGTGGAATAGGCTGTTGCCTATAGTAACTGAGCTTAACTCACATGTCTCACAGACTCACAGGTCCCTGGTCCATGCAAGAGTCACCTCTGGTTTCATCTCAGGTCTCCATCCATTCCTTCATGCTTCCAGGTAGTTAGCAGGCTCTTCCTTGCAGAACCTTGAGCACATGGTTAGGCCTCAGGCTTCAGGCGTACCCAGCAGGAGCTGTTTGAAACACATCAACCCATGCCGCAGCCCCAGTTGGGAAGACCCAGATCACCTGACTTCTTCAAAATAAATAGCTTCTCCCAGCATTCAAAGCCACCACATCTAATGATTGCTAAGCTGCAATATGGTACATTTTTGGTTTTGGGTTTAATACCATCTAAAGATCTGCAGCACATCTGTGGACACAGGGGGTATTCCCATGCATGCACACACATGCCACAGGTCTGTAAAAGGTCAGATACCAAAAACCGTCTACATGTGTGTAAGGGAGGTGGGGTGAAGGCGCAGGTGGGTGGTGATGGACCTTTCCTTCATGCTTCCCATTAACTTGTTCAGCACCAAGTTCTGGGTCACATGAAAAGACTACCCCCCCAGGGCTCTTTAGGCTCGCCAGGCAGTGTCCAAAGTCACTCATGCTAGCACTGGGGTAACACCTCACCCGAAGATGTGCTCATCAATGCCCAGGACCAGGCGGGGGCCACGGTTATGTGAAACAAACTTGTGTGTAGAGTTGTGTGCTAAGTTCCTCTAGAAGATGTTGTCCCTTGTCCTAAACTACACTTGTACAGGTGTATGTGTTGCATTAGGAGTGGCATGCCGAGCCTATGCCCTCTCCACCAGTCAGCGTATCTCTGTAACCTCACTCCCAGTAACAGAATGGGCTGAGCACTTAGCCTGGACCTCATGCATGCTCTTACTTAACTCTTGCCTGTGGCTGCCCTAGGTTACCTGCACGGGTGAAGTCTCTTAGAGAATAATTCAAACTTGGCGGTGCTCTTACAGAGAAGTCCACGTTCTAGGTTTCTTCTGGCGAATCAGCGTTCCAGAACAGACCATAGGTCCCAACAAGTCTTTAGCGTAGGTTCCCCATGCATTTCCCCAGTGTTTCCCGGAGCCCACTTAGGATTCGGACCTCACACACACACCTCACACACGGCATTTCAGCGGGAGAGAGCGCCGTGTCAACATCAGAAGAAGAGAGAAGAAGGACGCAGAAGACCAGGCCACCGCTAGTAAAAGAACTGGAAGAAGATATCGGAGGAGCCCAGAAGAAGAACCGGAGAGCGGGAGAAGAGGCCGGAGAGAGCGGAGAAGAACCGGAGAGTGGGAGAAGAGGCCGGAGAGCACGAAGGAGTCGGAAGAGACCCCCGAAGTCGGAAAAAGACCCCCGGAGCTGACTAATAAATTACTTTAAAAACCTGTGTAGTGTGTTTTTTTTATTGACACTTTTCCCCAGGTGAATGGGTAGGGGTACAATGTTAAATGGGTGGGTGGCCAGGGTCTGGGGACCCCCGTATTAAAGGGGGCTCCTGGATTCCGATAAGCCCCCCGCCCGCAGACCCCGACAACCACCGGCCAGGGTTGGGGAGAAGAGGCCCTTGTCCTCATCAACATGGGATCAAGGTGCTTTGGGGTGGGGGGCCGCAGGGCGCCCCCCTTCCCCAAAGCACCCACCCCCCCATGTTGAGGGCATGCAGCCTGGTACGGTTCAGGAGGGGGCGCTCGCTTGTCCCCACCCCCTTTCCTGACCGGCCGGGCTGCGTGTTCGGATAAGGGTCTGGTATGGATTTTTTCGGCGTAGGGGGTTCCCCTTAAAATCCATACCAGACCTAAGGGCATGGTATGCCCCTGGAGGAGAACCCATGCTGGTTTTATTAGAGAGGCGACATTGTCGCTTCTTTCTCGCGCTCGCTGCAATAGGAAAATGTGACATTTTCCTACTGCAGCCAGCGCGAGATGTACAGTGCCCTGTCGCCGAGAACCAGCGCGATCGAAACACAATCTCGCGGGCAGGTACTGTATCATTTTAAAGAGAGCCGAGGATATACAAATAGCTATGGGTACCTTATGTTTGCATTGGATTAGGGAAGTTTGGTTCAGATGAAATTCTCCAAACAGACTTTCAGCAAAAACTGCCGGTTTCTCCAGCAACTGATCCTTGTTGAACCATGTTCAACACGCAGTAAATTTCAGACAGTTTTTATCAATCAAACTTAAAATAACCTATACAGTAAAAAAAAAAAAAATACAATTCCACACATTTTATGTGCTCTATTTTCAGCTGCTTTATCGGCACAGATAAGCTAAAATATGTGCTAAATGAAGGCTTGAATCATTGTGGAGCATACCATTGCTGTATAGGGTCATTGTATGAGACACATATCATAAAAGATCTAGCAGAAAGAGAAGACATATTTGTAGATGGCTATTTTGACTGAAATTTGATTGAAAAACAAGACCACCTAGATTACAAGCTTCCTACGTGTAGACTCAACAGTTTATGTAATATATCTGTGGACTACCCGCATTGATAAAATTCTTGCTTGGTTTACATACAGTATTTTGTACATGCATGTGAAATACACAAGTGCAGTTACAGTTACAAACGTATGACTTTCAGTTTTATTAAATATAGTACTGTCCTTGCACTATGTTTAAATCTTCAAAAAGTTTCAGCACTTTTATATTTTCATTGGAAACGGTGAGGGCGGGAGGAGTAGCAACTGGTCGTGTCTAAAGCCCCATACACACGGTAGGATTTTCCGATGGATTCTGTCCTATCCTACAATGTTGTCGGAAAATCAGACCGTGTGTAGGCACCATCGGACAGTTTCCATCAGATTGTCTGACGGACAAAGTCCTATCTCCTGCTGGATAGATTTTTTGACAACAAAGTCCGATCACACCAAATCCGATCGTGTGTAGCGAATTCCGACCGGACAAAGTGCTACGCATGCTCAGATCACATTACAAGACCAAAGCTATTGGCTACTAGCCTCTACGTAGTCCCGTCGTAGGCAACAAACGTCACCACGTTCAGAATGATCGGATTTTCCAACAACTTTGTCCGACCGTGTGTATGCAAAACCAACATCAGACAAAGTATGACGGACATGGTCTGACGGACCTGGTCCTCGGATAATCCACGCGTGTGTATGGGGCTTAAGAGTGTCATGTGACTAGTCTGTCTGGCAAGATGGCTGACCTTGCAGTTTAGTATAAAGCCTCGTACACACGATCGGATTTTCCACAGACAAAACCTCTGACTTTTGCCCGAAGGCGTGTGCCTGGATTTTGTCTTCCATACAAACGGCAAGGAATTGTCGGCCAACAAACAAGAACGTAGTGACGTAATATGTGTTTTTTCAGCTCTTTAGTGCCACCCTTTGGGCTCCTTCTGCTAATTTCTTGTTAGTAGAAGTTTCGTGAGTGTTGATTCGCAGTTTTCATTTCACGATTTATATTTAGCACTTTTCAGTTTGCGCTTTTCAGTTTGTTCCTGAACGCACGTTGTCAACCAGACATGTTGCGGAATCAGGGGAAATAACGTGTTATGTATTATTGGCCTTGGATTTATTGCTTTGACCCAAGTCCAGTCCAGGAACAAGAGGAGGATGAGTTATTGGACCAAAAATTGATTGCTTTATTAATCGTGACCAATTATGTCATATGCCTTTGCTGCGGGAGCTCCAGGAGAATAATCCAGATGTTTTTCGAAATTATCTCCGGATGACGGACCCTTGCTTTCACCAACTCTTGGCATTGTTGACCCGCTATATTAAGAAGCAGGACACATGCATGAGGCTTTTATTTAATTTTTTGGTTGAATAATGATTTGATTTGTTATATTTTCTATATTTTTGGATGTATAGAATGCACTTTTTGGTTAAGTTATATTGGCAGATGGCATGTCTAATTTTATTTGTTTTCTTTTTTTTAATGCACAATAAAAAAAATTGTGGAGAATAAAACTTGGCTATGTGTTTTACTTAAATAAAGTGGGGGAAATTACGGCGCTAAACCTGAAATGGTGAAAAAAGCTGCAAACACTCAAACAAACAAAGTCCAAAAAATATACAAATAATTAGTGTAGCGCTATACTAATTATTTGTATATGTTTTTTACTTCAAATGACAGTTTGGGAGTAGGCATTTAAATTTAAAAAAAATACAATGTAAAATTAACATCAACATAGTTGTATCTTTGAACTTAAAAACTACAGGATAATGGTGCCCCAAAAAAAAAAAAAAAAAAAAAAGCATAATAATATTATTCTCGATATCACTAGAAAAAAAAAAAGCCTTTGAAAATTGTTTGCAATAACTCCATCAGTATCACCATCAAAGCAGCTTCATTATTATTATCCCATTAAAAAAGAAGAAAATCGTGCACTGCATTTGGAGATTTCATAATTTGCCGCGTCACAAATGTTAATTCTCCATTACGAACGCTAATTTCCAAGACCGACCGCTTCTGGCTCGTCCTTGCTTCCGAGCATGCGTGTTTGTACTTTGGACTTTTGTCCCTCGGACTTGTGTACACAATGCTCGGAAAATCCAACAACAGACATTTGTCCGCGGAAAATTTAAAAACCTGCCATCCAATATTTGTCTCGTATTTTATAAAACTCTACATAAGTCCTAATAATCAACTTCTCTTATTTGTTATAGCTTGGGCCTAACCAGATACATTGGATCCCCCAGAACAGTTTGAAAATATAAAAGTGGCTCCAACTGATACAGTGACCAAAACTCCGGCACTGTTCCTCGTAGACTCAGTGTGCTGACTGCCAATTCTTTTGCACATTAACCTCCCTGGCGGTATGATTATGTCAGATTTTTAATGCTCAAAGCAGTACAATGTTTCGCATGGAAATTTGGCATTTTATATTGTAGGCCTGTAATTCTTAGGAATAACTCACTTAAATTGTCCAAACAAGAGTCTAGTAGACATCCCGGGTATGATAAAGTGTAAAACACAAAATCATAAATTATGATATAATAAATAATGTATTCAAAAATGTAATCAAATTAAAAACACAGAAATTTGCTCAGTTGCAGAATTGTCGCTGTCATTAGGTTTAGTGTTTGATGACGAGTTTCCCCACAAATCACTATTGCTCAATTCTGCAAGTGATTCTAATTTATTATCGCTGTATTCTAGCTGGTCTAAAATCATTTTTGTAGTAAAGGGACACTTTTTAGTTGCTATGGAGAATCTCAAGTTTCCAGGCAGAAAGAACAATATATATATATATATATATATATATATATATATATATATATATATATAGTATACAACTACATGCAGGGCACTGGACAAACCACTAGGGACAAAAGGATGTGAAATGATTTCATACAGTAATGCAATCTGTAAGATTACAGTGTACTGTATGTGTTCTATATTTTTAACTTTTTGAATTTGGCGCCGGGCTCCGCCCCCGTGCGTCGCAATGCTCGCAGGGAACAGAGACCGTCACAGTGATAGATCCGGCGGAGGACACGGCCCGCACACACAGCGGGAGGACATTGCAGGATCCTGGGGACAAGGTAAATAACTTTGCTTGGATCCTGCAATGCGATCCCGAGTGTGGCTCGGGGGTTACCGCTTTTGGTAAAGGAAATTTACCCCGAGCCACACTTGGAAATACCGCCAGGGCGGTTAAAGTACACCCAGCATTTTGCAACCCACTTTCTGAGAGTCAAGGTTCCGTCCCCCTAGACTTGCAGGGAAATGCAACAAAGATTGGCAGCGCTTTCTGCAGCATTTAGGTCCCCACCACCGGGGAAAAAAAGAGAGCAAACAAGACCAGCGACATTATTAAATCTGGACCAAGACACTTGAAAAAATATATAAAAACACTTTTTTTTTTTTCAAGGATGCCTAACAGCTTTTGTGAAGGTAGGGGGAGGGAAGTAAAGAATCAAAATTCTAAGCACAGGGTTAGGCTTTAAATATACCATTAATCCTGTCAAAAACCTAGTGCTGTATCAAACAGTGTTATCAGCCCTGCTATGTTCAACTCTGTGGACTACAATACCTACCCTCTCTAAGTTATGGAGATAAAGACAAAGGGGGTGTTCTGTAGTCCTAACAGACTTCCTGCTCTAGAATGAAAACACTACTCCTCTAGACATTCAGTACAGTGAATTACTGCAGCATTGTCACCCTAGACCAGGAAGTGTGTTACTGACAAGATCATCAGGTGAGTATCAAGGAATAAAGGAAAATAATGCAGCTTCTACTTCTAGGACTAGAGAACTGAAATATATTACATTTTTGGGGGGTTTGATGAGTCCAATGTTTCCCTTTCATCTTCAAGAGTCTTCAAGCATGTCATTATGAGTATGTTGCCAAAGAAGTTGCACAGTACATTTTAGCAACTCCTGGCGTTTTAAAGGAAGGGCAAATATTTCCCTATCTAGCAGTTAAGAGACATCTGCCATCTTTGACCGCCCCCCGTTGTTTGCAATTTTGCCTTGCTTTAGAGGTTAGCACTCTTGCCTCTCAGACTTAGTGGTTATCACTCTTGTGTTGTGGTGTGGCCTTAGTGGTTATCACTCTTGTGTTGTGGTGTGGCCTTAGTGGTTATCACTCTTGTGTTGTGGTGTGGCCTAAGTGGTTAGCATCTTGTTTCAAAAACTTAGTGGCTAGCACTCTTGCCTCTCAGACTTAGTGGTTAGCACTCTTGTGTTGTGGTGTGACCTTATTGGTTAGCAGTAAGTGGTAATTTAAAAAAAAATTTGGAATGCTTCTCCTTTTGGCCAATCGAGAAACGGGTCTTCCTGATTGGCCGGGAGGAGAATCAGTGTAAAAATAGTGAATATTCATTCACTATTGTCACACAACTGGGTGGGCTCCGAGCCCAGTGCTCGGCACCCTCCGAGCCCACCCTTTTTTTTAAGCCCCCCATTGGAATTCATGCATCCGGCGTCCTGTTTGGGGGGCCAGATACATGGATAGGGGGGTGGCGCCCAGGCACCCCTAATGGACAGGCCGCCGCTGGTGCTTAGTACTCTTGCCTTGTAGCCTTAGTGGTTAGCACTCTTGCCTCTCAGACTTAGTGGTTATCACTCTTGTGTTGTGATGTGGCCTTAGTGGTTAGCACTCTTGTGTTATGGTGTGGCCTTAGTGGTTAGCATCTTGCCTCTCAGTCTTATTGGTTATCACTCTTGTGTTGTGGTGTGACCTTAGTGGTTAGCAGTAGCGGCTTGTGGTAATTTTTTTTGGGGTGGGTGGGGGGCAGCAAACATTGCACCCACAGCCACATGCCCCCCGGTCCGGTCAGTCGGGTCCAGAGCACTGACCCCATCTATGGCAGGCGGCAGATCCCTTGGGCGACAGGTGGCGGACATCCAGGGGCGGCTTCCCCTGCTCTCTGTGGGCATCACGGCGGCTTCCCCTTCCCCTGCTCTCCGCGGACATCACATCGGCTTATGGCAGGTTATGTCTCCTCCCACCTCCTCCCTCCCCCTTGGTGGCCAATCGGAATGATTCTCCTTTTGGCCAATCGGGAAATGGGTCTTCCTGTTTGGCCGGGAAGAGAATCAGTGTGAAAATAGCGACTATTCATTCACTATTGTCACATAACTGGGTGGGCCCAGAATGCAGTGCTCTACGCCCAGAGCCTGTGCTTTCTTTTAAGTCCCCTCCATTGGAATTCATGCACCCGGAATCCTGCATGGGGGCCGGATGCATGGATAGGGGGGCGGCACCCAGGCACTCCTAATGGACTAGCCGCCCCTGGTGGTTAGTACTCTTGCCTTGTAGCCTAAGTGGTTAGCACTCTTGTGTTGTGGTGTGGCCTTAGTGGTTAGAACTCTTGCTTTGAAGCCTAAGTGGTTAGCACTCTTGCCTCTCAGCCTTAGTGGTTAGCACACTTGTGTTGTGGTGTAGCCTTAGTGGTTAGCACTCTTGGGTTTGTTGTGTGGCCTAAGTGGTTAATACTCTTGCCTTGCAGCCTGAGAGATTTGTGCTCTTGCTATGCCTCCTTAGTGGTTAGCTAAATGAACATTCCATGTGCAAGGAGATAATTCTCTAGCCCTAATTCTCTAGTAAGCAGGAATTCATTTTTTTTTTTTACGTGATTGGATTGGAATTTATTAAGTAATAATCCTCACTGGTTTAGTAAATCAGTTTCTATATGTTGTGGCTAAATATGGCCTCTCTAAATATACAGTACAATTACAAATTGTACATCGTTTTTGTAAATAACATTTTTGAAACATCAATACCTACTGATAAGCAAATTTACACCAAGATATATTAAGAAGAAACTGAAAAGATTGTACATTTTCTTTAAAGCTTACACCTCTTTTTCTGTCATGTAGAAGTCAAGTCTGTAAGGATCAGTTTTTACATAAACAACGCATCTACTAATCTACAGAGAAAAAATTTCAACACATTTGTTTAAGAATGGTTATAGTCTTCAAAGTCAGAATTTGCAACTGAACATGAAACTTTACGAAATGTTTTCTTTTGCAATAAGAAACCCTAAGAATCACGCACCAGCTATAAACGATCCCTTGGTCAGCTTCCCCTTCCCCTTCCCCTGCTCTCCATGGACATCACAGCAGCTTATGGCAGCTTATCTCTCCTCCCCCCTCCTCCCTTCCCCTTGGTGGCCAATCGGAATGCTTCTCCTTTTGTCCAATCGGGAAATGGTTCTTCCTGTTTGGCCGGGAAGAGAATCAGTGTGAAAATAGCGAATATTCATTTACTTTTGTCACATAACTGGGTGGGCCCAGAATGCAGTGCTCTACGCCCAGAGCCTGTGCTTTCTTTTAAGTCCCCCCCATTGGAATTCATGCACCCGGAATCCTGCATGGGGGCCGGATGCATGGATAGGGGGGCGGCACCCAGGCACTCCTAATGGACTAGCCGCCCCTGGTGGTTAGTACTCTTGCCTTGTAGCCTAAGTGGTTAGCACACTTGTGTTGTGGTGTGGCCTTAGTGGTTAGAACTCTTGCTTTGAAGCCTAAGTGGTTAGCACACTTGTGTTGTGGTGTAGCCTTAGTGGTTAGCACTCTTGTGTTGTGGTGTGGCCTTAGTGGTTAGTACTCTTGCTTTGAAGCCTAAGTGGTTAGCACTCTTGTGTTGTGGTGTGGCCTTAGTGGTTAGTACTCTTGCTTTGAAGCCTAAGTGGTTAGCACTCTTGTGTTGTGGCGTGGCCTTAGTGGTTAGTACTCTTGTGTTGTGGTGTGGCCTTAGTGGTTAGTATTCTTGTTTTGAAGCCTAAGTGGTTAGCACTCTTGTGTTGTGGTGTGGCCTTAGTGGTTACTACTCTTGCCTTGCAGCCTTAGAGATTCGTGCTCTTGCTATGCCTCCTTAGTGGCTAATACTCTTGCCTTGCAGCCTTAGAGATTCGTGCTCTTGCTATGCCTCCTTAGTGGTTAGCTAAATGAACATTCCATGTGCAAGGAGATAATTCTCTAGCCCTAATTCTCTAGTAAGCAGGAATTCATTTTTTTTTTTTACGTGATTGGATTGGAATTGATTAAGTAATAATCCTCAACGGTTTAGTAAATCAGTTTCTATATGTTATGGCTAAATATGGCGTCTCTAAATATACAGTACAATTACAAATTGTACATCGTTTTTGTAAATAACATTTTTGAAACATCAATACCTACTGATAAGCAAATTTACACCAAGATATATTAAGATTGTACATTTCCTTTAAAGCTTTACACCTCTTTTTCTGTCATGTAGAAGTCTAGTCTGTAAGGATCAGTTTTTACATAAACAACGCATCTACTAATCTACAGAGAAAAAAAATTTCAACACATTTGTTTAAGAATGGTTAAAGTCTTCAAAGTCAGAATTTGCAACTGAACATGAAGCTTTACGAAATGTTTTCTTTTGCAATAAGAAACCCTGAGAATCACGCATCAGCTATAAACAATGTAATACCTTAAATGTTCAATTGCCTTTTATGGTGAAATAAAATTTCCAAACCATTCCGATCTATGCGAGACTTCTACCCTTCTGTAAATCTTTTGTACGAATAGATTCATTACATAATCCAGCTCTGCCTGGCAGAGGACTGGGGTGCAACAGATTTGTACAGCCAAATAGTTGGGAAGTTTTGTTTAAGGTACAGTTCATAACCTCAGTTTGGATGAGGTCCTAATGGAACCATGTCACAGAACACAATGTTTGTGTGACAGAGAACAAAGGAAACCCTTGCCTCCAATATTTAATGGATGTGATGTTATGCTATGTGTCTGTGTGATTTTCTTACCGTGACCAAAGAAAATGAAAGGAAACATTGTTGAGTACAGTCAGTGAAGTATCTGTTTTCACTGCTATTTTTCATCAGTGAATGTAGCAGACTTGCATGGTGAAATAAGCTTGTCACCAAGTCTATTGAGCAAATTGATGCTCATTTCTAAGTACAGTAAAACCATGGATTGCAAAGCATAATTCATTCCGGAAACATGCTTGTAATCCAAAGCACTTGTATATCAAAGCGAATTTCCCCATAAGAAATAATGGAAACTCAGATGGTTCATTCCACAACTATTTATTCATAGGTCCTTCAGTTTATAGTCCATATAAAGATGGCCCCCCATCCGTCTCCACACCATTGCAGGGAAGAAGTGACGTCAAAACCTCCCATAGCTCTTAAAGGGCCATTTTATTTATTTTTTTCAAATGACAATTTTTTTTTTTATTGCATTTTAGTGTAAATATGAGATCTGAGGTCTTTTTGACCCCAAAGTTCCTATTTAAGAGGTCCTGTCATGCTTTTTTTTTGAGGTCGCAATTTTGAAGCGTGACATGTTGGGTATCAATTCACTTGGCATAATATTATCTTTCACAATATACAAAAAAATTGGGCTAACTTTACTGCTGTCTTATTTTTTAATTCAAAAAAGTGTATTTTTTTCCAAAAAAAGTGCGCAAATACGGTGTGACTGAAAGTATTGCAACAACCGCCATTTTATTCTCCAGGGTGTTAGAAAAAAAAAGTATAATGTTTGGGGTTCTAAGTAATTTTCTAGCATGTTTTTAACAACAAATCTCAGATCAGATCCTTCTGTCTCTTCATGTAATCCCAATCTCATTCTTCTTTACGCTGCAGCTGGTTTTTATGCCGCATACACGCGACCGGTTTTCCCGTCGGAATAAACTCTGAAGGTTTGGAGTTCCGACGGAGTTCCACTGAAAATGTCTTGCCTACACACGATCACACCAAAGTCCGATGGTCTAGAACGCGGTGACGTACAGCGCCTACGACGGGACTAGAAAAAATAAGTTTAATAGCCAATAGTTTCCGTCTCGTACTTGCTTCATAGCATGCATAGTTTTTGGTCCGTCAGAAAAGCAAATTGATTCCGTAATATGTAAAACATGTTCTATTTATAGGTCCGTCAGAAGTTTCGGGAAAAAAAATCCGATGAGGTCCACACACGATCGGAAGATCCGATGAAAAGATTCCGTCTGACTTTTTCTGCCGGAAATTAGGACCGAGTGTACGCGGCATGAATGACAGGTGCATATTTGAGTTCAACTGATTTCAGTTCTGTGCTGATGGCACTGCTGGACATCTTCCGTATGCTGACGGGAAGTATGCATGATGTGTCTTTCATCTGCTGCATTAAGTTTCCTTGGCCGACCACTGCATCTACGTTCCTCAACACTGCCCATTTCTTTGTGCTTCTTCAAAAAAGCTTGACCAGCACATCTTAAAGCCCCAGTCTGCTTTGATATATTTGCCTGGGAGAGACCTTGCTGATGTAGTAAAACTACCTTGTGTCTTATTTCTGTGGTCAGCTTTGCCATGGTGTAAGCCTCCTACACAGCTGTTTCTGTTAAAGCGGTGGTAAAAAATTCCCCCTGCAAGGCAATATGATAATGTGCTAGTATGAAACACTTACCTTAAAAAGAAGCCCTCCACTGGCAGACTGTCACCACTGTAGAGGCTTCCATCTTCACCCGGTCTTCCTTCCAGGTTCGTGGACTCCAGCTGTCTCACTGGTAAAGCCACAATGACGTCACTCCTGCGCATGCAGGCAGGAAATTCAGCGGTGCACACAGCTCTGAGCGAACGGGTATGTTGCCAGCTGCTGCTGGCTAGAATATCTCCTAAACGGTGCACGTTTAGGAGATATTAATTTTACCTACAGGTAAGCCTTATTATAAGCTTACCTATAGGTAAAAATACAAACAGAGGTTTTACTACCACTTTAATGACTGTGTTTCAACCTACATATGAAATTGATGATCATTAGCACCTGCTTGGTATATTTGGTTTCATATACAGTACCTGACTCTAATCCTACAAAATCCCTGACTTTGTCCAAGTGTACAAAGTGTGCAAGTGTAAGAACTGATGCTGGCTTGAAGCAAAAGGGTAGTCACACCAAATATTGATTTGATTTACATTTTTCTTCTGTTCGCGTTCTTTGTAATTTGTAAATTCATAAAAATAAACAATTCAAATATATGAAAATAGTAAAAAATGTGGCGCTTGCAAATAATCAAATGTACAATATAAATATAGTAAAAATGTGGCGCTTGTAAATAAGTAGGATACCAAACCTAAGGGGGGGCTCCGAAGGGTGGTTCCCAAAAAGCGTCTGAGGATTAATAGCTAAAACATCAGTGTATAGCAGCAAAATAATTAAATAGTGCTATACAGATAAGAGGTAATCAATAAATACCTAAATAATTAAAGTGCATCCAATGGTGGAAAAATAAAAAATAACTGTGCAGAATAGATATTAAAGTGCATCCAATAAAATTCCTTATAAAATCACAATTTTCAT